>VDFB02270651.1:116856883-116945586 GCA_007258455.2 Sequoia sempervirens
GTAGTTTAGAAACTACATTCAATTTTCTATAGATTCTATTCTTACATATTCTTGAAATTTATAATATAGATAACTTATTCAAATTTTTACATCAAGTTGCCTAACTCTAATTTTTTTTTATTTTTTCGCCACTTAAGGGCCTATTTTCTCCATGATGATCCTGCACATACCCTGTTGATGCATTGATAGCTCATATTCATGTGGATTCACTAAATATTATGCTCTATTTGTAGGAAATCCCACCTTCAAAAGTATAGAAGCAAGAAGATACCTTAATGATTATAGTTAATATTAATAAAATTGGCATTAGAAGTACTCTCATTGATGCCAGTTTGACACTCAAAGTGTGTAGTATTGATCTATTTCCTAAAATTAATATTGATCCATCTTCTCTTAATTCTTCTTCTATTGTTATTCATGGGTTGGATAATGTCGATCAACAAGCCCTAGGCACAATAGTCTTTCCTTTGAGGATGGGACCTGTTACTGTACCTACCCTTGTATATGTTATGTCAAAAAAATTATCTTATAACCTTCTTCTTGGTAGACCATGGATTCATTCTATGGGTGTAGTCCCATCTATCTTGCATAAATCTATTAAGTTCATTTGTAATAATCAAGAAGTCACAGTCAAGGTTGACCCTAATGCTATGCACTTAAGTGAGATGGCTGTTGTCAGTCAAGTTTTGGTTGTTCCTACTCTTATTCATTTAGTGTCTTCCAATGTGTCGATGTTTACTCCAGTAGTACCTACTACAAAGGATACTCTTGAGGTAGATTTCTCTAAAGAAGATCCTTCTGAAGTGAGAAATTTTAATTCTACTCTTACTTCTTCTCAAAGGAATGCATGTCTTGGTGATGATTGGGGTTCCTTAGACTTTACAAATTCCTTCACTAGAAAACATAAAGTTGACTTGATCCACTTAGACCTTTTGATAACATCATCCACACCCACTATCGAAGATGATCATTCTTCTGCATCATGAGGTAATATGGATGCAAATTGTAATATTCTTGATGTTGATCCACCCTTATTTTCTATACTCAAATCTTCTCCTTGTGAGGAGTCAAGCCTTTCTTCACAAGAGAAAGGGTTCCTTCCTACTCATTCTTTATCTAAGCAATATCATATCTTGTTAAGGCTTCTAAAATCTTGCTTAATTACTCTTCCTTATCCTACACACAACAAATTTCATGAGCATGATAAAGAAAAACATTCTTTCTATGCATACCATTGAGTTCCTAACCATTCCACTAGTGAATGTAAGGCCTTGAAGGATAAAAACAAAAAATTCATGATTTAGGTGCCATCAAACTCCTGTTTGATTGATGCACCCGCCTCTTCTTCAAATGACAAGTGATATCGAGGTTTACCTCTATCCTGTATGTTTGCTTGGTTCTCCTCCCCTGTATGTTGGGGCAGTGATAACTCATTTTGGAGATTTGTGTCCTTCTTAAGGATCCCCTCTCTTCTTTGTCTTTCAAATGAAGCATCCCTTGAGTGGACTCCTTTTTTCTTTTGAAGGGTTCCTGAGGGACCTCTTTGAAATCTTTCCCCTTTCAAATTAATTCATTCATGTCTACCTTGGGGGCAGCCTAACTAGACCTCGCTCTTTAAACAACACATCCCTTGTGTGGACCCCTCTTATTTTTAAGGGTTCCTAAGTGACCCCTTTGAAATCTTTCCAACTTTTTGATGGTCTGCCTGATTGTGATCTTACTTACCCACGTGGTTGCTTTCACTTTACAAGTGCACCTACGATGCCGCTTTCTGGCTCTATGGAGTCCCCTTTCATTGGTTTCTTCCATATGAGAGATCTTGGGGGATGGCTTCTTGTAGGTTTGTAGGCCTGTAGGGTGCTTCTTTTGAGCTTCCTCCATGTGAGAGATCCTAGGGGTCACTCCCCTATAGGTCTACAGGTTTGTAGGGTGCTTTCATCTTTGTTTCCTTCATGCGAGAGATCTTGAAGGAAACCTTCCCTGTAGGTCTACAGGTCTGTAGGGAACTTTCTTGACTTCCTCCATGTGAGAGATCTTAGAGGAAACCTTCCTTGCAGATCTGCGGTCCTGTGAGGAGCTTACATTCTTAAAATCTCTTTATTCTCAACTTACATATATATTGGATCAAAGATCTACATTTTCTTCATCCTGAGTATATGCCCTTCTTCTCTTCATTTTATAATTCTCCTAAGTGTGTTATTTCTTATTTTGGGGATGATGCATAGTACTGAGGAAACCTTTTACATCAAGGTCTCTTTACTTTGTTGACTTGAATCCTTTAGCTTTTTATGTTCTAACATTGTTGTCTATTATGGATCTTTCTTGTCTAATGCATTTGTTTTGTAGGTCTTCAGCCTAGGGGCATGCTTCTTTGGTTTGAAGGGTTGTATTCTTCCTCTATAGTATCCTTTTGGCATATGATGTTATTTATGTTTAGTAGATTTTCTTTAGTGTGTATATTAGCATAGATTCAAATGCCCACTAAAGTGGGGGGGAAATGTATAGTCGTAAAATTGTACCTCTTGTAATCTCACATACATTCTTGCTTCCTCCTTAGTGTCCACTCCCTTAGCATCTTGAGTTAACTCATTTTACCCCATGCATCAGCCTTTTTTCCTTCTTAGGATGATCTAACACCCCTTTTCAGTAGCTACTCTTGCATGTCAACTTTTCTTCAAACTTTATTCTTTTCCCATCCTTATCATTTTGTAGCATGAGGTGTCCAAACACTAGTGTGACATGAAAAAATTTGTGCCCCATGCTAGCATCCTATGATGTTTCAATACTCAAATAGTTTTCTTCGAGCATGCTTTCCACTTGTCCTCACCTCTTGTTAGTGGCAATGGCCCAAGATGCCTTGTAACGGATAGAGAAGCTTCTTTTCCCTCATTAAAAGTTATTCTTTCACCTCATTTTCTCTCTTTAAGTTCTTCTAGCCTCTTTCTTGCTTCTTGGATCCTATCTTTTCCCTTTTTCCTCTCTTGCTTGCACACATTACATACTTGTTATAGTAGCTTCAAGCACTCTTGCATTCTCACAACACCCTCTATAACACTCTTGGCTCTTGCAACCCTCTTTATTTGCTTCCTTGGCTTCCTAAACCTTGCTTGCACATTTGAGCATCTTGGGATTCTTCACTTCCCCTTCCAATTGCATCTCTACTTTGTGATACAAGTTCTCCTCCTTGAGTAGGGATTAATTTTATCACTCCCACTTGGTGGTACAGGTTCTACTTATGAAGCGGGTTTTTCTTTAACCACACACTTTTTCCATTTTGGTCACTCTTTTTCTCTATCTATTTGGTTTTCCATGGAGGTGGGAATGCCAAAATTGGGGTTTGACTAAGGAAAACCCCTATACAGTCCCAAATTTTTTTCCAGATATTACACTCGTAGGTTTTGAAGGCATTCATTTGGTGGAAGCTTCATCACTTGTGTAGATGTGAGAATCTATTTCCTTTATATCTCTTATTCTCTTACTTTGCTTCAATTTTATCACATTTTGTTACTTTCCTATGCTTTAGAAGTTCTCAACAATCAAAGTAGAATTAGTCATTTAGCTATTTTTTGTGATAATTTCACTTTCTGGTATGTACAAGATGCCAGCATGCCTTTGGGATGCCAATACATTGCATTGTCGTCTATATTCTATGCTTTTGTCCTTTGGTCAAGAAATTGTCATTTTTTCTAGAAAAACCCTATGACATGCTCTTTTTGATTCTAGAACTCTCACTATTGTTCCTTGAGGTCGTTTAGGGTAGTCTTCCCTATGAGGCTCTCTAAATGAAGAGAACTCATTAGTAGTGAATCCCCCTTCTCTACAGACCTCTTCCATAATGAAAAATATATAACAACCCTTATGGGAATCCAAGAAAACATATCTTAATAGAATCATAAAAAATGAGGTAAAATAAAATCGGATACATTTTCATATCCCAAGGACCCTATCCAACTAAATAAAATCTAAACACCCCAAAAGTGGAAATACCAAATATTTCAAAGGCCATGGGAACAAATATTGCATTGATATAAACATTGCATACATCTAAATCATCCAATTGTAATCAAAAATAAAAAAATCCAAATATCCAAAGTTTAAAAAATCTAAAGTTCATATGGGTCACAAAATGTAGTCTGCCAAATAAAATTATCCCAAAGTGAAAATTCATAAATCAAAAAACTAGAAATTAATGGTTTACAATCTCAAAGATCTAAATATTTGAATTTCACTTGTAGTCCAAAATCTACTAATCCAAATATCCAAGCAATAATATATCAACTTAGAACATGAAGTATGTTTCAATTCTTAAATTAGATTGTGTGGATACTCACTACAAAGCCCACTTTCTAACATCAAAGAATCACATAATCTACAATCCCTCAAGCAAAAAATTCTAAAATGTAAAAATCTAAAAACCACCATCATATTTCACAAATTATCTCATCACATAATTTAATATTATGTGTAAATGAATCATTACTGATAATCCCATTTCATCCCATGAAATTTATTCAACTCTTCATCACTCCATCCTTCTATCCACTCCTTTTACACATCTTGGTATATTATCCCATATATCCCCAACACTAAGTCTTTGTCATGTAGGCTTAAACATAAACCATTCATATTCCATCCAACTTACTTCCCACTCCATTTTTCATGAAAGTACCCTAAGACAAGCCAACCTAAAAACACTCATTGAAGCTCACAAATGACATGTTTTGAGTGCAACACTATTAACACATGGTCCACATGACATAGCTATTCAAACTGAGATAATATAATCACTCCATGGAAGCAAAAAATTCAATAAATAAATATGTAAAGGAAAATGTAAAGAGAAAAAAAAATCAATCCATTGAAAACAAATCCTATCATTCCTTCAGAAAGTACAATGATAAAAACCTACTTGTAGATGTAAAGCATAAATCTGCATTCAAAAATACCCTACACATCGGGGTACAGTTCTTCCATATGTTAATCCCTTTTATCAACATATTCATCCTATCATATATAAAGGTCGTCCCCACTTTTGACCTTAATCAAGAAGTGGAGAAGATATCGAACAATATATTAGCTATCGTTTGATTTTTTGAATCATCTTGATACTAGTAGTACAATAGAGTGAGGTGTATATTTCCTATACAAATTTATCCTTGAAAACCACCTCCTTCATCCTGTCCTCTTTTCCATATCACACTCTCACCCATGGTGCTAGAATGTGTTTTTTACTATCAATCATCAAAATGTTAGCCAAACCTAAATGCAAGACATAGTCAATACAATTTTAGCAAAACACCTAAAATCTAAATAATCACATCTTGAAACTTGTGATCTCTTACCATGTATCAAAATCTCATCTATGTCGCCAATTGCCTCCTAATCCACACCTCTCATAAGCATGGGTATGTCATAGCCACTCCAATATCTAAGTTTCTCTAAATTATCCAACAATGCACCAACAACATGGAAAACTCTAACTAAAACTATCAAAATAATCTCCTTATCTAGAAGAATACAATAGTTTCTCTCTTAGTGTTCCTAAAATCACAATCTTGTTAAGTTTCATACAAATAAAAAACCATCAAAATACATCATTCACAATCCTTGTTTTGTTATTAGGATATATTATTCCAACATCAAAAATGCTATCCTCATCATCAAAGTCATTAATCATTGTATTTTAAGTTTATCAAGGGTAAAATATTTCTTGATCATTTATTTTAACATCATTTGTGCATGCTTGATTACTTTCTTATGTGTATTTATTTTATAGCTTATGTTTTTTATTTAATCCTTAGTGTGCACCATAACCAATGACATCATGATATTTCATATTATGTTGCATAAAGTCATATGCATCCTTTAATATTATTCCACCATGCACTTGGAACATTATTAGTATGGTCCTTATATCTTTTTGAATAACATCAAATGGTACAAAAAAAATATAATTTTCTCATCCTATATTCATTATATACTCACATTGAATTTCCATCACATTTATTCATCATCAAATCCACCATCCTTATCATCTCATCTATTATTCTTCACAACCTCATCATATCATTTCCCAACATCATCTCATCTCATCCCCATCCCAATATCCATATCTATATCCTTCTCCATCATTCTATCTACTCATCTTCTCTCTCGATCTCATTCTCCTTTAGAGATACTAGGTGTGTCCTATCAATCAACCTCCTCTCTTGATGGGGCATCCCTAACTAATTTCTTAAGTCTTATTCATTTGAATGACATTTTCTTCCTACAACTAGTTCCATCCTTTTCAAACTTTG
This sequence comes from Sequoia sempervirens, assembly GCA_007258455.2. NCBI lineage: Eukaryota > Viridiplantae > Streptophyta > Pinopsida > Cupressales > Cupressaceae > Sequoia > Sequoia sempervirens. The sequence goes on from VDFB02270651.1 coordinate 116,863,183, forward strand.
CTATATTTTATCCTTCTTTAAAGCAAGATTACTTCCTTTAGTCATAATTTCATCTCAAAGAGGGGTAAAATGTAGAACTTAAAATTGGCCATGCATTAATGACATATTTTAAATAACCACTTTTAACATTCTTGACATCAAATCTATCCTACTTATCAAGCTAATAATTCTTCTAGAGTTAATTGAATAAATTTTATATATTTATTCAATTAATTTAATGAATATATCCCATTTATCTATCTAATTTATTCTCTAGCATTAATTGAGCATATTGCCTTTATTTAATTATTTAATTTTAAAAATCATCCATTTCACCCAATGTTCAACTTTATATGAATAAATCATATTCATACAACATTTCAACAAAGATAAATAAATACATCAATATTTATTTGATTTACTAAAAATCTCCCTCACCATTAGTTGAATAAAGTAATTAAGTTTATCAACTAATTAATCATTTGCACATTCCTCCACTAAATCGGTATTAAAATAATTAAAATTTAACATTACACAAAGCTCCAAATTCACTACCTAGTTACAAAAAGAACTACTTTCAATCCCCACCATTCATTATGATTCATCAAGTCTTCACCCCTCATCTTTCCTCCATCCAAATCATAATCATGTGCACCAATCGCATGATATCACTTGTCACTTGTTCATTCTCTCCTACATAAGAATCAATCATAATCCTCCATATAGAAAACCAAACCTTATCCATCTATCAACCCAGCCAAAAGTCTATAACTTAGCATTTTCCTAAGCCATTTTTGAAGAAAGGAGATGGAAATTCTACCAAATTATTGAGCAACTTAACTCAAAAATCACATGGAGCAATCAAATATGGTCATTAAAGGTTTACAATGGTAAGGGTTCATTTATTTTATCATTCATTTGCATATATTTAGCTCTAATCCAAGGTATATGTTAGTGTGGGCTTATATTAATTATTTTGTTTTGTTTTATATTATTTTAGACCTACATTTGAATGTTCACACATAAACCATTAAGTATCTTCATAATTAAATAAAATATCTAATACATGCTAACAATATTGATTATTACCCATGATCTTAGTGTCGTTCAATAATGTGTAGATATCATTCAATTATAATAACTATTTTATGGTCATCTAAGATTGTAAACATTCAATCATATGTATTGGTGATTTTATATTATATTTAATGACTCTATTAATAATATGCTAATATCATTCGCTCATTACTACTATTGATTGACTTGTCAAAATTTTGGATTATGACAGTTTTTTATGATGAATTGTTTTCTAATAAAAAATAAAGACATCAATGTATGGCTTTATTTTTTATCACCAATATATAAATAGTACAATATTTAGACTATATTATGTGGTATGATCTAGTTCAAAAGTAGACCACATGACATGACATAATCCCATATGAAAACAATGTTAAAGAGATATTTATTATATAATCTTAAATCTAAATGAGATCATAGTTCTCTCATTATTAGATGTACAAAAGTAATAAATCGATATTAAAATACAAAAACAAATAACAAATATATATTATATGGATATTATTAAATTTATTAAACTCATCATTTTTTATATGATTATTTGTTTCATTTAATCACTTAATTAAATATATCATATATTAGTGTAGAAAAGTATTACTTCTCCAAGGAGCCCACTAAAATGAAAAAAGAAAAAAAGAAAAAAAGATCTAACATGTAGAAGTTGTAATACAATGATGAGTAAAAGTTGCAGATTTGACAATAACATACTTTTATTTGTGGTGTAACATCAAACACTAAACAAAGTGCATTCTCAATGCCCATTTTTTATTTATTTTTACAAAAATCAATAGTTTTGAGTTTTCCAAACCATATGAAAATGATTTTATGTATTGAATTACTTAACTTTTTATCACACCCACCTTACCCTATAATTATCTTTAATATTATTAAATAATATTTTTTTAAAATATATTATGTTGGATCTTAAAATTTTGGATTTTAAAGTGCATTAAATAAAGATTAGATATATTGGCTATGAAACAAATTATAAACGTGAGGCCCATCTAGGAAATGCAAAAGAAAAGCTAGGTATTAATAATGTAGGTATCATTAAAAGAAAGGCAATCGTGGCTAAAACACCTCCATAAATTTTCTGGTGCGGAATGTTGGTAAATGCATTTACTCCCAATCATAATCAAATGAAATGAGGCCACATAAAGATCTCCATTAATACTCAATTTATTCCCAATCGCCCACCCATTTAAGTGGATTATAATATTTTCTGACCACTTCTTTGTTTTCTTCATTGAATTTATGTTACCTTAAGAAAGACAAATAATTAACCTCCCACTAAATGATTCATAATCATAAATATAAATTTCTAATGAAATGAGTTCTCCTAAATAGTTATGTTTAGAAATTGAAATTAAAATGAGAAAAACATTATGACAAAGATTGTAAAACTAGACTCTAGAAGAAAAATAAAAAATATGAAATAGAATTCCTAAAATGAAAAAATCATAAAAATATTAGTGCTAAGATTTCTGGATTGTAATGTGTGTAAATTTTTTGCATCAACTTTTGGATCATACTCCATGATCCATCATTAGGATGATGAGCATAGAGAGTAAGAGAGTGAAAATATTTGTAAAAGATATAAATTAAGAAAATTGTGATTTTAAAAATATTATTAAAAAATTCAATAAGAGAATGATTATTATTGTACAATAAAAATTATTCAAATAGGAAATATATATACATAAATAATATTTAATTAAGAAAAATAATAAATCGTTAGTATAATATTAATATATTTTAAAGGATGCCCATACTGACATAGTGTGATGGTGATATTGCTATCACGATTCAATCATGTTGTCAAACTCATTGACCCATGTTTCATGAGTAGCAGTTCACAAGAACCCATCTCTCATGAAAGTGAATGGTCCACTTAGCACTCATTGCATCTTCCCAGAGGTGAAGCACTGGCCGTCTTGGGAGGTCACCCATCCTAGTAACTACTCCAACTCAAGCACACTTAACCATGGAGTTTTTTCTGCAAGGTTAAGCCCACTTAGCTTGCAACCCCATTTGTAGAACCTTGAGAAAGTGTTGATGGTTTAAATGTGATGTTGTTCTTGCCACCAAGATTTAAATCAAAATGAAGTCTTCATATATATTTTAAAAACTATTATTATTATTAATACAGAGATAATTGATTGTATGTATTTAAAAAATATATAATTACAGTGAATTATAACTGTTGTATTAGAAATACTAAAAATGACATTATATTATATTATATAAATAATAAAAAATGTTAGATATAAAGTAATTACTACAAAACATTCTGATTCACTGCAATGGTTGGTGGAAATGTCTTTGTCTTTAATCCCAATAAATGGAATATATTTAGCATGATGCCAAGTTGTATGTATTAAAAAAATATATAATTACAATGAATTATAACTGTTGTATTATGAATACTGGAAACAACATTATGTTATATAAATAATTAAAAATTTCCATATAAAGTAATTATATACAAAACATTCTGATTCACTGCAGTGGACGGTGGAAATGTTTTGTCTTTAATCCCAATAAATCTGATATACCTATTTAACATGACGCCAAGAAAACTGTGACAAAGACAGGGTAAACCATTATAATAGTAGATCGGCGTGGGGAATGATTTGCCAATATTCCCATGCCATAATGCAATTCAAACAAGTAAATTGACTGGGCATCATAATGCAGCCGTTTGTAATATTTGGATGCCAGCTCTTATCCCGCTTTCCGCACGAGAAGCCCACTGAAATGGACAAGCCAAATTCAGAGGAGAACAGCTGCAGGAGTGAGTTGTTACTGTAGATTTGTGCGAGGCATACTTTTTTTTGTATTGAACAAAGCGAAAAGAATTTTACAAGAAAAAGCTACCTGAGGTAGCAAAGAAACTTCAGCCTAAACAAACCATGAACAACAAAAACTAGGAACAACATAACGTTACAAAGGCTGTCAAAAAGTCAGCCATTACAAACAAGAGACATATTACAAGAGCTGAATAACATTTTACAATGATTGACTTCATTGTCCAGCTGGAACTTCACTATTTGGTCTTTGATCTGCTGTAGCTGCTGTTTGGCCTTTTCATTCTTCTTACATATAACCTGGGTCTGCGAAAAAAGAACAGCCGCCTGGAGACATATAGCAGAATAAAGCTGAAGAGTACCAACCACCTGATAGTAATTACTAGAAAACATAGCTACACATCTGTTTTTCCATATATTCTTCAAAATAACATGACGGATTGAATCAGCGATAACATCTTTTTGCATACCAAAACCAAAAACAGCTTCTTTCCAAGTCAAATCATGATTAAAAATAGCTGAGAAGTCTCAGAAAATATTAAACCAAAGCCTTTTAACATATATACAATCCCAAAAAATGTGTTTCAAGTTTTCCACACTTTTACAAAAGGGACAGCTTGCTGGTTGGATCATAATACGCTTCAACCTATCCCCCACAGGTAACTTGCAGTGCAATATCTTCCAAGCCAACATCTGCGAGTCAAAATCAGCTTTGGAGCGCCATATTTGAGCACTTAAATTAAACCAAATTGTAGAATTAAATCTGCATTTCCACTTTTGATTCAAACGATTAGCAATATTCCAACTAGGAATCATCTTCAAATATATACTTTTTAAAGGGAAATGGTTGAAATGGCTGAATGATAACCATTTCCAATCTCTAAAAAAATAGCAGTCCCTAGAAGTACATAATTTCATAGTGAGATCCACTGGCACCAAAGACTTAATAAAAATGAAAAACTGTTCATAACAAGAATTCAGCCTATACTGCTCTTTGATTTTGTTCCAAGAAGCCCAGTCAAGTAGATCAAAGTCCCAAAGGTCTTTAAATTGTCTAACTCCCTTTTTAAACAAATAATAAGCCTGCCTTGGGAAACAAACAGCCAAAGGTAAATCATGATAAGAGATTATCTTATTCCACCAAATTGACAATGAAGCAAAACTAAATCCAGTCTGCAAGGAAGATCCGTTCCAATCCAGAAATTGGCTAACTTTTTTCCAAGCTTTCCAAATAGACTGAAGTGGAAAAGAAGCTCTGAATTTAAAAAAGAAAGGCATAAGCATTTTATCAAGCCAACGAACATCTTGCCATTTCCTCCTAATAGAAGCTTCCATAATTCGTTGACGGACCAATATCTTCCATGGTTCATCTCCACTAGCAGCCCTAATGATCCATTTTGCAGCAAGGCAAAACCCTTGGGTTTGAGGATCAATAAGCCCCAAGCCTCCTTTGTGCTTTGGCTGAATACAATGAGACCATGAAGAAGCAATAAAACCACCATTACCATCCCATCTAGACCACAAAAATCTGCGGATTATTCTATTGAGCTCTTCATAACCTCGTTTGGAAGGCATCCAACAAGAAGAGTAGTAGACATGGGAAGCAATGAGAATCTTATTAGCCACTTGAATCTTGCCCGCCAAAGACAGAAATTTATTGCCAAAATTGAACAGCTTACACTTAATTTTGTTTAAAAACCAAGCCCACATCTCAGAAAGAGAAACACCCAAACCAAAGGGAATACCCAAATACCTGGTTATCTCACCATGTTTAATCTGCCTCCATTCATTTGGTATCCATTGAGGCCTAGCAAGTGGCTGAGTCAATAAAAACTCAGTTTTATTATGAGCTATAAGAGAGCCAGATACCTCACAGTACAAATTGACAACTTCCAAAGTGTTGTTCACTTCCTCTTCAGAATTATGTAGGAATAACATACTGTCATCAGCAAAGTGGGAGTTAATAACCACTTGGTTTTGAGGAATAGAAATCCCTTTGATAAGTTTCATTTGATGAGCTTTATGCAAAAAATAACCCAAGGCATCTGCTGTAAGAACATATAAAAAGGGAGAAAGAGGACATCCTTGCCGTATGGAACGCTGCAAATCAAAGGAATCTGACATATTCTTATTAACAATCAAATGAGCATTAGCATCTTGGAACAACATTTGAACATGCTTTTGAATTTTAGGACCAAAACCCAACCATTGAAGCATTTTAAGGATGAAGCTCCAACGAATTCTATCATAAGCTTTATCAAAATCTAGCTTGATTATCAAAGCATTTTGCCCTGATTGTTGAGCCCATTCTATGGTCTCCCAGGCCAGCATAAGGTTATCAAGGATATATCTTCCCTTTAAGAACCCTGTTTGCTCAGCTCTCACAATCATTTGCACAATGGGTTTAATTCTGATCGCTACAGCCTTAGCAATAATTTTGTAGGAAGTGTTTAATAAAGTGATTGGACGCCAACCAGCGATAATATCCTCATTCTTACCCTTAGGAATAAGTTTAATTATACCCTTATTAATGATGGGACCTAAGGAGCCATTTTGAAAAGCTTCCAAATATAGCATATAAAAATCATCCTTGATATGCTTCCACATAGTTTGATAAAATTCAGCAGGAAGACCATCAAGACCAGGGCTTTTATTTGGTTTCATAGAAAACAAAGCATGTTCAATTTCTTCCAAAGAGAGGACTCGATCCAAATATTTACTATAACCAGGGTCAATCATATTTGGAATAAATTCTTGGACCGTATCTTCCAATGCAAGCTGAATATCTATCCAATTGGTATCTTCTCTAAACAACTTTTCATAAAAGTCATGAAACAGATTAATAATTTCTGCTTGATTAGTATGAAGCCCATTTTCATCCTTTATGCCCTCAATGTTCTCTTTTTTATGCTTATAATTAAGATAATTGAAGAAATACTTTGATCCCTTGTTCCCTTCCTTGATCCAATGCATTCTGGCTCTAATTTTAGCACCTTGTCCTCGGTAATGATCAAGTTTCCGCAACTGAGCTTCAGTAACAGCAATATGTTTTTGAAGAGTTTCATTAAGAGGATCAAGATTAAGTTTAACTCTAGCAAGTTCTAACTGCCCTTGGAGAGATTTAGCACTGCGTTTACGTTTCCAAGCCATTCTCCTTCCAAATGAACGAAGAAACTCAACACATTGTGATATAGCAGAAATCCACCAGCTCACCCATGACTCTCCTTCAACAGGTTTAGGTATAGAGTTCCAAATCCCAACTAGGGAGGAGACACATTCTTTATTTTTAAGATGAGAGGTGTTAAGCTTGAAAGGAAGTTGAGAAGAAGACTCGACATCCCCATTTTCAGCAATAGAGAATGAACAAATGATTGGAAAATGGTCAGATAAGGTTGTAGAATAATCCACAATCACCCAAAAATTTTGATGTAACTTGTCTAACTGAAAATTGTGAGATAAATAAAAGCGATCCAATCTGCTCAACTTCCTTTCATTACCTGGTCTACAATTAGACCAAGTGAACCAATTATTGGCATGACAAGAAAATTTGTTATGGATAGGATCAACAACTCCAAGCACATTTCTGCAGTAAATCCATTTCTCAAACTCTTCTTGGCTGAGTTTAAAATAGTTAAACCAACTACGATCCTCATGATGTTCCACCATATTAAAATCTCCCCCCAACACCCAATCAGCAGTAGGAAGGTTCTGAGACATCCACTCCCAGAGAGCACTTCTTTCTCTCGGGTTGTTAGGAGCATAAATAGAACAAAACCCAACTGGCTGTCCATTGATAAAGGTGAGGGCCCAAACACAGTTATGAGCTGGGTCCTCACCTTTATCAATGACATGTTTGGCAAGTGAAGGAGACAATCCTAGAACAGCCCCACCGCTGCCCTCCTTATGCAAGGTATGAATAAACAAGGCATCTTTCCAAAGATTGAAAAGAGACATATTTAAACGTTCCTTACCAATTTTGACTTCTTGTAGCAACAACACATCAGGTTTCCATTTTTCAAGACTATCCTTGACTTTAAATTTGCGATGAGGGTGAGAAAGCCCTCTCACATTCCAAGATAGAATTCTAAACCTCATTGTGAAACATCAAGAGAATCATTCTCCTCTTGTGGCAAAACTCCATAACGATTAGAAATGGGAACTTCCTGATCATTGATCTGCTTTTCAATGGAACCACCAGAAGGAGATCTAGACCTCTGCCTCGAATTATGAGGAGGAGACAAAGATCGGGTAGAAGATCTCAACAGCTCGGAAGAAGTACGACCAACATGAACATTAAGATGGGGTTGAGAGAATGATGAGGGTGAAGAAGGTTCCTTACGTTTTCGAACAATTTTCCAATCATCATTCATAATAGCATCTTTATAAGAAGCATTGGCCATAACTGTGGGCGTAGAGGAAGAATGAAGGGCACCAGTAGGTTCAAAAGAAGAATGGAAAGTAGAAGGTGGGGAGTTATTGTTCATTTGGCGAGAAGATGGAAGTGTGGTTTTGACAATTGGCTTGGGTTGTAAAACAGGCTTGGAAGCAACTTTGGCTGGGGAATCTTGTGCAGGAGACAAAGAGGACCTATTTTTCCTGACAGGGCAATCTTGAATCAAATGGCCCTCTTGCCGACAGAAAAAACAAGCATTGGGCTTATTCAAATAAACTACTGGCTGATCTATTTCAAAACCAGGGCCATATAACTTAATAGTTTCTGGCAGCGGCTTGTTCAAATCCACTTCTACACAAACTCGTGGGTGGACTCTCAGGCTAGCAAACTTGTCAGAACTCTGTTTGCACCAAATTACTTTGCCTAACTGGGCCACAATGTCCTTGAGAAAGGGTGTGAAAACTAAATTTAAAAATGGCAGTTCCAACCACATAGGGTAACGAGAGCGAGAAGGTCCTTCAGGGTGAAAGTCAAATGTCCAAGCTTGAAGGTAACAAATCTGGCCACAGATCACCCATGTTCCGTATTGTAACACAGCTTGAGCATGCTCTGCAAATTTGAATGAAACCGAGACATACCCCTTGCCTAAACCCCTAATTGTTTCAATCTCCCATCCCCTGTTTTCCCAGTTTATTTTTGCCCATTTATAAAATTCTGGTTCTGTGGGGATTCCTCTGAGAAAGAACAGAATGACAGTTCTACTTTGATTTTCAGCAATAAGTTCTATAACTTTACTGAAAAAAAGGTGAAACCTAGGGTTTTACCTGTTCATCGCTTGAAAATCCCAGGCCTTTCTCTGTTTTCAGCATCTGGGAAAATCCGTTCCTCTAAAAAGACGAGTCATTACAGCAGCAGTCCCATTGCATTCTTTCCCTCCTGCCCGTATTCTCCATATTATCCGGCGCCATTGAAGAACTAATGAATTTTTTTGGCAATCCCAGCTTGCCTTTACACAGACTTTTAGCTCTCATTTGCTTTTTAGTTTCACCCCTCAATATGAAGAGCCGCTCTGACTCCGAACTCGCAGCGGCCTCAATGGAATCCGCCAAGGAATTCATGCGCCGCCCGCAGAAGGAAATGCCTATGAGAAAAAGCGTAGATGAAGAAACCCTAATCTGCTGTTCGCCCTCTTTTCCCTATTCGCGTTCCTCTGCTCAGTAAAATCTTTGTAACGTAACCCTAATCTCTGTAAAAAATCCTCGTCCGCGTTTTTCTCCTCCTACTGCTTTTTTTTGCAAGGCATACTTTATTGTGGGCCGTATCAAACGCTACATAAACAAAGCTTCAATGCAACGGCTACCTTTGATTTCTTCCACGCAGTCCACGGTTTTATAGTGGATGCATCACATCATGGTCACTTTATTAATTGGGTTCTTTTGGTTTTCGTCACAACCACGCTGGCCCACAGCTCTCTCGTTTCGCTTTCCTTCTCCTCAAAAGACGCTTCTCAAGTTCCTACAGTGTTCAAATCTGTCCAATTTTATAGTTGTATGGCAGCCCTTCAAATCACTGTATAAAATACCCCTCGGGCTCCGAGAAGCTTTGTATATGAACCCAATCTCGGTTGTTGAGGATAATGTGAACATTATCGCTGGGAAGGTCCGGGCCTGGCTGGTACGGAGCTTAAGCATCTCTGAAGTCTTCAATTTCAAGTTTTTAAGTATTTCTTTTCTTTTCCTTTTTTGTTTTCTGTGAGTTTTGCATAGCAATGGAGGTGGGTTCTCATGTAAATCATGCTGTGGCGAAGAAGTTATGGAATATGGTAAAGGCGGCATTTATGATGCTGAGAAAAGAAATTGATTTGAAGAGAAAAATGGTGTTGGACATGCACATGATGATGGAAAGAGGAAAAGTGCTTAGAAAATCTCTGGTGAGCTTGATGTTTCAGCATTCTCATGGGAAGAGCCGTCACTACAGCACTGGCTTTGGGGTCAAGGAATATGAGTTTTCCTGCAGTAATAGCCCTGCTCCTCCGTCTCTTTCCTTTCACATTGGGAAGAAAAAGCACCATTTTTTCCCTTCTATTCCTTGTATTCACCCGCATGTTGCTGATGAAGATGACCGTTATTCAAACGTCATTGTTGTTTCTCAGTGTGAATACTTCTCCAAGAACAACATGGATCTCTCAGATTTGCCTGGCGTAGACGAGTCCACAAGGCCTCTGTCGCCCTTTTGTGGCGGTAGTAATCTCAGCTGCTGCGAAGAAGAGCGTGTTGACAGAGAAGCAGAAGAGTACATTTCCAGATTCTACCAGCAGATGAGATTGCAACGACAAGTTTCCTTTGTGCAATACGATGAAATGCTTGCCAGGGGTACCCAATAAAGATGTCTAAAACAACTTTTTTCTGTGTCATTTTTGTGAAGTGTGTAAGAGAAATATGTGGTATAAATTCTCAAGGGATTTGGCCATTGGCGACGGATCGGAAAGATGCGTTTCTGTCCAATAGATTTTAGCAGATTCCTTGTAAAGTACAAAGTATATTACTTATTCTTTGAGTGTGTGTAAAATACTTTTGTGTCGTGAATATACAGAAGGAAAACTTTTTCTCAAAGAAGTAGCTGTTTTTTAGTTTTAAATATCTCCTCTTGGTCTTCTTGGGGATTCTGTTTTATTAAATCCAGACATGCCTTAAACACAGAGTGACTGCTTTGAAATTTATCCCTTGTCACAGTAGCCTTCCAAATACGGGGGGAAAAGGACAGAACTTTGATATGAAAACCATATTGTATTCAGATAACTGAGATTGAACAAACTATTCTGTGATTAAGATGTTACTCGTGGGAGAATACGAAGTGTAGATCCGTACTAGCAATGGTGAGACCCCACGTAGAAGATGATTTGGAATCACTTAAAAGTATGGAACCTAAATTTTATGTTTTAAGGGGTGTAAATATTTTTCTGAGGTTATTGTATTGCTACAGTTTCGACGGGATAGAAGGAAAAGATAAAAAAATACTGTGGTCGTGGAGTGTCTCTGCAATGTATGAATATGCAGGTGCTAATTTTAAAACAAACACCTGCTAAAGTCTATAACATAGACGAATCATGATTACCCAAAGTGGAATTATTTTTTGGAGGATGCTTTTTTGTGATTGTTTAGTTTATCTTAGAGAGTTTTATACCACATTTAGGTATGGAGTGTCATATATTTATTAAAAATAATATATAATATTCTTTAATTAAATAAAATATTTTTAAAATAAAGAATAATAAAATAATGTTAAAATAAAATAAGAGAGGATTTTAAAGACTTTTCAAATGTTTTTAGTGTTAATAAAAAGTGTCACTCATCATTTTTTAGTGTTTCTTTTCTAAAAGTCGTTAGAAGTAATGGTGGCACATCTCGAACCAACTTCTTATTCCTATTATTTCTATGTCTTAATTATTCAAGAATGATATCTCTATTTAAGATAGATGTATTTAAGAAATCAAGTTATTGTATCTATTGTCATGATGGAAATTGGATATTTTTCAATTTTTGTATTATATTTTGTACTTGTTTTAGCACCCACATTTATTGGCCCAATTTTAAGCCTTTGTCTCACTCTTTGTTTCAATATGAGCTTCATATTTTTTTGGTATGTTTTTATCGTTTCTAGTTAAGTATTTTTTTTCTCTCAACCCAATGCCTTGCTATTGTTATGAGCCTTTCTTGGCCTTGTTGTAGTTGGATAACAGTGTGACATGATAGCATCCACTAAATTTGTAGTTTCATAATGTTATTTTCTTCTATGTTTTCCACCTTGATAAGCTTGAACATTAAAATTTAACTACCCTAAGATCTATTATCTAAGTCTCAATAGCTCTTTTGTATTCTACGCCTCTTCATGTTCTTTGTCATCTCTCTTTTTTTTCTAATTTCAAAAGCTATCATCTCTCCATATTGCATTCTCTAATTTATGAAGAAAATATAGTTCTCTACATCATTTTCCAACATTTTTGAGGAACCTTGCTAGTCTAGCATTGTCTTCTATGAGATATAGTCATTATTGAGGAAACATAATATCATTGCAAGTGATATTCTTCAAATTTGTATTTTGATTCCTTTTTATTTTTGTCGCTTATTGCAAGTTTTCTTTATGGTCATAACACCATTGTTGCCACTTTGAGAGTTTCATCCCTTCTCTCTCCTCACTCCTACACACTAAATTATTTTTTCTATAGACCAAATATTTATGCATATAGATTTGATTCACTGTTGTTCTTCTTAATTATAAACACACATAAGCAAGTAAACACACTCTCCAAATGTTTCCTAATTTAACTAGCTACATGTGGAGGTGAAAAGACTAAAACTAGGGCTTGACCTGATGGTAATCTCCTATGCAACCACCCTATTTCTCCCCTTATCATCTTCCATTTTTTTCAATACACTCAAATGTATGGAGGTTTTGTATCCCTTGTCTCAATTTTTATTTCATAATTTTAATTAAAATCATTATTTTCATTTATTTTCTTATGTCTTATAAAGTTTTAGAACACTTGGTAGCTTGTTGCTATTATCCTTGTGTCTCTATGTGTAGGGCCATATGGATTCTAGATGCCTTATTGAGTTTTGCAACAATTTTAGATGAAAACATGTTAACTAGACAACAATGCATCATGTTGGTGTCCTAACTAGTGAGATACTCAAGTTACATTCTAGGCTCTCATTTTTATTTCATATTTTAAATTCAATTTTCATTCACACATTTCAATTGTTAGTTATTCCCATTTTCATACCTAGCTCCCTCTAATTATTGTTTAGATATGATTTAAGTACAAATGAAAAAAATTAGATAAGGAGTTAGATATCATTTTTCTATTCATCAATAAAATAGTTAGCTGTAAAAAAATTCTCTTTCTAAGCCTTATCTAAAGGATAATTAAGATTAATTGTTTAATTCTTAGAATCATTAGGTTTGGAGGATTTAAACCATCTTTTAAATTTTGGTGAACCCAACTAGTTGTATCACTTCTTCTTACAAAATTATCAAATTTGGTTCAATGTGTAAAACATACTAAAAAACCTTCTAGTTTATGAGTTCACCATATAAACCATTTTCTCTTATCATTTTGTTTGAAAACGTTCCTATGTATAAAACATGTCTTCATCACAACATCCTATGAGTCCTACTTCTTCAAGTTTTGACTTCTTTGATTTCTACTTTGGTTTTATTACTAAAATTATTCATACTTTGTGTAAATCTCCTTACGCTAAATTTTATAATAAATTGGGAGGATTTGACCATGAAAATAGACTTCACATGGCATTTGAAGAGAAGATTTATCATAGTGATAGATGTTTGACCATTTTTAAAAACTAGCTTGATGTTGATGAAGGAATTCAATATACTATTGCCCCTATCATTGATTTCATGCATACATTACTATGTGACAATCATGAAGTCTAGATTTCATGCATGTATTACTATGTGCCAATCATGAAGTCTAGATTTCATGCATGTTTATTCTTCATTATGAACAATGATGGTATTAGTACTAGGGCCACTTTTAACCAAAGATTCAAGATTACCATTATAACATCATTTGTGCTAAAAAAAAATTCTTATCTTTTGATACCTAAAATACACTTAAAAAATTATACATGTGTTACTATATCAACAATTTAGCTTGGCCATACAAGAACCTCTTCATCAGGAATTCCTCATAACCTCATTTTTGGTTATGGGTATTTGATGCATACATAGCTTCTTCCTTTCAATTTTATAGATAAGTAGTTTGGTTTTTCTTGACCTACAGTCTCATGATTATTCCACATTCCAACTATCATAAATATTTATAATAAGCTACCATCATTACATTTATCACTACCACTAATCTATTACTCAACTACCATCAATTCTATAATTAACCATTTTATGCAAAATATGGAAAATATTCAACAGTGAAAAAAACCTTTAGCCTCATATAATAGATAAAATTATTCTTATAAGATATTCTTCTTTTGTGCATATATTTAACTTCCTTATATGAATATGGAAAAATTACTAGTTAGTTTGAGGCATCTCCTTCTACTACCTCACTAGTTCATACTTCCTCCTTTGGCCCTTCTTCATTACTAAAAATATAATATAAATATAATAATTTTGTCTCACAAAAAAACTAAACTATAGTTGTTGTCAACCATGCTAGTACTCTTAAGCACTCTTCTTTGGTGTTGGCTATATCTATGTGGCCATAGTGCAACTAGTATTTCATATATTTGTCTAACACTCTCCATTCCAATATTAAGTAGATCCTATCAAAAAATATTTTTTAATTTCCCATCATTCATAATGTCTCAGGACTAGTCTTCCTTTGGCAAAGAATTAGGATGCCAAAAAAAAAATTCAATATCACTAAATGTTTGGTCATGACACTAAAAGTGCATGCACATCAAGCACCTTATTTAGGACTTGATTAAATCCAATGTCATATTTGAGTCTCTATAGTGTAAAGGATAAAGGGAATACATCTATAATACTTAATCAAAGAATTTTTTATAAATCTATGTCAACCCTTCTTCACAACAAACAAATTCTAATTTCATAGATCTCAACCCCTTGTAGGCTACACCTCCTAATTCTAATCTGGCACAATCCCTTCAAATATAGGTTTATATTCATCTTTTATTTTTTCCCATTTTATCATATGGTGGGTGCAATGGACAACTCAAATTTATGACTCTAAAGTTGAACCTATTCCTAATTTACCATAATGTATATTTTTTTGTTAATTTTTCATTTGGCATTTATGATGGGGTAAAAGCACAAAGCTTTGTCACACTTTTGGAAAAATAAATAGTTTCGAGTGAAAAATTTTCAGCTTAAATAGTTTTGGTTTAGCTAGTTTCACCCAAAACCACATGGCCTATATGTGGCACATAGAGTTTCAAGTGAAACCTTTTCACTTGAAACCATAAAATTTGAATTTTTCTCTTTATCACATAGAAATGTGGCTTATTTTATGTGTGGTGTTTTGGTAGAAAGGGTTTTGGTCAAAACCTTTCTATTGAAATTGTCTATGTGGCATCTTAGTTGGTAGCCAACTCAGCTTTTTTCAAAATTTTTGAAACTTTAACTTTAACTAGTTCTTCAATCAGAATGATATTTAAAAAAAAAAAAAAAAAACCCTTTCAAGAGCCTTGAGTGGCGAATCCAAATATGTATACCTTTATATTTTGATTAGTTTTAATATATTTTATCTTTTCAATAATGCAAGTAGGTTGTTAAAGTTAAAAAAGAGGTTGCTTGAAAATTTAAAAAATAAATAATAAAATGTATTAAAAAACTTTAAAAAATATATGGTGCACTATAGGAGAGAGTCCTCTTCAAAAGAGTATATTTGTTTTTTGAAAATGATTAAAAAAATAGACAATAGTTGACGTCAAATGAAAACTATCAAATTCTAACAAGTTTGAGTTTAAAATTTTATTACTAGAAAAATATACATCAAAATTTCAAAAACAAATTCCATGCACTAGATATTGAAGTTACCTATTTGGAGAAAAAAATTAGGTGAAAATAAAGTTATTTTGTATTTGTTTCTTGACGTCAAGTGAACATCACCTTTTCCTAAAATTTTTAGCATTCCAAAATCTACACTTAAATTGATAAAAGAATAGTCAAAACAATTTTTTAAAAATCTAAAAAATTATAGGAATAAACTTCATCAATATTTTTACATTTCATTAGTTTACATCATTTTGGAATTCAATACATAAAAATAATTTTTATGTAGTCGAAGTTCAGAAATATTTTGTTGTTGGCCAATTCCTTTATAAAGTGTGACATAGGTTTGTGCTTTTACCCAATGGTCACCTATACACTTAATCCCTAGTTAAAGTATAATTTATTTATGAAATTTTTATCAATCTATTGAGCATGCTTAACATTGTTATAAAGAATTTTCTTCACATCTACTAGCTATATAGAGATTTCTACCTTGAACTTTGGATATCTCTTTTTACATGCACAAAAACCTCTCAATACCAGCTACCGATTCCATTATGCTATCCATCTAGGTTGTCCCTAACTCCCTATATATGTTCCATGTAATATTATGTCTACTTCTTACCATTATCATGTGTTATTAGCCCATCTTGGCTCATCACAATGAAGGTTTTTCCCATTATCATTTATACATTCTTCAACTTTCCTCATAGTGGAGTTGTTCATACTATACCTTAGACTTAGTATTAGTGACTTACCATTTGAAGTATCTTTCCTCTTGATTATTTCTATCCTAATCATTTTGGCCCTCTTTAATCTTGCATCAATTTTTGAAAAAAATTATACCAAAAGTGTGTCTTAAGTAGGAAGATTGTGCAGGGGCACCCTTATGCATATGAGATCATTTTTTGAGTTTTGTTTTATTTTGTTGTGGTTCATGTAAATAAGGTCATATAGGACCCTTTTTTTGGTATTTTGGTACAATTTAGGCAAAATATGTAAAAGTTGCAAAAATATTGTTAAAATGCACAAAACAATGTTGTCAAAAGGTTGTAAAAAGTTGTCATATTTGTAAACCAAGTTGTTAATGGGTGTTTGGGACAATTTATATAGTTTTAAATACATAAATATGTAATTCCAACTCGAATTTAGAGGTTGGAGAAGATTGGAATGCAAAAAAACTTCATTTTGCCATGTTTTACCTACATTTTTCTATGTGAAACAACCTATTATTCACATTGTACGGCCTTGTATGGTTGAGTAAGGCCCTAAAACTTACATGTATGGAAAGAGGATTTAGTTTCATATATTTTTTGTTCTTACTAGTCCAAAAGAAAAGTACATTTAGTTGGTCTACCATGTCAATCTTCTTAACAACCCTATTCAGGAACTAGGGTTTCTAGCAGATAAGAAAAATGCATATATTTTTATTCCTCTATCAAAGCTATAAAAATTGGTGTAAGGTTCTTTTTTTAGGGTATCTAAAAACCCTTTAGAGGATATTTGATAGTTTTCCATTTTGGTGGAGTTACTAAAGAAAGTTTGTTTGTATTTGTGTGTAGATAGACCAAGAAGCCTTAGTGATTTGGGGAAAATTGTTGTAAGCCATTGGAGGGATGATCATTGATGTAGTAATTGATGATTTATGCCATATATGACATGTTGAAGGTATTGGAACAAGTGTTGAGACAATTTGAATCCCTAAACACCTTTGGAGCATGCCTAGTTACTAATTAGGTCTAGTCAAAGTAAGAGGACAATCAATTTGAAGCTTTACATACAAATAACCCTACCCTAGTTTTAAGATATGTTAAATAATGGCCAAATGGATATCTAAATCAAGTTCTTCTTTCTTGGAGATCAGTTCTGGTTGGGAAGTTATGCCAAACAATTCATTTTTGAAAGGCTACAAGGAGGAACAAGGGTTTATGGAGGAAAACCCACATTTTGATGAACAAAGAAAATTGAAAGTGGTTGTCTAAGGTTGTTTCAAGATTTTTAACCCTTACTCTACATCATAGAACTCTACCCACTCCTTTAATTCCACTTTCTCCACCATGTCAATCAATAACCCCTCCATCATCTACTCTTTGTATTAGCCCCATCCCTAATCCACTTACCCATGTTCCTTCTCATGTATCTTTGACAACTAAAAATTAAAAAAATAGGTCTAGGAACCTCTTTCCATCATTTACTAAGCTAATTCTCAATGAAACTAATCATCTAGATCATGTATGTTTCATCATCATGTCACTACTTGACTTAACCATAACCATTTACTATTGTTGACATACCTTCTTTTTATCAATATATTCTTTACCGACCTCAAGAATAGTATCCCAAGTTGCAATTATAGAGTTTGTGGATAATTTTGAGACTACATGTTGAAGGCCTTGAGGGATATTGAGGGAAGGTTGTCCATGCCTTTTAGTTTTCCCAAAGGAAATGCCATAGGCATGTACTAGTTGTCCTAGGAAAGGGGACAGATAATAGGAATATAAATTAGAAGAGGAAATATAAATCCTTAAGAGGTAACAAGTACATAAAAGTGTCATGCATATGTATCTCATAGATGACCATATGGGTCATATGTAGCTCACAGAAAACCTCAAGGTGAATGGGAAAAAGAGAAGAGAGCCGTCACATGGATAACTTGGACAAGGAGGAGGATATAACTTGTAAACTAAATGTAGTTGAGGAGAAAATCATGAAAGAGCTAAGTAAGGAGTTGTAAGTAAGCATAACTTAACTACTATGGGAAAGGGTATAATTGGAGTGTGGGAAGGATGATACATAGGATTTTTGCAAATTGGTGTAGTAATATAGTGTAGGGAAGAAGTTGTTTAAATACATTACAATTTGATGCAACAAAGTAAGAATGTAGAAATGAACTTGCATGTGGTGATAATGTAGTTCTAGTGGGAGTAGTGAAAAATAGCATATAGATGTTGTCAATAGGATCAACACAATATAGTAGACATATTGTAAGTCAGAGTAATAAAAGATAGCAAGGAAATTCTAGTAGTCAGAGTTCTAGAGAATGGAAGATATATACTTTTTATTAAAAGGGTACTATTAAAGAGCTATATAGGAGATGCTATAGGTACATGAAATCAAGGAACTATAAGAGGATGCAATAAAGGAGAAAAATAAGAGAACTATAGGTTAGATACTGATAGGGTAATGATAAATGTCATCCAAGTTAGGAAGTCAAGGAGGGGAAAATACATGATGTCATGTGAAAGGTGTTATAATTAATAACCAAGGAGGAAGAGATGAAAAAATTATGGTAGTTAATAATGAGATTGGAGTTCATACCAAAGGAAAAAGTGCTCTAATTTTAGGAGGAGATAATGGATAAAATATAAGGAGGAGATACATATGAATAAAGTGGCATGGATAAAGAAGAATAAATAAAGTGGAGGTGGAGGTAGATAGTGGGTTAAAGCCAATCAAGAGAAATTGATAGAATAGAGGAATGACAAGAACTTGGATAAGGACACTAAGATATATCAAATATAGGCCCATGAGAATGTAATAAGTTTGAGGCTAATGCTAGAAAAAAGGGATGTTAATTTTAGTGAGGTTTTGGAAGATGGGGGAAAAAGGAAGAGACCTCTAGATAGACCCATATTGTGAGTAGGGGTTCACATAATTTTATACATGATGAGTATGAAATCTAATTTTTTGGCAATTGTTGTGGACCAAAGGCAAATGACCAATCATTTGGACGAGTTTGTGCACTTGTAGCCACTATGAGTTTTCACAAGTGTAGTTGTTGTATCTTTTAACCTACAACCACTAGTGAAGGAGTCACCATAACATAGAGGTATTTCTAGAAAAGATGACCACTTGTGGCCATAGGCTTGAAGACTCTTAGTGGAGAAAGAGTGAGTATTAACTCACTTGCAACTATAGGGAGCTATAAAAGAGGAAGGATTACTTGTAGTGATTATAGGTTTCCTAATGGAGCAATTGGAAACTTGAAGCAAAAGGAAGGAATTTTGGAGTAAACTTGCATATATAATGGAAACTAAAGAATGGGTAATCTTTGTATAATAAAATCCACATAATTTCCCCTTCACAATTTGATTTTCTAGGTTTTTAATCTATATATTCAAGTTTTTCATTAATTCAAAGGTTTGGTTCATTATATTTTTATTGGCCACACAAATAGGTAGGGACTCAAGAAAAAAATGACATTACATATTTGAGTCCCAACAATGTTGAAGGTGATGAGTATGTCAAAGGAGGAGGGATAGGTTATAGTTGCACATGGAACATCGTGAAATTTCTCATGTGATGAGCTTAGAAGTGTAAGATCAATGATATAGATTAGATCTATATTAGTGGAATGTGCAACATCACTTATAGAGTAGAAGAGTGACAACAAAGTGAGATGAGGACATATAAGTGAAGAAGTGGAGGTGAAAAAGTATGTGTTTTTACCATAGATGTAGGAGTTTTTAGGTTCTACGAGAGATTGCATTGGTTGCATGAATGTGTAAGGAGAGGGTACAAATCTAGTTGAAGATCATGGAAGTGTATAAAAAGAATGAAGAAAAACCTAAGAGACCATATGTAGGTGGTTGAATAATTAAAGAAGATCTGCAACAACACATGCTACTTGCAATAGCAAGGAGTTGGGTAAAAAATAAAACTATGATTTAGTATAAACCTAATTATAATAGAATCGTGAAGAAAGGAGAATAGTAGAAAATATAGTATACATGTGATTTTGGGGTTAAGATATTCCAAGGCAAAAGGTTTAAGGAAGATCCAATGGTGAGAAACAAGGCTACTTAAAGAGAATGGACAATAGAAAGAGACAAGAGGAAGATACTAGTTTAAAGGGAGTAGAGATTTGTCCTCATGCAAGGGAGATAAAGCAAAAATCACATGGGAGAATGAACCAAATAGGGAGGTTCCTTGAAAAGTGACAAAATGACGATGTTGGATCATACACAACTGTGAGGTGAAAGCAATGAATGCTCATGCTTTTAAGAGACATTATATGATAAGATGGGTACATTAATGTTGTATTGCAAGAAAGGGGATGTTTCATTCCTTCCTTTTATAATTTAGTTGTTTAACATAAAATTTTGTAAGTTGAACTTTGAGGTATATTAATAAAAATGGTTATTGGAAATGTGACTTATTATCTTTGTACGATTTGGGGCCTAATCCTCTATTTCCTAGTTGTTTTTGTTGATGAGTGTTTTCTTATTTTATGTGTTGGGATGTGTACATGTGTAGGTGTTTGCATGTTCTTTCTATTTGTAGTCTTAGGTGGATATGACTTGTCACAACTAGGCTACATACATAAGTTTAATTGGGTCATGTATAAAAACTAGTAAGGTTGACCTAGTGTGCATAAATTACTTGCAAAAACTATTATGGTGAGTGTGGCCATGTGTAATTTGTTTAGATGTGTTGTAGGAGTTCTCGCAACAATTCTAATATCCTTCTCCACTTCAAGGTTGTGAGGACTAGGATCAAAAGTTTAGACACCACAAGTTGTAGGCAACCAACATCACTCATTATGTAGTTCATGATATTCATTATACATCCTTTAGATTTTAGTCTATTGATACTTAATTTAGTGAGAAATGTAATGTCACTTGCTCAAGTGATGGACATGATTTTTCCTTCATATGAAATTAGTAATCATACTTTAGTTGATGATCGATTGGCTTGTGATGATGACTAGTGTTAACAAACTTAATAATTTATGACATTAATAATAATAACTATGTATATTTACATGCCAAGTCATTTCTACTTATGTGTAAGATAACATATTTTTTATTTAGACATTTAGAAAAATATCAATAAATGAGACGTGACACTTTTTTAAATTACTACACTTCCGACCCAAAAAAATGCTTATCTTATGATTTCTATCTTTCACCTTTCACTTTCTAATCACTATTCCTTAAAAGAATCCCTAACTTCATGTAAATACACACTTTCAAATACATATAGTAACTATTATATAAATTATTGTATACTATTTAATGATGAATCTTTTGAAAATCATGCACTATACGTTTATCATGATGTCTCACCTACCAACAATATGAACACATAACTTAGATACAAACAAAAAGAATGAACAACATAGCCGCATCTTTTACGATTTGTATATAAACTTATATAAAAACAAGATACACACTATTATGCTCGGCAAATTGTTGATTATGACAACTCAAACAAATTAATTCAATAAATAAAACCACAATGATGTGGCTTGGAAATCAAGCTTCAACCCAACGGCTACCTTGGATTTCTTCAACGCAGTTCACGGTTTTAAAGTGGCGGGTCACATCGTGATCGCTTTTTTTATTGGGATATTTTGGCTTTCGTCACAACTACCCTGGCCGGCACCGCTCCCATTTCACTTTCCTCCTCCTCAAAAGACGCTTCTGAGATATTTATAATTTTTTAATTGTATGCCTGCCCTTCAAACTACTCTAGAAAATACGTCTCGGCCACTGAGAAGCTTTCTATATGAACGCAAATCTTAGTTGTAATGTTAATGTGAGCGTTCTTGCTAGGGAGGTCCTGGACTCGCTTGGAGCGAGCTTAAGCACCTCTCAAGACTTCAATATCAAGTCTTATTTTCTTTTTCTGTTTTTCTCCTTTCTATGAGTTGTGCATAGCCATGGAGGTGGTTTCTCATGTAAATCATGCTGTGGCGAAGAAACTATGGAATATGGTAAGGGCAGCATTTATGATGCTGAGAAAAGAACTTGTTTTGAAGAGTAAAATGGTGTTGGACATGCACTTGATGATGAAAAAAGGAAAAATGCTTGGAAAATCTCTGGGAAGCTTGATGTTCCAGCATTCTCATGGGAAGAGCCGTCACTACAGCACTGGCTTTGGGGTTAAGGAATATGAGTTTTCCTGTAGTAATAGCCCTGCTCCCCCTCTTTCCTTGCACACTGGGAAGAGAAAGCACCATTTTTTTCCTTCTATTCCTTGCATTCAACCGCATGCTGCTGACGACGACGACGACTGTTATTCAAACGCCATTGTTGTTTCTCAGTCTGAGTATTTCTCTAAGAATGACATCGATCTCTCAGATTTGCCTGGCGTAGACGAGTCCACAAGGCCTTTGTCGCCCTTTTGTGGAGGTAGTAATCTCAGCTGCTGCGAAGACGAGCGTGTTGACAGAGAAGCAGAGGAGTTCATTTCAAGATTCTATCAGCAGATGAGATTGCAACGACAAGTTTCATTTTTGCAGTACGATGAAATGCTTGCCAGGGGCACCCAATAAAGATTTCTTGAAGCCGTTTTTTATTGTCTGCATTTTCTTTATTTCTTGAACTGTGTAGGACAAGTACGTGGTAAAAATTCTCAACAGACTGGGCCATTGGCGATGAATCCGAGGGCCGAGTTTCTGTCCTAGAGGTCTTATGATATTCACTGTAGAGTACAAAGTATGTTTTTTATTCTTTGAGCGTGTGAGGTAGGTAGTGTAGAATGGTTTTGTGTCGTGTTTATACAGATTCTCCAGAGAAAGAAAAAAAAAGTTTTGTAGTAAGAGATCATAGCTGTTTTTTAGTTTTATATATCTCCCCTGGGCCGCTCCTGTAATGTTTAAGGACAGAACGTCTTGGGGATTCCATTTTAATAAAATCCAGACATGCTTTAAACACAGAGTGATTGCTTTTAAATTTTTGTTACAGTATATTTCTAAAGACAAGGGAAAAAGTACCAACAGATTTGCTGTGAACACCTATATTGTATTCATATGATTGAAATTCAACAAAGTTTTCTTTTCCCTGACTTGTGATTACGATGTTATTTGTGAGAGAGGAAAAAGTGTTCGACCGTACGATATCTGGTGAGATCCCACATTGAAGATGATTTAGAATGAGAGAAGTGACTGTTGTAAGTGACGATGTAATTTCATCTGATGGACAGATACCCATGGATTGGCTCATCATGGCTAATATCGACAAAGACTTAATAATTTATAACTTTAATGGTAATAAAGGTGCATCTTTATATGTCAAGTCATTTCAAATTTTACATCATGAGCATATGCATTATGATATGTTTCTTATTGAGACACTTACAGAAACAGCGATAGGTGATTCATTATAGTTGTTTGATTTTTAAATACTTCTTATTTTATTTCTTTTATTGGAAAAATGCATTTGACAAATTGACCATGACAATACTTGCATCGACAAGGTTGGGATAAGGTAGGAGCTTGGACTTAGGTGATCATGCAAGGAGCATTACTCTAGTGATAAAGGAGCTCTTATAGATGTGTAACTTCTAGTGCAATTAGTGAGCTTGCACCTACATTTGTATAAGCGTAAAAGAAAAATAGTGTAAACAAAAAAGTGAACATTAGCCAAACAACTTAAAAAGAGAGACAAATTTTTATCTTTTCAAATATAGAAGATAATTTCCACCATGAAAGCATGCCCAAACTAGATAAGTTTAAATTTGAGTTAGGACCAATGACCCATCAACACCATATGCCAAGTGAAGGGGTCTAGTAGAAAAAGATTGAAGAAGTCATGTATCAAACACCTAGCTTCTTGAACTTTGGTGCAAATCTAAATAAAGATGCTTGAGATATTATAGTTGTCCACAAAAAGGATAGTGGGGATTAAGGACACCCAAGTGAGACAAAGGATAACCCAAGTGGAAGACCTTGGTAAATAATGCACTTGCGAGATTAGCCAATTTAAGCTTGAGAATGGTTTCCTAAAACCTTTGAAAACATCAATGCCAAGTACCAAGAGAAGATTGGAGGTGCCAATGACTATTTAATTGGTCCACCATTAGGAGATGAGGTGTAAGCCACAAGTATTCCTTGATGGGTCTATTATTATGAAATGGTGTTTCATGAAAGAAATTCCAATATTTCCAGTATGGCTTCAAGGAACTAATGCATTTTTTGTTAACCATATGGGGAATGATGTCGTAAATAACATTCAAGAAGTTTTGTTAATCCTAATTGGATAACTAGAATTTCAACTTGGCTTAGGGCCATGATAAAAAATTCTTGATGGTTTAGACAAGGGGATCAAGGAGAATTTTGATTACTATATTAGAGTATTTTTGAGCATGAATACAAGGGTATTTGGTAAGAGGGAGACCTTGATTTTATATAAGTGGAGTACACTAAATAGAATACTAGTTAATTTAGAGACCATTGCAAAAGTCATTACTATCCCAAATAATCTAGAGGACTTGATGGACTCCCAAGCCTTTAAATTGTCTTAATAATAAATGTGCCTTGTATCTAGATAGACTCCCTCATTGTGTGGATAGTATAGATTCCAAGCCCTTTTCACATTGGCCATCTAGTAGATTCTTCTAATGAAGCATAATACATAGTGAGAACTTTCCAAGTATAATTTCCTTCCAAAGCTCAAATGGTCCATTTAATATAGAAAGTATTTCCATGCCAAAAAATTGAAAGAAACCCTAAGCCACTAGCATCATGAGGTAGACAACAAAATTCCTAAGAAACATGATAAAAACAATTATTCCCATCTACAAAGGACAATTTAGAATTTCCCTAAGAATCTTTTTAACTTAAGGTAAGAGACATTAGAAAGGACTTGAAAAGAAGAATAGCCAACATGGGTAGTGGCTAAAATTTTATAACACTTCTAGAATTCACTAGCCAAAGAGAAAGTCTTAGTGATCCAATAATCTATTTTGTTCTTCAATTCTAGAAATGACAACTTGCCAAAAGATAGTATTAAAGGTCTAGAAAAGAAAAGCAAATTCTTAAAAATTTAAATATTTTCGCATGATCAATTTATTTCCAGCTAAATGAGACCAACCAAGAAGGTTTGCAAAGAAAAGGTTTTCTATAATATTTAATCTTTTTAAATTTGAATAATTGAGCCAAGAGTTTGGTAAAATATATCAAGGCAAATAAGGGCTTGCTTGACATTACTATAATCATCAAGAGTAAGAATAAAGTCATTAATAAATTTCCCATTAACTAGCTATGTAGGGGAATTAGACAAGGAAATACCTTTAACCAACTTATAGGAGACCACATGTTCCAAAAGATGGCTAAATCCATAAAAAAATATAAAGTGTAGGAGGTAAAGAGAATCCTTGATGAATATTAAAAAAATTCATAAGGTTTAGATTGATCACCATTAATGGTGACGAAAGCCAAGGCATTGGTAGATATCATGTGAATAGACTAAATATATTTTGGCCCAAACCTAAGCACTTGAAGAAAGGAAAGAATGAAGTTCCATTCAATGTGATCATAATCCTTATTGAAGGCCGGTTTTATGAACATTGTAGGTTGTTGAGAGTGTCAAATCCTTTTCATCCCTTCTCAAAAACAATAATATTGTTAAGAATGTACCATGAATTGATAAAAATAGTTTACTTAGGCTAGACTAGTTGGGGAAGGAATGGTCTTAGCTTTAAAGAAAGAGATTTGGAAATGACCTCAAGTGTAGAATAAATGCAATAGGTTGATATCCCACTAGTTACAATTTCCTCTAAGTTGCAAAATTTAGGTATGAATCTAATTTTTCCTTTTTTCAATTATGTTTCTTAAAGAATTCTTATGAAAATCTTCTAGATAGAGCTTTATAAGGTCTTCACCTATGGTATCACTTTTTTTTTTATAACTCACACAGGGTTCTAGGAAGCCAATGGCTTTATCATTAGACATAGAGAACATGACCTCAAAAAATATTTCTTAGTGATTTTTTATCAGAAGTAATGTGTTTAGATGTGGAAACCTAATAGGGAACCACATTTAATCATTGTTATAAATTGGGTTTTTGATCTTGGTTGTACTCTTGATTAGTAAAAAATTGTTCTTCATACTAGACAAAGTCTTGAAGAATGTTTATAAGATTAGTATTTATATTGATGTCTCTCATTTAATTTATTAATGGCTTGAGATGTATGAGAATCTCATAGAACCTAAAAAATTCTTTACCTCGGCCCTTTTTCCAATCTTAAACCAATGATTTTGAGATTTTATTTGTGCAACATGACCAAAGTGGGCATCTATAACCTATTTTTGGTGATGGAACACAACCCACTTAAATCTAAGATTCCAAATTGATTGTGCCTTGGTAGAGCTCTAAGATGGTGATTGTAAGAGAGAATATGA
This sequence comes from Sequoia sempervirens, assembly GCA_007258455.2. NCBI lineage: Eukaryota > Viridiplantae > Streptophyta > Pinopsida > Cupressales > Cupressaceae > Sequoia > Sequoia sempervirens. Next base: position 116,890,064 of record VDFB02270651.1, read on the forward strand.
AAGAGGCAAGTTGACACCCATATATGTATGAGGAATTGAAGGTGCATTTGATAGCATCATTCCACTAGTCTATCCAACCTATTTCATGAATGAGGTATGGATTTAGATTCCAAAACCATTTAAATGAGCTAGTTTATCTATGTATGTGAGCAACGAATTGATCATAAATAAATGAGTCCACATGACCTTAGGTTTTCCAAGGCACCGCTCAATAAAAAACTATATTGGAAAGTAGTCTAAAGAGACAACATCTAATAAAGTCTTTGTATGCATTTGAAATAAAAATGAAATATTGTTAAATTCAAATAAACTCAACACTCAATTTCACATGCATGACTCTCATTGAGCATGCATAATTTATTCCTCCTTTGTGATGTGGGTGCTCCATTTTCCAATATAATCTTAGCATTATCTAGATATGAAAAATTGGGTAGGAGGTTCTTTCGTATGGTTTTAGGACATAGAACACACCCACTTTCCAATTTCATTCAATATAACCCTAGAGATCTCAATGCAAAGGACAAATAGATCTTGCAATAGGGATGTCCTAGGGGTTGAATGTAAGATAAAGAGGGGTTCACCACCAAGCTAAGGATTGGAAAGAAAAATGCAATGCAAGATGTAATACTAAACCATAATTTGATGCAATGACTTACAAAATGACCTAGAAAAGTATGCAAAATAAAATAACAAGTTGTAAGATGGACTATATACACCTAGAATTCTAGAGATGGTTGGAAGGAGGTTTGAAATGCTAGCAATTATAACTTTAATGTTAAGTGGGACTCATTCGCTAAGCTAGGTGAGTTAGTCCAAAATATGGGTTTCTGTTTGAGAATAGGAATTTTGCAAATGGGTATCCAAATCTACAAAAATTTGAATTTTGACCTAAACTAGGACTCATTCACCAGAAGTGGTGAATCAATCCAGTTAGGGTTTTTTGAAACTTCAAAGTTTGAATCTTCTCTTCTTAGTATCCTCAATTTTCTTCTTCAAATTTTCATATCTGAATCTCTGCAAATCAACCTATAGGTGTTCTCCAGCGTTCTCCTATTCTTGATGGCAACTTTGACAACTTTAGGCACTTTAACAACTTTCTCCAAACTTTCTCTTCAATGTTTCTTCAACCTAAACCTACAAATCACACACAAAAGAGAGGGAAAAATGTTGTTTTGTTAGTGGAAATGGGTTTTCCATGGTCAAACCCCATTTTTGTAATCAAACCTTGAAATGAAATGAAATAGGAATTGAGGATAATGAATGAACAAAATATGATGTTGCAACTCACCAAACCCTAGTAATGAAGTTTTGCAAGCATGTATGAGATGGCTCCAATGGATGTAGATCTTGATTCTTGCTTGAATAGGATAGATCTTTAATGAAATGCTAGCTTGAATCATAAAACCTTACATCGCAATTATTAGCTCAAAAACAAAAATGATGCATGAAGTCCTTGACATGATGCTTGATGCTTGAATAATGCTCTAGAATGCTTTATAATCTACCATTAAAGACTCTTGAGTGATCTTGTAAACACTTGAATGTTCTTGTGAACTCAAACTAGATATCATGAATGCTCTCACAAAAGTCTTAGTTGATATCTTGAATGCTTAGAATATTAGGATGAAAATGAGCGAAAGAACCTTGTATTTATACTTAATTATGCAAGAATTCTTGAAATTACAACACCACAAGTCAACAGCAGATCTAGAAGGATTAAATCCTACCAAAAATTTGAATTAATTTTTATTGTGTGCCACACATGACTCATTTCCTCAAGGTGGTGAATGAGTCTCATTAGGAATAATTTTTGGTACCATTTTTAAAAATGCTTAGAAAGGTGTGAAACCAAGTTTGGAACACAAAAACCTAGGTGGGACTCATTTGACCAAGGTGGTGAATGAGTCCCATATCACTAAATCTGGTCCACACAAACTAAAAATTCTTGAATTATGATTAGATATTGATGTGTCAGGATTATCCTTAGAAAGATGCATTAAATGAGGCTTTTGGATGCAAAATAAGGCCAATTAAAGCATAAAGAAGCCCAATTATTAATGACAACCCTAGAAAAGTGTAAAAGTTTGTTACAACACTTTACAACACTCCAAATAAGGCACCAATAAGCTCATTTAATTCACAAGGGCCCAAGACCTAATGTGAATAGGTTAGACAGATTGCAACACTAAATCAAGGCCATGTTAGGGGGGACCTTTTTCCATCATTACATATATAATATGAAATATTGATGATTCTCACAATATGGGTTTGATATATAATTTTGTTAGATGGTTTGATGGATGGCTAGGATTAAATCTAGAACCTCAAATCTAACCCTTGATTTGGGGGATTGATGAGGATATGTGGCATGCATAAGTGAGTTGCACATTGGATCAGTACAAGATCATGGGGGTCCAAACTAGGCCACTAAGGGGCAATGAAAATTCATAAAACCAAAGTTAGAAAACTTGACATAAAGACAAAATTTGTAGTAAATTGAATGTAGTTTCTAGGCTACTACTCCTTTTTTGGAAAAAGTAAATCTATTTTGTGAAAAAATGAAATTTCAATGCAATAGTAGTAAATTTTTAGGAAAAGGATAGAAAGCAGGTGTATGTTTAACCAACTTAAGTACAAGAAAAAATAATATTTTTTTCTAAAACTTTCAATATATGAAGAGGACACATGACCAGATTTTCCACATTTTTTTGTAATTTTTTTGCATGTAAATAATTAGTTATGATATTTTTATTAGAACATTTCAAAATTATTAAAACGTGTTTGTCTAACCACCATAACTTGGTAAAAAATTAATGAAATTCAATTTTTTTATTCTATATTATGCGAAGCATAGAATGTGATGCATCTTTTAGATTTGAAAAATGTGAAATAGTTTGAAAATTATAGAATTTTTTCAATTAGCCTATCAATCAGGACTTTATTCATAATGTATGTAGAAAATAAATAATAATAATTTATTAAATTCAAAATGAGGCATACCTTATATTGGTGGAAAGTTGACAATTTTTTCAATAAAGAATTTTTGTTTCATCAAATTCGGATTAAAAAAAAGTTGTCATCCACAAGGGTGAACTTCAAGAAAATTAAGGAAATTTTGTAAACACTCATTAAATTATGAAATATAAGATAAGAAAGTGTGAGTTTGATAGATATTGTAAATAATGTTTTCAAGAATCATTTTTTAGCATAAGTTATAATTTAATAGATAATGATGAACTTCTCTTCATATTTATGGATGGATTACTCCAAGCTACTAAGGACCAATCCCATTATATGCCCCATAATTAATTTTCATACTTTTGTAATACAATATGAAATCATTGAACAATATAAAAAATATGATGGGAGAAATCCCACCTTATTCTCCTATTGCTACTTAATAATGTCCTAGGAGTCCTAAATGGATTGACTATCAACTTCACAAGGTGAGTCAATTCTCAACAAGGAAGACCTAGGAAGGGGTTCTTTAAGCTTTTAGAGGTTCACCACCAAGAAAATGCTTGGAAAAGATAAGTAAGCATTCAACTCACAAAACCTAACAATGCAAGATAAATGATGAGTGCAAATGATGAAATTATGCAACAGTAAGTTAGGATATGTGTACCTGGGGAGTCTAGAAATGCAATGAGGATTCTGGAAATGCATAGAAGCTATCAAAATATGCTATGGAGGACTAAGACGCCCTTACTATCTTATTAGTCCCACTACTATTTTTTGGGGAAGATCAAGAATCTTCAGATGTTGGAACCAGATCTGGTAGAATCTCTAAAATACCCTTGGGAGGACTAAGACACCCTAGCTAGCAACTTAATCATGTTCTAAATTTCTAAAATCTTCGAATGTGATCCTGAGGCATGATGTCTGCACTTCCTTCTTCTATGATCTCAGGTTCTGAATCTTTTGGATTTGGCTTGTAGGTGATTTTCCATGAAGATGAAAAATTTGCAATGCAACTTTGTAACTTTTCAATTCAAATAATCTTCAAGTCTTCAATATAAATCTGCACTCACAAACACACAAGAGGGAAAAAAATTATTGATTGTTAGTGACTGGGGGCTTCCCTTGGTCAAACCCCTTGTTGGTAATTGTGATACCTTGGAATTTATCCTATTCTAGATGTGTGAAATGACTAAGAAATGTGAATGAAAAAATACCAAGGACACCTCAAGATTAACAAAAAGAGTGATAAACAATAAGAAAAATGGACAAAATAAGACACAAACGATTTCACCTTCCTTGCTGTTGATTTCTCCTTGATTGGCCCTTGCTTGGAATGATTTGTGTGCTCCTTAGATGGCTTGTGATGTAGCTAGATGCAAGATTGAATGTGAAAAGTGATTAAAAAAGATGGCTAAATGATGGCAAAGGATTAAGGATGTAAATTAGCAGCATGTAGTTATGAAAATGCAAATTGGCAGCATAAGGTTGCTCCAAATGAAAGTGTTGAAAATGCCCTTGAGAAGGGGGGATTTATAGGAAAATTTGAATTCTCTAGAGAATTGAACGGTTGAGATGCATCCAACAAGGCCAAGATGAAGGGCTATGGTGGGTTGAGAACCCACAAGCCCTCACATCTTGACATGTGGAGGGTGAAGTGGCCAAGGGGATATGAGATTGAAATGAGTTGTCAAAAAGGTACATGAGGTGGAAACGGACATGCACCTTGGGGAGTGAGGAGATTTCTACAAAAAGGGATTCCTTGTCCCCAAGTGGGAGTGAAAGGGACATTTGAGGAATTTCAGAATTCCTCAAAAATCTACATGGGAAAAGGAAAGGTGGTTGGGGAAATAAGTGTGAATTAAAAATTCACATTCTTAGGAAAGTCTAAAGGATAAAAGGTGGGCTCCAAAAAGGTGGGACTTGGTCACATGTGGAGATTGTGACAAGTCCAAGGTTTTAGAAGCCTTGGAAGGATGAAATGTGAATTAAAAATTCACATATAAAAGAGGGGAATCTAGGAAGAATAAAAAGGAATTACAAATTCCTTGGAGAATGATTAGGCTTAAATAATCATTAATTAGAAGATAAATAAGGATTAGAAGCCAACTTGCAAAAGTTGGAGGATGTGACACATCCTAATCAAGGATTAGGCATGTGCACATCCCTAATAAAGAAATTAGGAGATGGATTAGATGAAAATGACATGTGAGAAATTAAATAAATGTAATATTTATTTAATTTATTTGATGAAAAGAGGATTAAGGAGGGTAAGGTATTTAATTATTAATTAAAAACCTTAGAGATTTAGCAGAATTAAAGATATTAATTAAATAATAGTAATATTACTTAATTAACTTGGATAAGAGGATGTTTAGATGAAAAGTGATAAATTTGGATAAATTAAGTGTCCAAATTTGGATGTCTACATTTTGCCCCTCTTTGAGATAGTGTTATGAAGTAGCATCATTTCAAAGAATATTAAAATATAGAACCTAGAAGAAGATGGTTAGATTTGAAATTGATGCCCCAGTCATCAAAGGGGTGACTAGGAGGAAAGACGATGGGGTGAAGATGAAGAGTAGGGATTGAGGATGCCCCCTCGAGAGGACATGCGGGTTGAAGAGAACACGTTTGTGCTCTCGAAATAGATGAGATGAGGGAGATGATGCAGAGTGATGGGAGAAGCGAGAGGAGATGGATGAAGCACAAATGGCTTTAAGGACAAAAGGTGATGTTGCCCCAGTCAAGGTACAAGCCAAAATGAGTTGATGATGGATGGAGTGTTGTCAATGAGGGAATTAAGGATCCCAAAACAACATGAGGATAGGGAAGGATACATCCCAAAACACCACTAAAGGATAGGGAAGAATACCTCCCGATGATGATGATGGAAGTGTTGTTGATGGGGGAAGGATACATCCCAAAACAACACCAAATAGATAGGGAAGAATACCTCCTGATGATGATGATGAAAGTGTTGTTGATGAGAGAAGGATACATCCCAAAACAACACCAAAGGGATAGGGAAGAATACATCCCGATGATGATGATGGGTTAAGACTGGTAACGAGACTGGGGAAAAAACCAAGGATTTGATTAGGTGATTTGTGCGAGATTGAACAGATGAGGAGAAGATTGATATGTGAGATGGAGAGGAGGATCTGAAGATTTGGTCGGATATCTAAAGATTTGGACTGTAGATGGACTAAAGCTCATATTAGGGGATTGATTAAGCTCAGATTGGGATAAGATTAAAGCTCAGATGAGGATTGGAATGAAGACTAGAATGATTGAAGGATATGATTGGATTGATTCTACACCGAGTTTTAGGGTTTAGAGGGCGTAAAGTGTTGACAAGTAGATTTTTCCTGATTTGGCAATTTTCAAAAATTGTCAAATTTTGCCATTTTAGGAAACCTCATGGATGTACTTTTGGGAGTCCAAATTTTTTCCAAGAAAGACCCATTGGTGAGATAGGATGAATTGCCAACTAACATCCCAAATTCGAGATATGCATTTTGAGTTATGAGCAAAAACAATTTTTTAAAATGCTAGAAAAAAAACACTAAATTGGGATTTTGAGGGTCAAGATGAAACTTTGAGGCCCCGAAAATGGGTCAAAACGGGTTCCAACAACTTTCAAAGAAATTGGTTGGAAATCCACTCGTTATCTCGTAACGCAACTGCCCATCAAATTTCAGCTCAAACGGACCCCTGAGTCAAAAGTTATGGCCTCCGGAAGTGTCGGGGTAAAAATCAAAAATCAATTTTGAAAATTTCAAGACATGGGTTTTGTTCGCAGAGGAAAATAAGAAACTGGGTCAGAATCGGTTTGTTTAAAAAAAGTCAAAAATTAGTGGAGCCGGGGGCAGAGCAGCCGCTCTGCGGGGGCAGTCCCGCCGCCCTGCGCGGGGGCGGAGCCGCCCCTCCACGGGGGCGGAGCCACCCCGCTGCGGGGGCGGTCCCATCGCCCTGCAGGGGTGGTCCCGCCGCCCTGCGGGGGCGGAGCCGCCCCTCTGCGGGGGTGGTCCCGCCCTGCTGCAGCCAAGCATAGTTGCAGAGCGGGGGGGCTGACGAAGGGAGGCAAAAAAAAGGACGGGGGGAAGGAAAGAAGAATGCAAGATGCAAGAGAAAGGATGAAGAGAGAGGAAAAAAATGGAGGGATGGGGGGATTGTGAAAAATGATGAAGGGATGGGGGATACATGCAAGATGATGAAATGGAAAATGAAATGCAATCCTAATGCAATTTGCCATCTTCAGAGCACTGATTTTTGCTATAGCATAAGACACCAAGTGCCAGGGTATGTGGAACCAAGGCGTAATAGTGTCTAATGCATGAAATAAACACAACAAACAAGAAGACTATCCCTACACTCCAAAGTCGTGAAGACCTTAGTCGGGCCAGGTATTGAGATAACCACAAGCACAAAAGGATGCCCCAGCATAACACAAGACCTTGGGGATCTTGGTGGGTACTACGTGGGACAACCAAGAAGACACAATCAAACAAAGAAAGATATGCCCCTATGTGGACCAATTAAAACACACCATAATATGAGGGATTATGGCGGCCTTGACAAGTGATGATAGGGATCTCAAATGATAAACAAAAGCCAAAAGCATCAAAAGATTATAATCAATTTCAAATGTTTGTTGCCATAGGATCAAGGGGATAGATGGGATTGATGAGGTCTGTTAGGAAGGATGCATCCTGTTGAGACCAAAGATGATGGATACTAAACTAAAATATCATTATGATGTGGGATGTTCAAAATCGATTGGATCTCATGATACAAATGGATCTCGTTTGTTAAGAACTAGCTAGATAAGGGCATAGCTTGATGGCATGACACAAGGAAGAAAAGACATGGGACTGACACACCCTAAAGACCTAGGGGCTCGGGGGCCAATCAAAGATTAGCCTTGCCTACGTGAAAGCACAAAGCCCTCGTAGTTCGGTGAAAGGCTGACGACTGACCAAGATGGAGACCTTGATGGATGGTAAAGATAGGATGGACAAAAGGAGTAAAGTGGATAATGGCGATAGAAGAGCAAAGTGAAGATCGATGATGGAACCCCGGGGGCGGATCAAATGATCGACCTTTCCTACGTGAAATCACAGGGGCAACGTAGTTCGACAAAAAAACCATGGATAAAAGCAAAAAGGGACTAGTGACAATGAAGTGATGGAGGACCAAAACAAGTTGATCCAAAAAAATGCCCCGCGGGCTGATCGAATGATCAGCCTTGCCTATGTGACAACACAGGGGCAACACAGTTTGAGAAGACCAAAGGCAAACAATGGATAAAGGATGATAAGATGAAAGAAAATGGGACTGATATGACAAGATATGATAGACTTGTTGGATTGGATAGGATGATGACGATCACATAAAGCTCAGGGATGGGATAGTTATCCAAAGCAGTAAAATGACTTGGGAGGATGATATGATAGATAGATGAGTGATGAAAAGTGATAGGGGATTGGAAAGATGTGCAAGAGAAGCACTGGTGATGATGATAAGATAAATGGCATTGGGTTGCATGGGGGGAGGCCTATAGCCAAATACCAATGACAAGGGATTGTGATATAAGATGAGGATAAAGATGAAAGAATGGATAGAGATATAGGGCTAGGGGATGGGAGGGATTGTTTGGATGGATATGAATATAAGGATTGGGAGATGCTATGATAGATGGATACAAAGATAAGGATGGGGAGATGGAAGGGATGTTGTGATAGATGGATAGGGACAAAAGGATTGGGAGATGAAAGGGATGCTAGGATAGATGGATACGAAGATACAGATGGGGAGATGGAAGGGATGCTATAATAGATGGATAGGGAGATGAAGGGATGTTATGATAGATGATGGCATGCCAGAATAGATGGATGTCTCCAAGGACTATGTCACAAAGGAAGTAGATGCCCCCACTCTAGATATGTCATATATGAAGAGGCATGAGGGATGGAAGACAAGTGGATGGAAAAATAGAGGAGGATAGGGTGGGTGACTAAGGAATATGATAGAGCATGGATGAAGGGAATGTATACCAAGAGGTGTCCAAAGCATGCATAGATAAGTGCCCCTATTTTGATCAAGATCACAAGAAGGATGGAGGGATGGGAGATCAATGGAATATGATGGTAGGATGCGAAAGATAGGTGGGATGGGGAGATTCATGAAGAGGATGGATAACAGGAAGACAGGTGCATAGCTGGAAGCATAGGGGATGGAGGGAATGCATATCAGGAAGTTGCCCCCAAGTGCAGATGGAGATTTATGCATGACGCCTGTTTGCCAAGTTTTCATCATGGTACTTATCCAAGGTGCTTGTTTGCCATGTTTTCACCATTGGATGGATTATTTCTCTTTTTTTTATATATATATTGACTTTTTTGGACTTTTTGGATATGTGACTTTTTGGATGTCATGCAGAAGGAGATGGGTAAGGATAAGGAAGCGGATAAGCAGATTTAGAAGACATGTGATAAGGATCAAGGTGTTAAGAACCCATGTTCAAACCAACTATTGGATGTTGGTACAACCTCATTAGGATAAATGGATTATGCAAGAGGATGAATTAAAGGGATTTGAGAGGGGAGATACATGGGATAATGGATGGGATGCTGCAAAGGGTATGGATGGAATGATGGGGTGGATATGTGATGGGGAGATGTGTTCAGGACCAACATTGGCACATGTGGTGGTGGATGTGAAGAGATAATAGGATTAAGGGATGGAAAATGTGGGGATAATGGAGGAGATGGAATGGTGAATTTTGGGACATAAGGACCCAAAACAGACTTAGGAGATGAAAGGGGTGTATGATTAGCTTTTGGATTAGTGATTTTGGATGTTCTTACATATTTTTCTTGTGATGGCATTGCATCTTTTTTCTTTGGGATCCACATGGTTTTGATCTTTGCTTGGGTGGGCCTTTGTGGCCTACGGATTGGATTTAGATTTAGATTTTTCTTTGCTTTAACATGTCTTTTAGAGGGGACATGGGAAGCCTTTGATTCATGTGGATGTTTAGATTGATGCATTTTTTCTTTAACAACCAAAGTGCTTTTAGTAGCAAAGGGATGGGTGTGAGAAGATGGATGATGTGGAGTGATGGGGGTAGGAGTATGGGGATTATGTGTAGATGGAGGATGTTTAGGTATGTGCCTTTGTTGATCCTGATTGGGATGTTTATGATGGATGAGATGGATAGGTGATGGATGGATGAGAGGATGAATAGGACAAGATAGGGGAGGTGATTTTGGGATATAAGGGCCCAAAATAGACTTAGGACCTAGAGGAAACAAGGGCATGGTAGATGGAGGATTGGAGATGGTAGATGGAGGGATGTAAGGACCCAAAATGGATGGAGCAGCTGAAGGAGGAAGATGGACGGTTGTTTTGAGGCAATATGATAGAGGAGGAGGGATGGCAACATATGATTTGGTGGAGCAATGGAAAGAGCCTATATTTATTTTGGAAGAGGCTTGTTGAGGACGTCTAGAGGTTGTACCAACATTTTTAGATTGCGAGTCATGAGTAGTACATCCAATACCTTGCAGATACAAATGTTCTTTAGCTTGGATGGGCTCTATAATACCTTGCTCATGAAGGCCTAACCTTTTCCTTGATAGTTCATTCTCTTGAGCATTCAATCTAGGACATAATTTTTGTTATTCTGGAAGAATGATGCGAGTTCATTATTAGGTGGAAGAGGAGGGTTGGTGTATATGTTTTGTTTTTCTTTTGCGAGGAGACCACCATGGAGGAATGTGAGAGGACCAAGGGGATACGCAAGTGGTGTGGGGATAGCATTTTTAGGCAATGATGGGGGATCATGAGAAGGAGATGATGGGATAGCGACATCAGGAGAGGGAGTAGGGGCCATGATAGGATCTAGATTTGTGATAGTAGGCTCATGCGATGGAGATGGAGATGGAGTGGTGGAAGCTTGAATGACAAGGGGATCATGGGATGGAATGGATGGGGGACCGTGATCTTGAGGTGGACTAGATGGGATGGTAGGATCTTGATCTAGAGAAGGGGATATGCTGGCACGCTCTGGACTAGATTCTTGGCATGACTCATCGTGTGCGGGAGGCATGGTAATGGAGTCTTGTTAAGACTCTTCAAGTGGGAAAAATGGAGGGATGAGAGATTCATGAATTTCATTAGAATGGGTTTTGGTGCTACTAGGAGTGGGAGGAGTGGATTGGATTTGGGTGGATCTAGGAGTAGAGGGAGTGGATCGGAATTGGGTGTCTTCGATGGATTCAGTGGTTCTTGGAGTAGGAGGTGGGGGTTCAATGGATTTAGTGGGTTCAATGGTTTTAATGGTTTGAGCAGTACTAGGGGTGGTAACGCCAATAATAGGTGTGGTATGGAGAAGGGTCTCATCACTAGTGACCGTGGATGATGGATCTAGATGGCATAGTTCCATGACTTCAAGATGTGGATTTGGGGATGGCTTCTTTGTCATGAGTCCTTGGAGAACTTCTGAAATGAGAGACTTGCATATGGTTGGCTTGGCTAGGGTGGTAGAAATGGATGAGGGATTATGGATTGGTGGACTAGGGTTAGATGGAGGAATGGGATCGAATGTAGGACTATGAGTAAATGGGGGATTTGGATCGGATGGAGGACTAGGAGTAGATGGATGAATGGGATCGGATGGAGGACTAGGAGTAGATGGAGGACTAGGATTGGATGGAGGTCTAGGAGTAGATGGATGAATGGGATTGGGTGGAGGGTTAAGATAAGAATATTGGAGTGGTGAATTAAGATAGGGGGACATGGATTGTGGATTAGGACAAGAGGAAATAGGTGGTGTAGTGGGATAAGAGGATGTGGGGGATGGATTATAATAAGGGTATTGGGATGGTGGATTAGGATGAGGATATGTGGATGTAGGATTAAGGTAAAAGGGTGTGGATGTAGGATTAGTATGAGAAGTTTGGGAAAGAGGATTACGATAGGGGGACATGGATGGAGAATTGTAATAGGAATATTGTGATGGAAGATGAGGATAAGAGGATGTGGATGTTGAATAAGAGGATGATGTAGATGGGGAAGGGGAAGGTACTGGATACCCCTTGTCAAAGGTAGCATAAGGAACATGATTAGGCATGGATGAAGACGTAATGGGATAGCTCATAGGAGTAATTGGATTTTGGAAAGTGGGTGGAGAAAGCTTACTAGATATGATAGCATCAAGGGGATCTGTCATATACTTCTTGATCGACAAGACTTTCATTATCGTCGTCCACGTAATTAGGGTTTCCCTTGACTACTATTGATGGAGGATGAGAATTCATGATGATGATAGGATAAAGAGGATGGATAGAAAAATTTGGATGGGAACAGATTAAAGCTCAAATCGGGATTTTAGTCAAGCTTAGATCAGGATTAGACAAAAGCTCAGATTAGGATGATTGGATGGGATTGCTTTTGATTTTGATGGGATTCGGTAGATAGATGATTGGATTAGGTAGATGATTTGATGAATTTGATTCAAGTACTAGATCAGTTTGATGGGATAGGATCAAATGATTAGATGATGTTGATTGGATAATTGTGATTGGATGAACTTAATACGATTAGGGTGCTTGAATTGATTCAATGATTGGAGGAATGGATTGGTTTGATTAGATAGGAAGAAATAAAAGGTACCACTAGATAGATCTCAAAAAATTGAGCAATTTTGGTTTTTGGATGAAGTCGATCCGATGCATGGTTTGTAAATGACAGCCCCGGGAAGTTAAAGGGGCATAGTCAGCATTCTGCAGTAAATCAGGGGTGTAGTCAGCTTTCTGCAGCAAATCAAGGGCGTAGACAGCAAAATTAGGGATGTAGACAACAAAATCAGGGGCATAGACAGCTTTTAGGGGTGCTGACAGCAAAATCAGGGGTGTTGACAGCTTTCTACAGTAAATCAGGGGTGCTGCCACCTTTCTGTAGGGGTGCTATCGCCTTTATGCGAGGGCGCTGCCACCTTTCTGCAGTAAGGAAGAGTTGGGTTTTGATGGCAATGGCTATGGCAAGGACGCAATATGATAAAGTAAGGCCAAAGTATCAAAAATTTGACAGATTTTACACTAGAAAACACTTCAAGCAAGCATAATCCTATGATTAATATTAAGGGTATGGCAAGGCAAAGTCTTAATTTAGGATGCACAAGGCTTCTAGGGAGTCCTTGATATACTCTCGGTATGTGAGGCACAACCGTGAACACCAGTCTATTACAAGCGTGAGTCGGGAACTCCAGCGAGATATTGAAAGGCTCGGACCAACTTTTCACGTCTATCTAGGTATCACCCTAGCTTCGACGCTCTGCCAATTACGACGCAACTAGATTGGGGTACAACTTTTGTTCTCCCCCCTTTATATACCCCGCCGGTACGCGTGGTTGGAATCGTCCCTTGGGGTGATGAAATCCCCAAGCAGGTCCCACTAAAAATAAGACACTAACCGTTTCCAACTACTCCCCAGGCTCACACGAAGTGTAAGGGGAAAGTGAAAACAAATCAATGCCCCCTTGGGTAACACAATAGAAAACAACCACAGCAAGCAGTGAAGCTTAATCCTCCTAATTAGACTATGTTCGAAAATAGCAAAGATAATTTTTTTTTTCTTTTGAAAATCTGATTACGTAGATGACCCTGCAAACAAATGTTAGCTGTCTTTTTCTTCGCTCTTTGATCAATAACGCCTTAATACACCGCAAAACGTTAGTGAAAAACAATAATATTCTTGCCAGAACAACATTAGAGAGTTATCATGTGAAAATAGCAAAAAAATAGAGCAAAAATGAAGCCAAAACGCCTATTTTACCTTCCCAACTGTGCTATTTTGGGGCGCTACCGCCTTTCTGCGGGGGCGCTACCGCTTTTTTGCGAAGGCACTGCCGCCTTTCTATGGGGGCACTACCATCTTTCTGCTAGGGCACTGTCGCCTTTCTGCGAGGGTGCTGCTGCTTTTCTGCAACAAACTTTGTCAGATTTAAAAAAAAAACAGAAAGTTGTGCCCCTCCCACTGCAAGAAAAGTGTTAGTAAAACCTTCTAAATATATCCCTAATTGCAGCAAATGTGTTAGAAAGAATAAAACTTTTAGATGGCCAAGAGGGCGCTGCCACCTTTCTGCGGGGGCGCTACCACCTTTCTGCGAGGGCGCTACCGCCTTTCTGTAGGGGCGCTGCCGCCTTTCTGTGAGGGCACTGCCACCTTTCTGTGAGGGCACTGCCGCCTTTCTACGGGGGCACAGCCACCTTTCTACGGTAAAGCAGAGGGCGCTGCCGCCTTTCTGCAAGCTTTTCCTGCGAAATTCTTAACCAAAAGGGATGTTAAATGCAAGAACCCGTATGTGGGTCCCACCGGGCATGCCAGAAATGTGATACCTTAGAATTTATCCTATTCTAGATGTGCGAAATGACTAAGAAATGTGAATGACAAAATACCAAGGACACCTCAAGATTAGCCAAAAGAGTGATAAACAATAAGGAAAATGGACAAAATAAGACACAAATGATTTCACCTTCCTTGTTGTTGATTTCTCCTTGATTGGCCCTTGCTTGGAATGATTTGTGTGCTCTTTAGATGGCTTGTGATGTAGCTAGATGCAAGATTGAATGTGCAAAATGATTAAAAAAGATGGCTAAATGATGGCAAAGGATTGAGGATGTAAATTAGCAGCATGTAGTTATGAAAATGCAAAGTGTTCTAAGAATGCAAATTGGCAGCATAAGGTTGCTCCAAATGAAAGTGTTGAAAATTCCCTTGAGAAGGGGGGGATTTATAGGAGAATTTGAATTCTCTAGAGAATTGAACGGTTGAGATGCATCCAACAAGGCCAAGATGAAGGGCTATGGTGGGTTGAGAACCCACAAGCCCTCACATCTTGACATGTGGAGGGTGAAGTGGCCAAGGGGATATGAGATGGAAATGAGTTTTCAAAAAGGTACATGAGGTGGAAAAGGACATGCACCTCGGGGAGTGAAGAGATTTCCACAGAAAGGGATTCCTTGTCCCCAAGTGGGAGTGAAAGGGACATTTGAGGAATTTTGGAATTCCTCAAAAATCTACATGGGAAAAAGAATGGTGGTTGAGGAAATAAGTGTGAATTAAAAATTGACATTCTTAGGAAAGTCTAAAGGATAAAAGGTGGGCTCCAAAAAGGTGGGACTTGGTCACATGTGGAGATTGTGACAAGTCCAAGGTTCTAGAAGCCTTGGAAGGATGAAATGTGAATTAAAAATTCACATATAAAAGAGGGGAATCTAGGAAGAATAAAAAAGAATTAAAAATTCCTTGGAGAATGATTAGGTTTAAATAATCAGTAATTAGAAGATAAATAAGGATTAGAAGCCAACTTGCAAAAGTTGGAGGATGTGACACATCCTAATCAAGGATTAGGCATGTACACATCCCTAATGAAGAAATTAGGAGATGGATTAGATGAAAATGACATGTGAGGAATTAAATAAATGTAATATTTATTTAATTTATTTGATGAAAAGAGGATTAAGGAGGGTAAGGTATTTAATTATTAATTAAATACCTTAGGGATTTAGTAGAATTAAAGATATTAATTAAATAATAGTAATATTACTTAATTAACTTGGATAAGAGGATGTTTAGACAAAAAGTGATAAATTTGGATAAATTAAGTGTCCAAATTTGGATGTCTACAGTAATTAAACCTTGAAATGAAATGAAATGGAGGGAAATGATGAATAAACAACATCCAATGCTATAACTCACCAAACCCTTATTGTAAAGTCTACAAACTTGTGTGAAATGGCTAGCTTGGATATGCATCTTGAATCAAAGAAATGCTTGATAGATATGAACTTGAATTGCTTGCTTCAATCAATACCCTATATCACAAATGTTAGCATAAAAACACACATGATGCAAGAATATCTTTGATATGATGCTTGAATCTTGATGATGGCTCCAAATGCTTGAAGAACTGCTCTTAAATTCTCTTATGAACTCAATTATGCTATATGGAATGTTCTTAGCAAAGACTTGGATCAAAATGAGTGAAAGAACCTTGTATTTATACTTATCCATGCTTAATATCCCAAAATTACACCACACCAAGCTGACATATGAATTCATTAATTAAAGGAGGCTAAATTATGCCAGAATTTGAAATTAAATCCCAAATTACCTTAAGGGGGACTAAGACACCCTAGGTAGCATCTTAGTCATAAGGCATGAAACTTGGGGCATAGACTGCAAAAAGGGGCCCATTTAAGGAACACTTGAAATCAGGGCCCCAATACATTTGGGTGACAAATATGCCCTAGGTGGCATCGTAGTCCTGACCCAAAAATTAGGGACACTCAGATAGAATTAGTAAATTATCATTTCCCCTTTTGATGTTTGTTAGGATTAGCTAGAAAAAGATGTAATTCATTAGGCTTTTGGATGCAAAATTGGACCAATTAAGACATAAATAAGGATACATAAAGCAAGGCAGGCCTAAACAAGTGTGAAAATGCAAGGGTATGCATTTTCCTACACTAAATTTATCCCCCACTTTAGTGAGAGGATGAACTTGCTTCAAACTCATAGTAAAGTAGCCAACCACACAATTAAGAGGGGTTCAAATGTATGAATGCTAGTAAGATAGGATGGCAATAACCAAGAGGGTGGCCAAGCCCCCAAGATCAAGATCCTATGGAAAACTAACATAGGCACAAAGGAAAATGCTTGTGGATGATATATGAAGCCATAACCAAATCACAAACATACACCATCAAAGGCATAAAAAGAAAAAGGAAAAAAAATGCAACAAATCAAGCTTTGACTGGCCGTCCAATGCACTATGGACAGGGTCTAGGCTATTTGTCCAAAAGAGGTTTACAAGTGGAACACAATGTCCACTATGCAAACAAAATGCATGCTCACAAGGGCTAGTGAAGCTAGTTGTCCACTAGGTGAGCCCTAAGAGGTCCATATCAACATCATACCCCCATGACTATGATAAAGACAAAAAGAAAATGCATTCTCACAAGGGCTAGTGAAGCTAGTTGTTCACTAGGTGAGCCCCATGGGACCATATCAGATCCATACCTCCATGACTTTAATAAGGTACAAAAATGCACGCTCACAAGGGCTAGTGAAGCTAGTTGTTCACTAGTTGAGCCCTAGGGGACCATATCAAAGCCATACCTCCATGACTTTAATAAGGTATTGTGAAACTAGATCCCAAACTTGCAATAACACACCAAACAACACATTAGTAAGCTTTAATGCAAGTTAGAATATAGATCCCTCAAGAAATCCATTTATCAATGCTCAAAATAGGAAAATGAAAGCAATACAATGAGAAATCAATAAAAGAGATTAAATCCTATGAAAGTAATGTAAATTCTTGATCTCTTGAGGGAGTTGGTGCTAATTTGATGTGAAAATTGGCCCTTTCCCAACTCCAATGATGCAATGGTGATTTGGTGATGAATGTTTATCCACTTTGATGAATAGTGATGAGTGCTTCAAGATGAAAATCTATATAACCTAGCTGTAAACTCAATAGAATTGATGAAATTTGCTAAAGATTTGAGTAAGTTTACTCAAATTGTGGATGATAGAAATGAAGGATGAGCTCTCTATTTATAAAAAGAAAGAGTTGAAGATTGAAAGATGGGATGAATGTGGGATAAAAGATAAACAAATGACATGATGCCACTTGTCAACATGTGAGAGGATGAAGGTTGAACACATTTTAATCAATGTGCAAGTTTTGAAATTTGAATTTGAAGAAGTGACATGTTTAGGGGGAATGAAAGAAGAGAGTTAAATGCCACTTGGCTCAAGGCAAGGACATGTAAGAGGCATTGAATGCCTTGTTGGAAGGGACAAGTACTTTTGGAGGGACTTTTTGAATTTGAAGAATATTCCATCCATTGATGCCTTTTTGAATGAAATAGAAGAATTTAATAAATCAAATAAATTGATTTATTGTGCAAGTGGGAAAAGCTAGAGGATGTGAAATGCAGTTAGATTAAACTAATCAGGGTTAATTAATTTAATGAGAGATTAGAATGATTTGACTAATTGATTTAGATTTGTGGGTTGAAATAAATCAAAAAGAGATGAAAATGATCAAGACCTAGTTAAATAAATATTTTGATTTATTTAACCAAAGGGGGTGATGTTTGATTAAATTGGATAAATGTTTGATTTATTTAATTTAATAGAGGAACTATAGAGATTTAATTAAATAAAATGAATTATTTAATTAAAACATATTTAGGAATTAATTAAATAAAATGGTTTATTTAATTAACAAGAGATAATGACTTAAAAAGATAAAATTGATTTATTTAATTAAGAGATGAAATGTGATGAATTTAATCAAATAAAGGTTATTTGATTAAATGTTTAGAAAAGGGGATGATTCAAGATGAACTAGTGTTGGTAGATCAAGATTGGATGTGTGATATCAATTAGTATATTTTTCGTGTCTACATTTTTCCCCTCTTTGAAGCAATGTACTTGCTGCGTTGGTTCAAAGAATAACCAAGTTGCCATGATCAAAAGTAAAAAATTCTTTGATTTTTCAGATGCCCCACTATTTCCCTAGGAAGAAGAATTGCGTTGGTATACTTCCCCCTCAAGAGATCGAGTGGAAATGCTAATTTTGTATCGAGATCATGATAAAATGTGAGAGGAGTGGTTCTACTAATTAGAGGATGAAAGATTATTCTTTAGAAAGATTAGATATTTGATGTAGACAATTTTGATGATGTATAAATAGTCATCGACCATGGGTAGCCTCATGTATATTTTGAGATATCACACAAATTTGGATAGAAATGTTAGTAAAGATAGAAGAATAAGATGGATGGAAGAGAGGATCCAATAGGTCCATGATATAAGAAGACCTTGTTGGAGATGATGATGGATGATGATGATGTTCGCTTGCTGAGAGTTGGGATTTTCAAAGGGCCAATTGTAACCTTATGTTTGATAACACACATAAATACGATGCATCAAAGTATTAAGAACCAAGATGACATTGTATTTAGTGTGATGAACTTTAACTCAACAATCAGATAGGAGTATCCTTGTTCACACCTGACATACAAAAACCTTACTAGGATGCACTTCAGGTACTTTAAACATCTCAGACCAAAACATAGAAAGGCAAGCCTTCCTATGTGGTAAACAAAATATCTAAAACACCCTCTGTTCATACCTAAATAAAACAAGTATTCACCGAGGTTATATTACAAGAATTTCCAACAATCACAATAGATAAAAAGATAATGATCATTTCCCCATTCCTATCTCTCTAAATCCCTCCGTTGGGGACATCATTGAGAGGTCCTTGGAATAAGTAAAATAAGATAAATCAAAAGAAAAGATTTAGTACACAAACAATTCAATGTTCTTCATACCACTAGCCAAAGGGATGTGTTTTGATAAGATAATAATCCAAAGTGATATCCAAAATGATTCCCATTGTTAGAACGATATATCCTAGGACATGCATTGTATAGGATGATGATGGGAAAGCCCAACTTATTCTCCTATTACCACTCAATAATTTCCTAGGAGTCATAATTGGATTGCCTATCAACCTCACAAGGTGAGTCAATTCTCAACAAGGAAGACCTAGGAAGGGGTTCTTTTAAGCTTTTATTGGTTCACCACTAAGAAAATGCTTGGAAAAGAAAAGTAAGCACTCAACTCACAAAACCTAACAATGCAAGCTAAATGATGAGTGAAAATGTTGAATTATGCAACAAGAAGTTAGGATATGTGTACTTGGGGAATCTAGAAATGCAATGAGGATTCTAGAAATGGAAAGAAGTTGTCAAAATATGTTATGGAGGACTAAGATGCCTTTACTTTCTTATTAGTGTAGTTGCTATGTTTTGGGGAAGATGTGGAATCTTCGGATGCCAAAATCGAATCTAGAGGAATCTTTGAAAAATACCCTTGGGAGGAATAAAATACCCTAGGTGGTGACTTAGTCTCATTTTGAATTTATGAAATCTCTGAATGTGAACTTGAGGCTTGATGTTTGCACTTCCTTTTTCTCTGATATCGGGTTTTGAAACTTTCAGATTTGGCGCATAGGTGAGTTTTCATGAAGATGACAACTTTGCAACACAACTTTGCAACATTGAAAGTTTGCACTTCAAATGAACTTCAAGTCTTGAACCTAAACTTGCAATCACAAACACGTGCAAGAGGGGAAAAACTTGTTGATTGTTAGTGAATGGGGGCTTACCTTGGTCAAACCCCTTGTTGGTAATTAATTTTTGAAATGAAATGAAATGAAATGGAGGGAAATGATGAACAAACAACATGCAATGTTACAACTCACCAAACCCTTGTTGTAAAGTCTACAAACTTGTGTGAAATGGCTAGCTTGGATATGGATATCGAATCATTGAAATGCTTGATAGATATAAACTTGACTTGCTTGCTTGAATCAAAACCCTACATCACAAATGTTAGCATAACAACACACATGATGCAAGAATTTCTTTGATATGATGCTTGAATCTTGATGATGGCTCTAAATGTTTGAAGAATTACTCTTGAATGCTCTTGTGAACTCAATTATGCTATATGGAATGCTCTCACAAAATACTTGGATCAAAATGAGTGAAAGAACCTTGGATATATACTTATCCATGCTTAATATACCAAAATTACACCACACCAAGCCAACATATGAATTCATTAATTAAAGGAGGATAAATTCTGCCAGAATTTGAAATTAAATCCCAAAAATACCTTAAGGGGGACTAAGAAACCATATGGCATCTTAGTCTTGAGGCATGAAACTCAAGGCGTAAACTCCAAAAAGGGGCCCATTTAAGGAACACTTGAAATCAGGGTCCCAAGACTTTTGGGGGACAAAAACACCCTAGGTGGTGTCTTAGTCCCAACCCAAAAGTCAGGGACACTCAGAAAGAATCATTAAATTATCATTTATCCTTGTGATGTTTGTTAGGATTAGCTAGAAAAAGATGCAATTCATTAGGCTTGTGGATGCAAAATAGGACCAATTAAGACATAAATAAGGATAAATAAAGTAAGGAGGGCCCAGACAAGTGTGAAAATGCAAGGTTATACGTTTTCCTACACTACAATCATAATCATGTTTTATTAAACAATATTCTTCATGTCAACAAAGTTGTTGCACTTTGATCTATTTATAAAATTAGGATAATTAGGATGCTAATGAAGGAGTATTTGTGGTTGCTAGCCATCTTGTATCAACAAATTTTATTCAATTTTGGAGTGTTAATTTTTTTATTAATATTTTGGTACATTTAAATGATTTTA
Organism: Sequoia sempervirens; assembly: GCA_007258455.2. Lineage (NCBI taxonomy): Eukaryota > Viridiplantae > Streptophyta > Pinopsida > Cupressales > Cupressaceae > Sequoia > Sequoia sempervirens. The sequence goes on from VDFB02270651.1 coordinate 116,911,349, forward strand.
TTATACAAAAATAAAAATTAATAAATTAGACAATTTTGGTTTGTAAGTTACATTGGGAAGTGTGCCAAAAATTGCATTTTAATTATTAAAATTTTAGTTGGTATAAGTTTTCCACAGTCCATGAAGATACAATATTTAAGCTTTTGGATTCGACTGTGTCAATTTTTTTTCCCCTTCCCGATGATGGATCACTGAGTGTGATCTAAAACGTCAACAAAAAAATTGACACAGTCGAATCCAAAAGCTTAAATATTGTATTAAAATTTTGTAAAAAATCAAATTTGGGCATGGGATTCTTGGAGTAACTTTCCATAATGTTTCAGGTAGGAATGGGATTCCCATGAGGTGATTACCTAGAATTTTTAATTTGAATTTCAAATTGGTGAAAGAGGAGAATAATGGTGATGGTTGGTATAGGCGTGCCTTCTTGGAAGTGTGCAAGCATGGATCAGGGAGTTAAAAAAAAATATTGATGAGAATTAAATTATTTTCTAGGTAGGGACATGGGAGGAATATGTTTCTAGTTGCTAGAGTTAGTGGTGACAAAGAAATTCATTCTAGACTTTGTTTTTTTAATTTATGGTTCTAGAATTGGGAGAGTTGTAGGTGAGAGCATGTATTTTCCTATGAGAGTGATTTCAAATTGGATTTTGTAGGTTGAATTTGGAAATTAGCAGAAAATGACTTGGAGAATGCATTGTTGTTATGTGATAGTGATTTTAAGAAGATTATTATAGATGAAGGGAAGAATTGCAAGAAATTGGAGGATTGAAAAGACGTACCTATAGATGATATTGTTTCCTGCAACAAATCATATGATTTTAATTTTAATATATATTTGTTTAGTCTTCATGGATGCATTTATAATCTTTTCAATTTGAATGTGATTCCCATATATTGCAGGAGAGATTAAGCAATAAAATCTATATATGTGTTGTTGATTTTTGGAATTACTTCATTTAACTTTTGGAAGTGTTGTTGTTTGTTAGAAGTTGCTAAGAGCTTCATGAACTCTCTTGAATCAGATGCACTTAATGATATTCATAATCATGTAATTTTTAAACAATAATTTTAAAAGCAAGGATGAGAAAGGAGATAAATACCCAATGTTACACCAATTTAATATATATATTCACCTAATATAAATAAATGTGAATAAGAAACACAAGTATTTGAAAATGAAAATAAATAAGATAAAATAGCACAACAACAACAACAAGAAAAATGGATGATGAAATTGAAATAATGATAATAATTCAAAGATAGATTTCTAAAGTGTTAATAAAAGTACCCAAAAACTCTTTAGAAATTTAACTTTAAAAAAATTAACTACTTTAAACATGTAAGAATTTTTTATATTAATCAAATCCAATGATAATATTGTAGAATTCAAATCTACAAAAGAATAGTAACATTCTATAATGTAAAAAAGACACAAAAAATAACCAGAGAAAAAGAATAAAAGTGACAAAATTAAGACAATATACATAGATACACCCTTGGAAAATCATATTAGGAAAACAAAATCTTTGAGAATAGTACAACTCAACATATTACCAAATAAGTTATGGTTAGTTTACATTCATATAGTTTTTCCATTCAAAACGTCATTGAGATCAACACTCTTATTTCTCGAGCAAAAAAATGGAAGCATAAACTTGTAATCATATTTTATTTATCTTTTATTCTTTACCTCCAATATACAAACTTAAGGAGTTAAAAAAACCACAAAAATATAATTACATGGGCCTAAACAAGGCCCCAAAATACCATGGTATTAATTCTCACAACTCTCACATGTGTGTAACAATATAGGAAGAGAAAATAACTCTTACACAAGCATCTATGACTTCCACTACCCAATTACACATATATACCTTTAGAGCACTCCCTTTGTAGAACTAATTACATCTTACACCCACTAATAATGGAAGATGCTCTTACAAGTCCAACAAGTAACTGTATAATCAATGCTTCAATATAATACTATTTCCATGTCCATAGAGAACAATAAAATAATTAAATGTGTCCTCACACCACTATGGGAATCCCTTATTTCCCCCCCAAAGATTAATGTAGATACATACATAATTAATTATCTACAAATAATACACTACTATAGACCTTAGGATCTGGAAGCCAAATAGAATACCTCAACCTAACATTCTCTTATATGATAGTCACATTAGAAAGCAATAAAAGAATCCAAAAAATGAAATAACCACCAAGGATATAACCTTGATACACCAACTCTTGTGTGCTCATAATCTCAAGAAATAATTCATAACATTCACCAAGTGATCACCATATCATCCATAAAAATATTACCCTTAATCACATTATAAATTTAAGATCACACTATAAGAACTTCATGCTTCAAACCAAAAATAAACATGAAAGTATATATTCTTTATAATAGGATCTAGTGTCTATCATATATTCAATACTAGTTGGAATACTAACCATAACATATTGTTGACATATCTAATTAACCATACTTCAAATTATGGCACAAACATCATAGATAGAACTTCTACTATCAACATATCTATCCCAATTATTAACTACAGGTCCTTTTATATTTAGTGTTCTATGCAAAGTATATCTACATTGGTAATGAATAAATAGACATGATGAAATACCCAAATACGTCTAGATGCCACAGTCTAATTCTACATATACCTTAGTAAAATCTCACTTCATGGGAACTATCTAGTTTGAAACTAACCAAATAATCCAAAATTCCACCAACAACAATCTCATAAATTATATGGTTAAATTCCTCCATCACATAGTTTCAGAGGATAAAAACCAATCTACCATCCTTTAAATAACTTTTTACAAACCTTTTCCACTTGATCACCTTATTTCTTCTAAGTTCTTCACATAGCATAAGAAAATATATATTGAAGAAATACAATCATCCATATTATTACTAAGAAAATTAAGTTCAATAACAACAAATGATCAACTTTATATGAATCTCATCTCCAATATAAAATGAGATAGATCTTCAAGTTACACTGCAAACCATATAGAGAAAACTTATCATACCATGTCTTACCAACACAAACACATTCCCTATATATTACAACTAAAATCTCCTAAAATGAAACCAAAATAAAAAGTGATCAACATCAAAATATTCAATTTCAAATCAAAACACAAGAGAAAAAGGCTAAGCATATCAAACTAAAGGAATACCAAAAAAATAATCATTCCTTCATCAAAGGAGTGTGCCTTAAACCACAAAGCAAATCCTATACTCCTCCAATTAGTCCTCTAAATTGAACTCATGGATCAAGACACAAACATAAGGAGATAATATAAGATATAAACATCACTTTAGTAATTAATCAATTTCTTAGAACTAACATCCATAGCTCAAGAATCACACATGTGATAAGGATAAACAAAATTAAATAATATATCTAGAAACTAGGTGGGTAGTACTTATCAAATTATTTATTGATAAGTGGACCAAGAGTGGGGTATGAGATTGTTCAACTAATGAAGCAAATTCTTGTCAATATGTCCATGCTAGACTTGTGTGTAAATTTGAATGTATGATCTTTATTATTTAACAAAAACTATTTCAAGAGACTCAAATGTTGTTCCAAAAATTATTAGTAGCAAAAACTAGAGATTTAGTCGCACAAAAATTTGAAAATCAATCATCTAGTGCTAAAAAACTCTAATTGTAAATTTGCAATAACTAGAAGCTCACAAGGTAAAACGATCATAATGCACTCATCTTGTAAATTATGTAACCCACCACCAAATCTCCTACTACATTGGTATGGAATCTAAAAACTTATCATGATATTGTGATTTAACACAACTCAACTAAGAGATTTCCATAGAAATAAATTATCCACATCACAATATAAAATGAAGGTAACAATTCTCTACTAATGGGAAAAGGAAATGTCAAAGAAATATCAGGGTATGTGCAGGATCATGATGGGCCAAAAAGTGGCAATATGATGGGTATGTGGCTTTTTTTTTTACCCAAAATTGATGAAATGAAAATGGTTTTTAAAAGAGATTCTCAGCTTTCCACAAATATAAATTATTCTTTACTTTGAATTTAATAAATAATTATTATTCATTTTCTATTTGAATTATGACTAAAGTCCGATTGATAGGCTTATTGAAAAAATCTATAGCTTTCAAATGGTATCACATTTTTGAATCGAAAACATCGTCACATTCTATGTTTCGTAGTATAGGATTAAAAAGAAAAATTGAATTTCATGAAGTTTTGACCAAGTTAAGGTGGTCATACATCACGATTTTTTATATTTTTAAAAGTTGTAATACAAAATTCATAGTTAATTATTTACTTGGAAAAACATTACAAAAAAATATGCATCACATCTGGACATGAGTCCTACTTATATCTAAAATCTTATAAAAAAATATTATCATTTTATTGTGGTTAGGGTGGTCAGACAGACACCTACTTCTTATTTTTTCCCTGAAATCTAAGTACTACTACATTGAAATTTCAAATTTTTACCAAATATATATATATATATATATATATTTAAATAAACCTAGTAGTTTAGAAACTGCATTCAATTTGCTATAGATTCTATTCTTACATATTTTTGAAATAATATAGATAATTATTCAAATTTTTATGTCAAGTTGCCTAACTTTGATTTTTTTGAATTTTTTGCCACTTAAGGGCCTATTTTTTCCATGATGATCCTGTACATACCCATCATTGCAAGTATATCTATAAAAATAGAAGAGCTCCCCATGAAATCAACATCCACAATATAAGATCATTTGTCATAAAGTAATAAATTTACATCTCTATCAAAGCCTACTAAATTTGATTCTAAGCTATGGATGGTACTATGATAAATATATACTAACTAAATATTTCCCATGATCATCAAACAATCAAAGCGCTTAATTTTAATAATAGAATATCCTAAAAGGTAAAGTAAACACCATTATATCGAACCAAAAATTTATAATTAACTATGTAACTACAAAATCCTCCCATTAAACCATGGTGTTAAGTCTTTAATGACACCATAGTCGATTTCTATGAGTCCAAAAGTACAAATATATTAGGGACTCAAAGCAACCATCTATCTACCTCACCATAATAAGAAAACTAATGAACCATCATGGTAAAAAATCCAATCAAATAGAACGCAAAATTCTATGATATCCAAGAACAAAACCCTTTCATAACAAGACACCAAGAAAACACCAAAAATTGAGTCCCAAGTTCCCCATGCAATATGTAGTTATAAACAACCCAAAAAATCCAACATACTCATGACATATCAAAATAAATAGAAAATAATGTTTAGTTCTCTAACTAAAACCAAAGAGAAACACATAATAAATTGATCTAAAACAATGACACACATAGGTTTAACATGACATCAGCAAAATAAAAAATAGAGACAACCAAATATATCATGTATATCTTACATTCCATGAATTTTAGATTATACTAATGGTTGTTATGGTTGTGTTGTTGATATGTGGTTGTCATTTATGTCAACACTATTAGCATTGATGTATTGAAGGCTATATATGTCGAGGATATTGAGAAAATTGTTAAAGAAAGAGTTGCAGGTTGCCAGTGGAATAGTGAAAGTCATGAAGGTGTCTTGCTCAGTACATTGATGATCAATTGTTGTGGACTAAACAGCTTATTGCTAAGAGTATCTAGTTTATCCATTGGAAGTTTCAAAGGTCCACATGAAGTTTCGATTGTGTTATGAACAATTGTGTTCTAACAATTTTTTTGTGGTTTCAATTAGTATTCTTGAGTGAAGTTTATGTGATTCTAGTAATTTAAGTTGTTGCAGATGTGTATCTATTGGTTCTTGTTGCTTTTGGATGCTTCTAGATCATTCTCTATCTCTGTTGCATGTCCATGTTGACTGGTGTGCTTTTAGTCAAAAAAAGTTCTCATGTGTGTTTGGGTTTTCATGTTCTTGGCTGACATGGTGGTTATAACATGTTGTGGATCATTGGAGATTAAAAATTGAATGTTTGGAAAGATCGAGGATGTTGTTTTGGGCCACAACATAATATTGGCTGACAGTCTTTGATTCACATTGAAAATTTATTTGTAAATTTGGGCCGACATTGAAAATATGTTTTATATTTTGGCTAATGAAGTTGTTGATGTAAATCCATGTTGTGGATATATAAGAGTGGTTGTTTGAGCAAAGAAAATGTGTGTGGTGTGAAGAAGTGCCAGAGGAAGTACAAGTGTGTGAATAGTGATCTAATCATTCGATTGTAGTTTAAATTGTGAAGGATTATTTTTGTGCTTAATCAGAACTGTAACTAGGGTTTTTAGAAGCTTTTTTCTTAGTTCATACCCTATGAATCTAATATGAATTTATATAAGATAGTGTGTCTTCTTTGGGTAGTGAGCCCTCTTGTATTTGAGCAATGAGCTCTAAGCAGTGTGCCTGAATGTATGTGCATTCCCATTATTCTTCTCTATACTTTTAAAAGGGTATAATATTATGGACTAACATCCACCGTGGTTTTTCCTCTAATATGGTTTCCACATAAAAAGATTGTTGTTCTCTATGTTTCTGATGTGTTGATTGTTTATGGTTTATTGTTCATGCATCAGATCTAAGGTTAAGCTAAGTTAAGTTTGAAAAGTTTAAATAATCTATAACAACTGATTCAGCCCCCCTTCTTAGTTGTCTTTCCTTGTTTTTCCAATAATTGGTATTAGAGCAGGTTTCTCTAAATAAGTTTAAAAGCTTGAGGTGATCTGAGATGCCATCATACAAGAAGGACAACCCTCTATAGTTTTGATGGAACAAACTACTCTCTATGGAAAGCCAAAATGGAGTGTCATTTGAGGTGTATTGGTGAACCCTTCTGGAAGATTTCAAAGAATAGATATAATATTCCTCAAAATGGTCCTTCCACTCCTGATGAGATTAAAGAGGTTGAGATTAACATTAGGGCTATTGTGGCTTTTTGGAGTGCTCTAATGGACTCATAAATGACAAATGTCATAGGTCTGAAGACAAATCATGAGATTTGGATGAAGCTAGAGACTTTGTATGAAGGAGATGTACATGTGAAGGTTACTAAGCTACAGAGTTTGAAAGGAAAGTATGAAAAATTTAAGATGGGTGAAGATGAAAATATTTCTTCCTTTATGCAAAGAGTAAATGAACTTGTGATGGGTATTAGATGTGTCGGTGGTACCTTGGATGAGCAAGAAATTGTAGCTAAAGTGCTTAGATCATTTCCTCCCTCTTACAAGTCGAACGTTCATGCTATTGAAGAGTTCCGATCAATAGGAAATGTGACAAGGGATATGTTGATTGGTAAACCTGGTGCCTTTGAGTTGAGTGAATTTGGTGATTATGCCCTTAAGACTAAATCTGCATTTAAGGCTTTTGTATCCGAAAGAAACAAGCAAAGATATGATCCAGGAGAGTGTTCAAGAAAGACATTCAAGTATGAGGAAGAGATGAAACAACTAGAGGATGAAGAAAGAGAGGTTGAAGAGCTGGAAGCATTTATTATGAAGAAAGAAGGCAGATGACAAGGTAAGTATAAAGGAAAGTTTCCTATTAAATGTTTCTCTTCTAGTAAAATAGGCCATTTTTCATCAAGGTGTCCTGAAAGAGTCCCTAGGTCTAAAAATAGTAAACCTAGATTTCAAAATAAGTTCTATTTTGTTGAAGGTGTGACTGATGAAGAATTTGATAAAGAAAATGGAAATGAAGATGAATGGGTTTTCATTGTTATTAAGGAAAATGGTCTAGTGGCTAATGAATCTACTAAAGTTGTGAAAGATCTTGTAGCCCGAATTGAAGAAAAGGATGATTGGGTTATTAACATCAGATGCTCACATCATATGTCTAGTGACAAAAGAAAATTTGTAAGCCTAGAGAAATATGGTGGTGGGGTTGTAAGATTTAGAGATAACAATGTTGGTGTGATTCGTGGCAAAGGATCTATTTGTCTTGGTGGTAAACATAACACTAATGATGTGCTTTATGTTGAAGGCTTAAAGCATAACTTGTTGAGTGTTGGACAGATGGTGGAAAAGGGTTATGATCATCAGTTCAAAGATGGAAGATGCAGGATACTTGAAATTTTTGGAAATATGATTGCTTCAGGTACAAAGACAAGAGGTAAGATTTTTTACCTGAGTGTTGGTAATGTAAGTTGTTTAATTGCTCAAGTAGATGAGTGTTGGTTATGGCATAGGAAGCTATGTCATGTGAATTTTGATAACATTGTCAAGTTAAGCTCCACTCAAGCAATAAGAGATATACCTAAGCTAGTGAAGCATGTTAATAAAATTTGCAAGGAATGTTAGATGGGTAAATAGACTAGAGTTTCTTTTCAGAGTAAAAAGCATCATTCTAATGGAGTACTAGAGATGGTGCATACTAATCTATGTGGTCCCTCCAAAATCAGAAGTCTACAAGGAGAAAGGTATTTTATGCTGCTTATTGATGATTACTGTAGGATGATATGGGTTGCTTTCTTAAGAGAACAATGTGAAGCATTAGAGAAGTTAAAAAGTTCAAAGCTATGGCAGAGAATGAGATAGGTCTGAAAATAAAATTCCTAAGGTCAGATAGAGGTGGTTAGTTCACCTCCAGGGAGTTCAATTCTTTTTGTGAAGAGCATGTAATCAAAAGACAGTTATCTGCTCTCCGAACCCCTTAACAGAATGGAGTTGTAGAGAGAAAGAAAAAAACAATTCTAGAATTTGCTAGAACAATGATGATCAAAGGAAATGTACCTCACATCTATTGGAGAGAAGCTGTAAGCACTATTGTGTACACTTTAAATCGGGTAAATGTCAATGGTATTTCTAGTAAGACTCCTTTTGAGCTATGGTTTGGTTATAATCCTACTATGAAATACTTCAATACTTTTTCAAGAAAGTGCTACATTAAGAGAGACAAGGACATAGGAAATTTTTATGCAAGGAGTGATGAAGGAATCTTTCTAGGTTACTCTACCAAGAGTTGTTGGAATAGGTGCCTCAATCCATATTGACATGTAACTCCTAGAGGGAAAAGTCGCTATGACATTAATCATGTCTAGCCGACTAGCTGTTCTAAATTCTCTTGGAATGATCATATCGCCAAGACAAAGCAGATGTCTTGCCGAATGATGTTATCGCTATGACTAGAAGCATTTGCTGTGACCTTTTGTCGAGTAGGAGACCTCTAGCCGATAGTGTTGTTTCTTATCGGGTGTCAAGGAGACTCACAATGATTGGGGTCTTCGGGGTGACTTGATCGCTTCGTATGAAGTCCTAGCGACTGAAGGGAGTCTCACCAATAGATCATCGGGCTAACACAATGGCTTCGGTAAGATGTCCCAATGAGAATGAAAGGTCACGCCAATGGGAATACAACTGAATTCATCAGAGTAGCTCAAGGTGATCGGTATGAGGTCTTGGCAAAGGTCAAAAGTCTTGCTGACTCAGTAAGACATGAGCTCTGGGTGAAAGATCTTGGCGAAGGTCAAATGTCTTGCTGACTCAGTAAGACATGAGCTCTGGGTGAAAGATCTTGGCGAAGGTCAAATGTCTTGCTGACTCAGTAAGACATGAACAGTTAGTGAAAGGTCTTGGTGAAAGATGAATGTCTTGCCGACTGGTGATTGGAGCGCTTGGTATCACTTAGGACCTCGGTATGAAGTCTTGGTGAAAGCGATGAGTCTCACCAACTGGTGGATGCTTCAAAACAACATGAAGATTCGGTGGGAGGTCTTGGTGAGAGCGAAATGTTTTTTTGATAGTATGACTCTTCGGTGTGACTTAGGATATCGATATGTGGTCTCACCAAAGAGCGATAGTCTTACCGAAAGGAAAACTAAAGTCGATGCAACTTGTGAGCTCGGTAAAACGTCTTGACGATGGAGAAACTCTTGCCGATAGAAATGTAATGGATGTCGATGGATTCGGTATGACTCATGGCACTCACTATAACATCTTGCCGACTGTTGGGACTTACATCGATATCGATATGAAGACTTTGTGGCATCGGGGAGACATGGTTAGTGTCTCACCAACATGCCAACAAAGTTTGAACACCTTTGACCAAATTGACCATCCTATGTGGAGCCTCATGGACCAATCGGAGGAAGCAAATTTCAAATGGATGGAAGTTAGATTTTTGCAATAGTTGTGATGCTGGAGCTGAACTACATGCAAGGAAAAATCAATTACTCGAAATGAAATTGTCTATGATGGGTAATGGCAGATAAGGATAAACAGAGGACAAAAATTAGAATGAGGTAATATTTAAAGGATAGCATTCTGAGTTGAAAATAGATTGAGAATTAGAGAGAGCATTTTTGTAACAAGAGATTAAAGAGTGAATGAAGCTACTATGAACTGATACCAGAGAGTTGTATCTCTGCATTGTATGTAATTGTTTGTTACTATAATACAAAGAGATTCAGCTTGGTGTGGTGGGTTTTTTCCTGAAAGGGTTTCCCATGTAAATTTGTTGTTCTTTGTCTTTGAGTATCTTCTCTGTTTCTGTAAATCTTTCATGTGTCTCTTAATTGGATTGTAATTTGAAAATTAAAAGTACTATCTTCTACTTCCTTTTGGTTTTGACGTTAGGAAAGTTGCTTCTGAACCTCTTGCTTTCGTTACAAGTGGTACCAGAGCTTGTCCAGTTGTGTTATCCTTGTGAGTGGGTTGGGTTTTTTGTGTCAATTATTTTCAGCGGGAGTTTGCTAGAGGTCTGATAGTTTAATTACAAATTAAGACGACGAGCACATCCGAGAAGATGGAAATAGAGAAATTCAATGGTAGCAATTTTGAGTTGTGGAAACTCAAAATGGAAGATCTATTAGTGGATCGTGATTTGTGGCTTGTGGTGTGTGGAACAATGCCTCAAGGCATGAAGCAAAAGGATTGGGATCTTGCAGATAGAAAGTCTAAGGGGCTGATAAGGCTTTGTTTGGCAGACTCTGTTCTTCTGAATGTGCATGTAGAAAAGACTACATCTTCCTTGTGGAAAAGACTGGCATCTATTTATCAGGGCAAGTGCTTGGTGAACAAAATGTTCTTGAGGAAGAAGTTGTACTCTTTGAGAATGTAGGAGGGAGGATCAGTTGCTGATCATTTGAATGCATTCAACATTTTGATTGCTCAGTTAACATTTTTTTGTGTGAAGATTGAAGATGAAGATCATTGCATGCTACTACTATGTTCTTTACCAGATTCTTGGGATCATCTGGTGATGGCTATTGGGAGTACGACACCCAATTTCAAGATAGAAGATGTTATTGCTTCTTTGTTGTTAGAAGAGATGAGAAGAAAATCTTCTGAGATGACAAAGGAGGCTCTGGCTGTTAGAGGTAGATCGAAGGAGAAAGGCAAGAAGAAGGACAAGAAATCCAGATCAAAATCAGAAGGGAGATCAAAGTCTCTTGGAAAGAAGTCCAAGGTGAAATGCTGGAATTGTGGGCAACTTGGTCATGTCCGAAGGGATTGCAAGTAGGAGAAAAATAAGAAGAAGACCTCTTTTGAAAATGATTCTTCTTAGAGTGATGCAGATGCCTTCATTGTAGCCTTGGCTACGTGGGCATCTGATGATGTCCGGCTGATTGATTTTGGAGCATCTTTCCACATGACATCTCATAGAGACTGGTTCATGAAGTATGAAGAATACAATGGTGGAAAGGTGTACTTGGCAAGTGATTCATCTTTAGAAATTTTTGGTCATGGAAGAGTTAGAATTCAATTCCCTGATGGAAGAGTGAAGGGAATCAATGATGTGATGTATATACCAGGTCTGGCTTGTAATTTACTTTCTATAAGTAAGCTGAATGATATTGGAGTGCATGTCACATTCTCTGGAAATAGCTACAAGATGACTAGAGGCTCTATGGTGCTAGCAAGGGGTGCTCGTATTGGTACCTTGTATAAGCTAGATGCACAAGCTATTCAATGCAATAGTTTCTCTGCGAAGTCACAGAAAGCTACTCATGGAGGAAAAGAGGGAAATGTCCTTGATGGTGTAAACTCCATGGAGGTTAAACTTCTAGTAGAAAAGAATATGCTCTGGCATCATGGGCTAGGCCACATTGGTGAGAAAGGTTTAAAAACCTGGTAGAAGGGCTTGAAATTTGTAACCTTGAGTTTGAATTTTGTGAACATTGCATATATGGTAAACAACACCGTGTTTCATTTTATTCCAGTCCTCACAAATCTTCTGGTTTGCTTGATTATATACATTCTGATGTGTTTGGTCCAGTGAATGTTTCTTCTTTATCTAAATCAAGATACTATGTCTCGTTTATTGATGATTATTCAAGAAGAGCATTTGTATATTTTTTGAAAAGTAAATCAGAAGTGTTCAGTCGGTTTAAGGAATTTAAAAACCTTGTTGAAAATTAGACTAGTAGGAATATAAAATGTTTAAGGACTAACAATGGTAGTGAGTTTTGTTCAGATGAATTTGAAAGGTATTGTACAGATCATGGGATTAAAAGACATAAGACTACACATTACACTCCACAACAAAATGGAGTTGTTGAATGGTTCAACAGGATAGTAATGGAAATAGCACGAAGTATGCTGAGCAGTGCTAGGTTAGAGGAGAAGTTCTGGGTTGAAGTAGTCTCTACAACATGTTACTTGGTAAATCATTCTCCTAACTCTGCTCTTGTTGAGAAGATGCCTTTGGAACCATGGTATAGAAACAAGCCCTCTCTAAGACATATTCATGTCTTTGGCTATGAGGCATATGAATATGTGCCATTTGAAAAAAGATCTAAGTTGGAAAACAAATATGTAAAGTGTATTTTTATTGGCTATAGCGCTGACATAAAAGGATACAAGCTTTGGAATCCTAAGACGGAGAAGGTTTTGTACAGCAAAAGTGTTATCTTTCGTGAGCTGAAGCCTTCTACACTGGATCTACAGTCAGAGAAGAAATCAGAAAATGAAAAGGATGTAGCAAAAATTCCTCTAACACTAGATAAAGAGGAATTGAAAAATAAAAATGCACCTGATACTGAGGAAAACTGAAGTAGCTCTGAAAGTTTTGATGAAGATGAAGAATCACCTCAGCCTCAACTTGTGAGGCGGTCAACTCATGAAAGGAAATAACCTGATAGGTATGGGTTCTCTTTGATAGAGTCTACTTGTTCCTATGCTTTAATTTCTAGCACTGTTGAACCTAGGACTGTGAAAGAGGCATTTAAAATGTCTGATTCAAACGCTTGGTTGAAAGCCATGAAAGAAGAAATGGCATCATTAGAAAATAATGATACCTGGAGTTTGGTGCCATTGCCTAAAGGGAGAAAAGCTGTGGGCTGCAAATGGGTATTTAAAAAGAAAATTGGTATGGACGACAGTGTAGAAAAATATAAAGCAAGGTCGATTGCAAAAACTTATTCCCGGGTAGAGGGAATTGATTATGGAAAAATCCTTTCTCCTATAGCTAAGCTAACATCTATTAGATTTCTTTTGTCATTTGTAGTAGTGTATGACTTGGAAATTGAACAAATGGATGTGAAGACAACGTTTCTTCATGGTGATCTTGAAGAAGAAATTTATATGTCCCAGCCAGAGCACTTTGTGGAAAAAGGTAAAGAAATACTGGTTTGCAAGTTGAAGAAATATCTGTATGGTTTAAAACAGTCTCCTAGAGTGTGGTGCCAAAACTTTGACATGTTTGTTTTGTCATTGGGATTTGTAAGATCAAAATCTAATCATTGTGTATATTACAAAGCTGAAAGTGATCAAGTTCTTATTATTGCTCTCTATGTTGATGATATGTCGTTCATAGGAAATAGTAAGCTAATGATTTATGATCTTAAGTCTCAGTTGTCTACAAAGTTTGAAATGAAATATATTGGTGCAACAAGGTATATTCTAGGAATGGAAATAACCAGGGACAGGAAAAATAGAAAACTTTGGCTCAATCAGAGTAAGTACATCATGACTATTCTAGAGAGATTTTGTATGACCGATTGCAAGCAGCTAGTTGTTCTAGTTTCATAGGGAATGAAGCTATCTATTGAAGATTGTCCAAAATCTCCTACTAAGATGGAGGACATGACCAGTGTGTCATATGCTAGTGTGGTTGGCAGCAGCCTTATGTATGTAATGGTCTGTACAAGGCCAGACATTGCCCAAGCAGTGGGAGTTCTTAGTCGTTTTATGGCTAATCCTAGAAGGACACTTTGGGATGTTATGAAGAGAGTGTTTAGATATCTGAAGGGAACTTTAGACTATGCTTTGTGTTACCATGGCAACTTGGTTGAATCACAGAGAACTCTCAACATTCAAGGTTATGTGGATTCTAATTGGGCAGGGGACATTGACAGTAGGAGATCCACCAGTGGATATATTTTCATGATGAATGGTGGTGTAGTGAGTTGGATGAGCAAGCGGCAGGCTGTAGTCACTTTGTCCACTACATAGGAAAATACATGGCAGCTACACATGCCTGTAAAGAAGCAATATAGTTAAAACATTTGTGTTCTAACATTGGTTTTGATGTAGGAAAAATTACAATTTACTATGATAGTCAGAGTGCTATATGTTTGGTGAAAAATCCTACTTTCCATGCAAGGACGAAACATATAGATGTAAAATATCATTTTGTATGGGATATGGTGGAGGATGGGAAGGTCTCTTTGGAGAAAGTGGATACTCTAGAAAATGTTGCAGATGCATTAACAAAGCCTGTGAGCACAGAAAAATACAGGTGGTGTGCCAGTTCGATGGGCCTCTTGGCCCATGAATTTCAGTAGTTTGATTATGCTCTAGAGATGTCAGTAAGATCTTCATCAAGTGGGAGATTGTTGGAATAGGTGCCTCAATCCATACTGACATGTAACTCCTGGAGGGAAAAGTCATTGTGACATAATCATGTCTGGCTGACTAACTGTTCTGAATTCTCTTGGAATGTTCATATCGCCAAGACAAAGCAAATGTCTTGTCGAATGATGTTATCACTATGACTAGAAGCATTTGCTGTGACCTTTTGTCGAGTAGGAGACCTCTGGCCAATAGTGTTTTTTATTATCGGGTGTCGGGGAGACTCATAGTGACTGGGGTCTTCGAGGTGACTTGATCGCTTGGTATGAAGTCCCAGCGACTAAAGGAAGTCTCACCGATAGATCGGGCTAACACAAGGGCTTTAGTAAGATGTCCCAGTCAGAATGGAAGGTCACGCTGATGGGGATACAACTGAAGTCATCAGAGTAGCTCAAGGTGATTGGTATGAGGTCTTGGTAAAGGTCAAAAGTCTTGCTAACTCGGTAAGACATGAGCGCTCGGTGAAAGGTCTTGGTGAAGGTCAAATGTCTTTCCAACTCGGTAAGACATGAGCACTCCGTGAAAGGTCTCAGTGAAAGAAGAATGTCTTACTGACTGGTGATTGGAGCACTCAGTATGACTTAGGACCTCAGTATGAAGTCTTGGCAAAAGCGATGAGTCTTACCGACTGGTGGATGCTTTGGAACAACATGAAGACTCGGTGGGAGGTCTTGGCGAGAGCGAAATATTTTTCCGATTGTATGATTCTTTAGTGTGAGTTAGGATATCGATATGTGGTCTCACCGAAGAGCGATAGTCTTTCCGAAAGGAAAACTGAAGTAGATGCAACTTGTGAGCTCAATAAAACATCTTGCCAATGGAGAAACTCTTTCTGATAGAAATGCAATGGATGTCAATGGATTCAGTATGACTCATGGCATTTGCTATAACATCTTTCTGACTATTGCGACTTACACCGATATCGATATGAAGACTTTGTGGCATCGGGGAGACATGGTTAGTGTGTCACCAACATGCCAACAAAGTTTGAATGCCTTTGACCAAATTGACCATCCTATGTGGAGCCTCGTGGACCAATCAAAGGAAGCAAATTTCAAATGGATGGTTGTTAGATTTTTGCAATAGTTGTGATGTTGGAGCTGAACTACATGCAAGGAAAAATCTATTTGCTCGAAAGGAAATTGTCTATGATGGGTAATGGCGGATAAGGATGAGCAAAGGAAAAAAATCAGAATGTGGTAATATTTAAAGGATATCATTTTGAGTTGAAAATAGATTGAGAATCAAAGAGAGAATTTCTGTAACAAAAGATTAAACAGTGAATGAAGCTCCTATGAATTGATATCAGAGAGTTGTATCTCTGCATTTTATGTAATTTTTTGTTACTGTAATACAAAGAGATTCAACTTCATGTGGTGGGTTTTTTCCCAAAAAGGTTTCCCACGTAAATCTGTTGTTCTTTGTCTTTGAGTATCTTCTCTGTTTCTGTAAATCTTTCATGTGTGTCTTAATTGGATTGTAATTTGAAAATTAAAAGTACTATCTTCTACTTCCCTATGGTTTTGATGTTAGGAAAGTTGCTTCCACACCTCTTGCTTTCCTTACAAGAGCAAGGCTTACTGGTGCTATAATAGAAGATTGAGAAAAATGGTTGAAAGTGCAAATGTTAGAGTTGATTAGGACTCTATTAGATCATCTAAATAATGTGGATATGATTTAGATGACCAGCAAGATAGTTTAGACAAATATAAGAATGCTTAAACACATAATCAAGTTCAAATTGTTCTGGTAAATCAAGAAATTTAGGAAGGAGAGACAAGTGGAAGTGCAGAAGAAAGAACAAAAGAATCAGAAGTGTGAGTGAATCCTAAAACTCTAAGGTATGTGAGATTGAATCATTCAAATAATTAAATTATAGGAGACAATAATAAAAGTGTGCAAACTAGAAGAAGGATTACAAAAGAGTATTGCCTGATTTCCAAAACTGGGCCTAAAAATGTCAATGAAGCTTGTAATGATGAATACTGGATGGAAGCTATGAAGGAAGAACTGATGCAGATTGAAAAGAATGATACATGGATTCTTGTTCCCAAACCTAAAGATAAAAATGTTATTGGTAAGTATAAATGGGTCTTTCAGAATAAGCTAAATGAAAACAGTGAAGTGGTCTAGAATAAAGCAAGGATGGTATGCAAAGGGTATTCACAAATGAAAGGTATTGATTTTGAAGAAACCTTTTCCCTTGTTGCCAGAATTGAAGCTATAAGATTATTTACTTCTTATGCTACATATAAGAACTATAAATTCTATCAAATGGATGTGAAGTCAACTTTTCTAAATGGCGAGTTAGAAGAAGTATATGTTGAATAGTCGGATGAATTTCAACTGACTGACAAGGAAGACATGGTTTTCCAATTGAAGAAATCTCTATATGGACTAAAGAAAGCTCCTAGAGCCTGGTATGCTAGATTGGATAAATACTTACTAAAGCTTGGATTCAATAAAGGTACTGTTGACAACAACTTGTATTTTAAGTTGTATCATGATAAAGAGTTGATTATTGAAGTCTTTGTTGATGACATTATTTTTGGAGGAGATGATGACCTATGAATGAAGTTTGTTGATGAAATGAAAAGTGAATTTAAAATGAGTATGATTGGAGAGATGAAGTTCTTTCTGGGATTGTAAGTCACTCAGTTAGACAATGGGATTTTCATATCTTAGTCCAAATATGTGAGAGAGTTACTGAAGAAGTTTGGCATGGAAGATTCAAATCCTATTGGTACACCCATGGTAACTAGATGAAAGTTAACACATAATGATGATTATCCTAAGGAAAATCAAACAAGATATAGGTCAATGATTGGTGGATTTCTCTACTTAACTCAAACCAGACCAAACGTTATGAATGTTGTATGTATGGTTGCTAGATTTCATGCTGATCCAAAAGAATCTCATGTGACTGTTGTAAAGAGAATTTTCAAATATCTAAAAGGAACAATTGATTATGGGCTTTGGTATCCTAAAGATGATGATCTTACCTTGAGTGCATATATTGATGCGTATTGGGCAGGAGATGTAGATGATAGGAAAAGTACTAGTGGTGGTGCCTTCTTCCTAAGGAAGAAGCTAGTGTCTTGGTTGAGCAAAAAGCAGAATTCCATTTCCCTATCTACTACTAAGGTAGAGTATATTGTTTCTACAAATAATTGTACTCAAGTGATGTGGATGAAATAGATGTTGAAAGATATCAGAGTATTATATGATGAGCTCATTGCCATATACTATGACAAATCAAGTGCAATAAACATATCAAATAATCTAGTGCTACACTTTAAGACCAAGAACATATCAATCAAGTTTCACTTTTTGAGGGAGAAAGTGAGTGAGAAAGAAGTCAGATTGGAGTATGTTCCTACCAAAGAAAAAATTGCAGACATTTTCACCAAGTCATTTCCAAAGGATACTTTTGAGTATCTCAGAGGGATGCTAGGGGTGATTACCCCTCCTGATATGAACTAGAGATGCATTTACTTGCATCAATCTATATGCTTCAAAGCTATATTCTGATCATCCAGATTGATATTTTGTGGTTGTTACTCAGGGGGAGTAGTCAAATGTGTAGATATGTGGTTCAAAGCTTGTATGTAGAAAGATAATGCTTGTCTTTTCCATTGATATCAAAGGGGGAGAAGAGTCATGCAAAAAACTATGAATTATCTAGGGAGAAGAGACTTGTGGAGTGAAGATCATGTAGAAGAAGTTGAGAAGAGTCAGAATCTAAGGGGGAGTAAGTGATGATTGAGAGTTGCATTGATGGTATTTTTCACTTCATGTGTTTCCATCAATGACAAATTGGAAGATTGTTGGATGTTGTGGTTGTGTTGTCGATATGTGGTTGTCATTGATGTTAACACTATTAGCATTGATGTATTGAAAGTTGTATATGTCGAGGATATTGAGAAATTTGTTAAAGAAAGAGTTGGAGGTTGCCAGTGGAATAATGAAAGTCATGAAGGTTTCTTGCTCAATATGTTGATGATCAATAGTTTTGGACTAAAGGGTTAATTGTTGAGAATATCTAATTTATCCATCGAAAGTTTCAGAGGTCAACATGAAATTTTGATCATGTTATGAATAGTTGTGTTCTAACAATTTTTCTATGGTTTTAGTTAGTATTCCTGAGTAAATTTTATGTGATTCTAGTAATTTCAATTGTTGTAGATGGTTCTCTATTGGTTCTTGTTGCTTGTGGATGCTTCTAGATCATTATCTATCTTTTTTGCATGTCCACGTTGATCGATGTGCTTGTGGTTGAAGATTTTTCTCATGTGTGTGTCGGGTTTTCATGTTCTTGGTTGACATGGTGGCTGTAACATGTTGTGGATTCTTGGAGATTAAAACTTGATTTTTTGGCATGCTCGAGGATGTTTTTTTGGGCAACAAGATAATATTGGACGACGGTGTTTGATTCACATTGAAAATTTATTTGTAAATTTGGGCCAAAATTGAAAATATGTTTCATATTTTGGCCTACAAAGTTGATGTAAATCCATGTTGTAGATATATAAGAGCAGTTGTTTGTGCAAAGAAAATGTGTGTGGTGTGAAGAAGTACCAAAGGAAGTGTAAGTGTATGAATAGTGATCTAATCATTCAATTGCATAGTATAGTGTGAAGAAGTTTGAGCGAAGTGTGAGGGAGTATTTTTGTGCTTAACCAGAACTATAATTAGGGTTTTGTAGAAGCTATTTTCTCAGTTCATACCCTTTGGATCTAATCTAAATTTCTATAAGACAATGTGTCTTCTTTGGGTAGTAAGCCCTCTTGTATTTTAGTAGTGAGCTCTAGGCAGTGTGCCTGAATGCATGTGCATTCCCATTATTCTTCTCTATACTTTTAACAGGGTATAATATTGTGGATTAACATCCACCATGGTTTTTCCCCTAATAGGGTTTCCATGTAAAAATATCGGTGTCCTCTGTGTTTATGATGTTTGTTTATGGTTTATTGTTCATGCATCAGATCTGAGGTTAAGCTAAGTTAAGTTTGAAAATTATAAATAATCAGTGACAACTGATTCACCCCCCCTCTTAGTTGTTTATCCTTTTTTTTCCAACATAGACCTATATCTAATAGGCCATAAATTCATAACAAAATAACCACAATTTAGGAAAATAATGAACACATAGGAAATGGGTGTTGTTGCACCTTTTGGGAGATGAAAATTGGACCTATTTCACACTTTAGTTCATTAGGAAACCTATATCCCTCAACCAAGTGACTCAATTGAGGGATGGCTAGGGGGTTCCTATTGTAATTGGATGGGTTTTCACCATTAAATGAAGCTTCAAAGGAGGAATGCAAACACTTATGCAGAAAACCCTAGAAACTTGAAAGCATGAAATCCAATTGACAAATATGATGAAATAGAAAAGTACTTGGAGGAGTGGGAAGGCCAAAAAAAGGTCTATAAGCCCTAGAAATATGATTTTTAAGGTACAATGGGACTGATATTCTAGGATGAGCGATTTAGTCCTACTATAGGTTTTCTAGGAAAAATATGGAATCTTCTAGTGATTGATCAGGATCTGCAAAAAGAAATCAAAAAGGGCTATACTAGGACTAACACACCAGGTTGGGTTATTTAGTCATATTTCTAGGGTTTGACTGGTACTTCTGTAGCCTCTAGTGATCTTATGTACCTTCCTTCTTATTTGATCTTCAAGTTTGAAAGTCTAAATTCTGGCTTGTAGGTGACTTTTCGTGAGGATGACAACTTCTTGACAACTTTTACAACTTTTTGTTCAAAGGATCTTCAAGCTCCAATTCACCTACATCTACAAACACACATCATGAATAAACCTTGAAATGAAATAGAAAAGCATGAAGGAATGATGAATGGAAAATGTTATGTTGCAACTCACCAAACCCTTGAAATAAAGGTTGCAAACTTGTGTGAAATGGCTTAAATGAATGTGGATCTTGATATGTTGATTGAATGCTTGAATGCTTGACTTGCATCCTTACTTGAATAATGAAACCTACATCACAAATGTTAGCTCACAAACACACATGATGCATGAAGACTTTGACATGATGCTTGAATCTTGAATGTAGCTCCAAATTCTTGATGATTTTCTCTTGAACGCTCTTGATCTCATAAAATTTCCTTAGGAATGCTATCTTAAAAATATTAGATGACTTGAAAACTTTCTAGCTTCTTAGGAGAAATTTAATGAAATGACCTTGTATTTATACTTGTTTATGCTTAATTTTTTAAAATTACAACACTATAAGCTGACATTTGGAAATTGAATCTAAGGATAATTAAATCTCACCAAGAATTTGAATTAAAATAGGTCCTAAGTGAAATTTGGACTCATATGTAAGGTTGGGCATATGAGTCGTAGAGGCTTAAACCTAGGTAGGACACATATTTCAAGAAGTGTTATGTTCAATGTGACATTTAAAATCAAGTCCCCAGACCTAGGGAGGACCCATAAGCCCAAATGGGCATATGGGTCCCAAATCCCTAAATCTGAAACACATAGCCAAAACAATTAAATTATTATTTTCCATTTATTATATGTTAGGATTATCCTTAGAAAAAGGCATTTAACTAGGCTTGTGGATACAAAAAAGGACCAATTAAGGCATAAATAAGCCAAATTTTAACATGGAGGGCCCAAACAAGTGTGAAAATGTAAAGGGATACATTTTTCTACACTATATTTAGTCCCCACTTTAGTGAGAGGATGACCTGGCATCAAACCCACACTAAAGTAGAAAAAATTGCATGAAGAGGGGTCCAAGTGTACCAATGCTAGTGAGAGAGGATGGCAACGATCAAGAAGGATGATGAATGCCCCAAGATTGAGATCATATGAAAAACCAAAATAGGAAAAAAAGAACACACATATGAATGGTGTATGAAGCAATAACAAGATACAAGCACATGTTGCCAAAGGCGTAAAGAAGAAAGAAAAGGAAAAAGAGGGTGGATCAAGCCTCGACTATTTGTCCAACTCGATGTGGATCAAGCCTAAGCTTTTTGTACAAAAAAATGTTTACAAGTGGAACACAATGTCCACTATGCAAACAAAACAGATGATCATACAGACTAGTGGAATTCAGTATCCACTAGGTGACTCCCCTGAGAGGTGAGACATACATGCACATGGCCGGTATGTGCTCACACACATACAAGAAAGTGGCTATGGGAAAATAATTCATATGGTTGGATCCCATACGTACTAACCATACCAAAGCTATACCTCCCGATAACTTTGATAAGGTGCCACACAGCATGAACAATGGGATCATGAGGAAAGAAAAAGTTCATATGCTAACACCCATGAACAAATAGGATGGCTCCATAGGGAAGCAAAGTGTGTTATGCAAGATGGCCATATAACAGTTATTATAAATGTGAAATATTGTAAGGTATGTTCAAAGGGTTCTTTTTTAGTTCATGTGTAAGGTCTCAACCTAGGGAACATCATGCCTAATGTCTCCAAGAGAATCCTATCAATCGAAGAATAAAAGATTCAAAACTTAGGAAATGCACTCCACTTGTCATTTCCACTAAGAGGAATCTAATATGCTAAGAGAGATCATGCTTTTAAAGGACATCACACCCAATGTCATCACCAAGAGAAAAATGCATCACATTAAGTAAGACGACCACACAATGAAACATGAGTTGTAATTGAAATGCAAAAGAATAATGCCAATGTATGCTCCCACTTTAAAGAAATTGCTAATCGTCATGCTATGAGAAATTACTTTAAAGTAACAAATGATAAATGCTAAAAATACATGGGAGCTTATTTGGAAAGCCCTATGCCAAGCCATATGATTCCAAATAAAGCTACATCATGAAAAAGGGGTTGAAACCAAAATGAAATCCCAAAACAACATAAGGGATCCACAAATTAGAGGTCAGTATGTCTTTGCTACAATGTTGTTAGAGAGCTTGGAAACATCATCATTCCCCAAATACTCATGGAATGGGAAGAATGACACAAAGACATTGAAAAAAAAGAATTTTTTTTGGCTCAACATTGAAGAGACCTAAATGTCTCGACATTTTGTGTCATCCCAAAAAGGAAAACACAAGAAAAAGACAAATATTTATGACTTATAGAAGAATGTAGATACAAATGGAGGAATGCCACAAAGCGAGATATATCATTTGACATAATGGTATGTGAGATCACATTATGCACATGAAATCAAACACATAACAAGAAAAAATAAAATAAAGATAAGACTAGTAAGGCACATGCTAGTCAACCTATAGTAGGTCATCTACATCCCAATCTTGTTCATCGTATGAAGAAGGTAGAAAAATAGCCAAAGGGACAATATCAAGTGCAGTACTAGGAGCATCACCAAGTTCAACATGTGGTGATTCACTCTTCTTAAAAGGATCATCATGGTTGTTATCGTCTAAGCTCATGGACTTGAAGAAAATAATATATTTAATTAATTATGCGCTTCCTCACCAATTTTAGTAATCTCATCATGATCATCCAAGATAATAACAATGGGAGGTCGAATGATAATGTCCAAAGAAAGTGCCAGTCCCTATTGTGGTTGCAATATAGGATATTTCTGTTGTGGTGAAGAGGCAGAGTCATCATGTAATTCTTCACTTGAGTTTGGATGGATTTTTTTTGTTGTTCTCTTCGTTTAATATTGAAGCAATAGAACAATGTCTATGCCTACACCCTCAAGCATTTATTTTTATTTTGGTATGATTTTCAAGTTGTGTTTGTGTAGGAGTGGGTTTATCAACCATAGTTTTCTTTTCTTCCCTTAGAGGAGGAACGGAAGGAACCATGGGAGGCTATTCAACCAATTTCTCTTTAGCTTTGTAAACTTGTTTTATCTTAGGAGGTCACACAATGGGATTTTTTTGGTTGTCTCTTGGTCATTTGTAGGAGATAGGAAAAGGATCTTTCTTTGGTTGGTCTTGGTTACTTGGAAGGGATTTTGGTTCATTCATGGTTTTGTCAAGGATAAGAGACTCAATCATGGGTTGAGGCATGTTTCAAAGGGATAATTTTGCTATGAATTTTTCCTTAAAATTTTTATATGATTTGACAAATAAATATTCACAAGGTTTAATAGGTTCAATAGGCTCGGGCCAAAAGAAATCCAATGATAAATTCCCATGGGAAGACATAAGATTAAAGCTACTATGGTTGATAGTAAAGATCTCATTATCAAAGGGAAACTTTAAACATTTATGCACAACTAATGGGACAACTTACATGCAGTGTAGCCATGGATAAACAAGCTTCATATGGAATTGATCAAATGTCTGGATGATGGATAATGAGACATCTAATTTTTTTAGTCCAACTTTTAAAGGACAGATCATCGAACCTATCATAGGGAAAGAAAAACCATTATGTGTTTTTATCCATTCTTTTGATTTATCATATGTATCTTGATAGAGTTCATGCACAAGTAATAATTCTTTAGTGATCACATTCTCTACATAGATGGGGGTATGTGCAGGATCATGATGGGCCAAAAAGTGGCAATATGATTGGTATTTGTAGGGTATGTGGATGATGACTTTTTTTTTTACCCAAATTTGATGAAATGAAAAGGGTTTTTAAAGGAGATTCTCATCTTTCCACCAATATAAAATTTTCTTTACTTTGAATTTAATAAATAATTATTATTTATTTTCTATTTGAATTACAACTAAAGTCCCGATTGATAGGTTGATTGAAAACATCCATAGCTTTCATAATGATATCACATTTTTGAATCCAAAACATGCATCACATTCTATGCTTCACATACTATAGGATTAAAAATAGAAAATTGAATTTCATGAAGTTTTGACCAAGTTAAGGTATTCGACATACAATTTTTATATTTTTTAAAAGTTGTAATAAAAATTCATGATTAATTATTTACTTGGAAAAAAAATTACAAAAAAATATGTATCACATCGGACATGATTCTTCTACTTATGTCTAAAATATTATAAAAAAATATTATCATTTTATTGTGGTTAGGGTGGTCAGATAGACACCTACTTCTTTTTTTTTCCCTAAAATTTAAGTAGTACTACATTGAAATTTCAAATTTTCACCAAATAGATTTTTTTTTAAAAAAAATAAACCTAGTAGTTTAGAAACTACATTGAATTTTCTACAGATTCTATTCTTACATATTTTCGAAATAATATAGATAACTTATTCAAATTTTTATGTCAAGTTGCCTAACTCTGATTTTTCTGAATTTTTTGCCACTTAAGGGCCTATTTTTTCCATGATGATCCTGCACATACCCATGGGATAAATTAATATCCCATTAGTAAGCTTGTCATTGATTTGACTAGCTATGTAAAGAGGACCTTCAGGTGCCTTTTTTATTATATCTTTTGATGAAAAAGCAATTTCAAGAGGTATTTTAGTTTGTCCCTTACGAGGTTGAATTTTGATCAATCCAACCATATTATCCATAGTCCTGACTTTGTTCATTAGTATCCATGTTGTCATCATCTGTGTCAACATTCATCTCATCATTCTTGGTTTCAATAGCATTGAAAAATAAAATATTATGATTTGGCATGGGGTTGGTAAATATTTGTAGGTTTTGGCTGGGAGGGGCAACAAACTTATTACCTTGATCATTAACACAACCAATTTGAATATGATTGGAATTAATGAGTTCTTACACCATGTGTTTAAGATGCTTACGATGTTCTGTATCATGTCCATTTTGGCAGTGAAAATGACAATAGGAATTTGATCTAAATTTGGAGGTAATGGCTTAGTAGGATCAGGAGCTTTAATGGGAGGTAAGGAAATCAAATTCTTTTCTAGAAGTTGTAACATGGTATTATGGAGGGTATCAGGTAAGTGAGTAAATTGTCTATTCGAATCCCCAAATGTAAAAGGATTTGTCTTCTTTATAGCAGCCACTTGGGTATCAACATGTTGGGTTGGTTAAGGGGGATTTAGTTGAAGAAATCCTTTTTTTTTCCCTAAAAGGTTGGTAATTGTTTTGAGTTGTGGATTCAGACTTTTCATGATGGCTAGAGATGGGTTTTTTTTCACGACTACTAACCGAGTTTTGATAATCACCAAGGGCAGTACACAAGTATATGAAGGAAGGAAATTTCATCATGCCAAGATCATCTTGCATCTTAGTTTGTAAGTTATCAATGAACATTCATTGAAGGTGAGGATCAAGCATTTTTATGTTGATTTAAGAATAAAGAAATTGGTAGTGTAAAATGAAGTCAATAACCTTTTCATCATCTTTTTTCTTACATCTCATCAAATCAACTAAGGTCATATTAGGGGTCATATGCACTTCAAAATGGTTGATAAAATCCTCAACAAGTTCATTGAATGAACATATTGAGTTATTTGATAATGAGGAAACTATTCTAAAGCAGTATTTTTTAAGGACCTATGGAAAAGCTTAGCCAAGAGGTTATCTTCAAGGATGAAGTCACTACATAAGGTGGTGTAAGAAGAAACATGGTTAGAAGGATATCCTTTTCCTCCATATTCATCAAACCTAGGAACCTCTATACCTTGTGGTATTGGCATTCTTAATATCTCCAAGGACAAGGGATTGCTTAGATAACATAGTATGAAGGTTGGCCATTATGATTTTGGTGTATGGTAGAAATTTTTCATTGAAGGGATGAAACATTTTGTAAGAGTTTGTTAAGGATGACATCATTGGTTGTGTTTTGAGATGGAGGTGAATATGGTGGAGGTGTATATGGGTTTGAGGGGAAAGTTAATGTAACACTCATGGGAGGTAAAGTGGTAGGAGATATGACGTGAGATGCCACAAAGGCACAAGGATTGCTAGTGGAAATACCTAATGTAGGAATGCCATTACTAGTAGGTTGCATCATTGTGGTAACTTGAGGGTTGGTGTAAGTAGGAATAGAGGAAATGGTTGTAGGAGGAGGAATTTGGGTTCCTCCTTGACTTTGAGCATTGTTCAAAGTCTTAGCACAATGAGTCATTGAGGTAAGATGTTTGCAAAAAATCTAAGCTAATTTAAGCTTGATTTCTATTCCTTTTTCATTTTCAATCATTTAGTGTATGCTATTTATGGTAGGAATAGTAGTGTTGGAAATGTTTTCAGTACTCACTAGGTTTTGTAGGTTTGCCAATTCTTCATGGATTTGAATTAGATTTTCTTTATGGACACTAGAAACCATTGTTTCAACAATTATCATACTACTTGAAGGTAAAGAGTTGTCAATGGTATGGAACATACCTAGTGCACTAGTGTCAACACTATGAGTGAAAGAGATAGATAACCCAAGATACATGATGATTGTGTTACCGTAGGATGACATGAGTCTCTAACTACATTTCACCATAGTATTAGCAATAGGACACCAAGTTGTAAAGCTCATAGAAGGGTCAATCAAGGAAGGATAAAAAATACAAGATAAATGTAATGAACACAAGATACATGCTATGCTTTGATTCCAATTCCTATGTTTACAAATGCACTTGAAATGAAACCAATGTTAAAAAGATTGCCAGTGATATTAATTCTACAAATTGAAACAATAATCTAAAGACAACAACCCAAAGCACATATGACAATATTTTAATGTTGTAAAATGTAGATTTAGACTTAAATAGGGACTAATATTCCCAACTAAGAATATGGGTCCCCCTTAGGGTTTTTGATAGTTACAGATAATGAAAAAAAGAGAGCACAAAATACCCAAAAATCTATAGAAAATACCTATACAAGGAATAAATCGCCCAGGTGGATGAATGAGTCCTATATTATTGTTTTCAAGCCTAAATCAACAAATTTTGAGTTGATTTTAATGTGTCTAGGTTATATGCTCAATTGAATGTTTAGAATTATAGATTTCTAATCAAATTGAATGATGTAAAATGCAAGATTGCAACCTATATGCACTTTTCACTAATGCAATATTTAGAAGCCCTAAATTCAATTCCACTAATGAAAATATAATGTGAAGTTAATTCAGTCTAGATATAGGACTATAATGTTCTCCAAATAAGAAATTCAAGGGTCCAAAGTTTGGGTTCACCAAAATGAACAAAAGGGAAATAGGTTGTTGTTCCACCTTTTGGGAGATGAAACTTAGATCTATTTCACACTTTAGTTCATTATGAAACCTAGATCCCTCAACAAAGTAACTCAATTGAGGGATGGATAGGGGGTTCCTATTGTAATTGGATTGGGGTTCACCATTAAATGAAGCTTCAAAGGAGAAATGCAAAAACTTGCAAAAAACCTTAGAAACATGAAAGCATGAAATTAGATTGACAAACATGATGAAACAAAAAAGAACCTAAAGGAGTGGAAAGGCCAAAACAAGGTCTATAAACCATGGAAATCTATATTTTGAGGTACACTAGGATTGATACGCTAGGCTAGGTTTTTTAGTCCTACTATAGGGTTTTTGGGTAAAATCTAGAATCTTTTGGTGACTGATCAAGATCTGTAGAAATATGTCAAAAAGGGATATACTAGGACTAATATTCTAGGTTTGGTGATTTAGTCTTGTTGCTAGGTTTGACTGATACTTTTGTAGCCTCTAGTGATCTTTTGTAGCTTCCTTCTTGTTTAATCTTCAAATCTGAAAGTCTAAATTCTAGCTTGTAGGTGAATTTCTGTGAAGATGACAATTTCTTGACAACTTTGACAACTTTTTCAACTTTTTCTTCAAAGGATCTTCAAGCTCCAATTCACCTAGATCTGCAAACACACATCAAGAGAGAAAAATGTTGTTTTGTTAGGGAATAGGGGTTTTCCTTGGTCAAACCCCATTTTGGTAATTAAACCTTGAAATGAAATAGAAAAGCATGAAGGAATGATGAACAAAAAATGTTATGTTGCAACTCACCAAACCCTTGAAATAAAGGTTGCAAACTTGTGTGAAATGGCTTCAATGGATGTGGATTTTTATCTCTTGATTGAATGCTTGAATGCTTGCTTGAATCATGAAACCTACATCACAAATGTTAGCTCACAAACACACATGATGTATGAATACTTTGACATGATGCTTGAATCTTGAATGTAGCTCCAAATGCTTGATGATTTTCTCTTGAATGCTTTTGATCTCATAAGCTTGTCTTAGGAATGCTCCCTTGAAAATCTTTGATAACTTGAAAACTTTCTAGCTTCTTAGGAGAAACTTAATGAAATGACCTTGTATTTATACTTGTTTATGCTTAATTTCCCAAAATTAAAACACTACAAGATGACATTCAAAAATTGAATGTAAGGATAATAAAATATCACCAAGAATTTGAATTAAAATAGGTCCTAAGTTAAAGCGGAACTCATACACTAGGTTTGGCATATGAGTCCCAGAGGCTTAAACTTGGGACACAAATTTCAAGAAGTGTTATGTTCAATGTGACATTTGAAATCAGCTCTCAATACATAGGGAGGACCCATATGCCCAGATGTTGGTATGGGTGCCAAATTCCTAAATCTGGAACACAGCCAAAAACATTAAATATTTATTTTTCATTTATTATATGTCAGGGTTATCCTTAGAAAAGGCATTTAACTAGGCTTTTGGATACAAAATATGACCAATTAAGGCATAAATAAGCCAAATTTTAACAGGAAGGGCCCAAACAAGTGTGAAAATGTAAAGGGATACATTTTTCTACACTACAAATAATAGGAAAATTTATAAAAAAATTTGAAAAATCAAACACATGCCAATAATTCTACATTGAGAAAAAAAGTCAACTTCCTCAAACCATGTATACAAATATATAATTATCATCTAGAAAAACATTGCCAAAAATCTCTTATAGATCTACAAAAATATAGGTTTTGATTAACATGTGAAACATGTAAAACTAGATACATGCAAATCTAAATCAATTTAAACATATACAAACACATAAATATAAAAGATACCAAATATTTAACCCAAAATAATAAAATATCATAGATAAGCATAAATAGATATTTTAAACAAGAAACTTGTAAAACCCAATTTTTTTTGAAACACCATGAATCTACAACAAACAAGTATTAGAATCTGAGGGCTATCTAAAGGACCTATGTAACAAAAATTACTAATTCCATAACCATCAATAAATACATCCATATGGATGAACTAGGTTGACCAAGGGCTTATGAGTCACCAAAAGCCAACTCCACAACTTGCATGCAACTAGGAGAAAATAATCAAGTGATTTTGTGTAAATAGGGATTGAAATCATGGACCCAATGTGAGCACTCCTAATTTTATTCTTGACACACCAATATTCTCCCATGTAACCAAAGAGCCAAAAATGAGCACCTAACATGAACACTTTTTTATATGCAAATGACCATATGATAAAGGAACACAACCACCATGCTAGAGAGTAATCCCACACTACTAAACACGAGCTCTAAGTCACAACCATGCAATATGCAACCATATGACTAGTTCTAAAACCATCCACCTTGAGATTCCAAGGCCAAACATTGGTTTAATTGAGCTCCATCATTCTACTAATGATCACTATATTGTTTCATGGGATAAAAACTAAATCCATTATAAAACCCACAAATCTATGTATTAATAAACAAACAATGACTTCCAACAAGTTCCCACAAGATTTCTAGGATAAAAGAATAATGGAGGAATAGCTATCTGACCAAATCAACATGGAATCATCGCATACAAGCACATGTGAGATATGGAATTATAAATTAAAACAACATGAAAGTACATGCAAGAACATGAAAACCACCTCATCTTTTCTTTTATATGTTAAGAAAAATTTCTTAAAACCCCCTATTAATTAAACTTTAAGCAAAAAATAAATATTAAGCATTCAAGTATTTGTACATTAATCCTTTTTGGATAATAATAATAAGTCAAATATATAGAAATTTGAGAAAAATTTAGGCATATACTAACACCTAGAAAAGAAAGAACGAGAAAAAAATAATAAAATGAATAATAACAATATTAGAGACACATATGTAGCTTGGGAAACTATTTCATAAGAAAACCTAGCCTATAAAATACCACACAAATTAATATATCACCATATAGATCATGCATACATTACATCAAAATTATTCTTCATATAATACTTCAAGTGATCAATACTTCTAATAATTTTATGGAAAAGGAATAGTATGACCATGTAAGATAAATTTCATAGAAAATGTGCAAGCAAATGGGTCCACTTTTAGTCGAAGTGTCACTTTTTAGATTTAAAATGGATACTCATTCATTTTTTTAAATGGATACCCATTTTGAAGTAGGTACTTGTTTCAAAAGGTATTTAACTCACAAAACATTTTTTAATTTGGTTTAAGGTTTATATAAGGCACGGTAACCCAAAATTTAGCCTTGGACCTACAAGGACAAAGCCATGTTAACAATAAGAGAAAAATTTGACTTAAGCATTATGGCTATTGACTTTTTTTATGGATTTTTTTAATGAAATTAAAACCAATTCTAGATGATGATTTACAGTTTTCAAAGTATGTATTTTTTTATGATTCAAAATTATTTTCTATTTATTAATTAATTTATGAGAAAATTGACCAGTCTATAATCTTGAAATGTTAGGTATTAGTATTTTTTGAATAAATTTTAATTTTAGAAGTTAATTTTTTTATATGTAATCAATTTAGACATAATTATTTACACAATAATAATAATTTTATGATTGTTTTAGCTAAAATTATGTTTTTCATACATGACAGGTTTTCAAAACTAGCAATCAGGGCCAATAAATTTTTTTAAAAATATTTTTATAATATTATAAAAATATCCTCTTCAAACTTGACTATAATACACATATTTCACCATAAGAAATTAAAAAATTAATTTTATTTATTTCAAATTATGTTTGTCATACACGTGCACTTTATGTCCCTAAAAGTGACTTTGAAAAAGTGATTTTTGTACATCCTATATAAAATTAACTTTTATCATTTGGGTATTAGAATAAACTATATATTTGAAACCTAGGCTCAAAATTATGCATTTCATATTACTCAACTTTCTTAAGATTTTATGTGCAAGTACTTCATATTTTTACTCCTAGTATGACAAAATTTGAATTTCAAGAAAAAAATCCACTTTTTGATCAAAAAGTGGATTCGAATTCTTGCACTTACCCCATACATCCTTAATTCCATTCCTAAAATATATAAATTTAAGCAAGCATAGGATCACCAATAATATAATACCATGGGCATAAAAATGGTCTTGAAACTCCATGAAATCAATTTTGATGACCCTCACATATTTAGAGACATCCCCAAATAGAAATAATTGTTAACAAAATAATTTTTGACTTCCACCACTCAAGTTAGAACTAGTTATTCCTAAGGATTGCTTGATGGATCACTAGTTACATCTTACAACACCCACTAATAATGAGAGAAGCTCTTACAAGTTCACTATGTAACACTCTCATCAATGCATCATTATAATACTATTTTCAAGTCCTTAAAGAATAAAAAAAAATTACTTGTACACCTCCATCCTCGCAAGGGAATCACATTTTCTTATTACATTTTTATTGAAGATATATACATAGTTAATTTTCTATAAATAATAGGTTACATTTGATATTGGGGATATGGAAGCTAGATAGCACTCCTAATCCTAACTCAAAGGTGGTACTTAGAAACAAGAATATCAAATGATATATAAGCATCACTATAGAATATATTTATATATACTAATGAGTTGAACTTCACCTTCACCCTTTTTATTTTCTTATTTTATTTTTCACTTTAGCCTTCTTAATTGCACATATATTTAAAAAATATTCACACCCATTTTACTTTATATCTTTAATTTTGTGTTTATCTTCCTCACTTGGAGGGCCATATTTTATATTCCATTTGAATTTTTGTTTATGTCTGTTTTATGCCCACACTTCATCCACTAGTTTTTTTTTTCTTTATTCCCCACTTGGGTTATTCCCTTATCTTTTATTATATTTTTCTTCCATAGCATTCATCCTTTTATCATTTCTCTTCTTACTTTGTATTTTTATTTTCATGTATATTATATTTTTATATATTCCTTAAATATTTCATATGTCTTACTAATCACATACTACTATATCATAATTCTTAGCACTTACACATTACTTTTAAATTCATACATCTTACTTACTAGAGTTTTCATAGTGATATCATATTGTTATATTGTGCTTATTAGAGGCTATACATTGATCTTATAATAATAAAATATTATGATTAGATCCTTTACATTGATCCTACAATTTCATATCACATTTTTGGAATTGACATTATTTTGGAAGGATTATTCCTTCCACACTTATATTTCAATCCTAATGTTGCACACTTACATTAGTGTATCGAAGGTTTCTTCTCTTTCCAAATATTATTCTTTTATTGCTATATATTTACATTAGAGGCGTCATAATTTTCCCCTAACATATTGTTCCTTCATTAGCATACATATCACATTAAGGGTACAATGTCTCCCTCTAATACTTTCACTTTCCTTTCTACATCCTATATAATTTTATGTATATCAAAAGGTATTTATTTATTTCTCATTAGCTTCCTAATACCATTTTTATTGATAATATTCAAACTAATATTCTACCTAATCTATGCACCTTAATTATGATCTTACATAAATATTTTTGAGTTACATTTAGGGGTCATCATGCATCCACCATTTCACATTTTTTTTATTATTTCCATATCCTTACATATGTGTGACTTCACACATCTCCCATTTTATTTGTCTCTACCAATTCCACATATTTATACAAGAAGGGGAATCATGTATCCTACATTTATGTTTGTTCAATTTTTTTCATATATTTCCACATGAGGGCATCATTCCTTCCCTTTGAACATATTCACACCTTATGATGCAGGAGCATCCATTGGTGTAAGGGCAATCTTGCATCACCCAAAAATAGTTAAATTTCATGTTTCTCAATTTTTAGATGTTTTTACATTTTTGGATACCCTTTTCATCATAATGAAATTCCCAATTTACGGTTTTTATTTTCTATTTCTGGGTTGAAAGATATTGCAGTTTTAGTTTCCCAGATTTGCACCTGAAAATCTTCTAAGTTAGATTTGAGGCACTTAGAGTTCCCGGAACGGCCCCGAAACTTGCCGAAATCAGCATAGAGGTTTTCAAGCGCATTATTGACTTCAAGACATTTCCAACGGTTTAAATGGTTCACAAATCCGAGTCCTGGATCAAAATTTATGGCCCCAGAAAGTTGGCGCACTTTCTAGAAGATACAGTTGCAAATGTTCTTTTAATTTGAACTTCAAGTTATGATTACGGTACAAACTACCTAAAGCCAGAATTTGAATGTTGTTTAGCTCAAACTAAAGAGGAGCTCTATTTATGGTAGGGTTTCTAATTTTGGAGTACACTTTTGGGGACAAGCGCATAT
>VDFB02270651.1:116945686-117020007 GCA_007258455.2 Sequoia sempervirens
CTCTATTTCATTAGGAAATGAGACCCCCACAAAGAATTAAGTAACAACCCTTAGGTGAATCAACTCAATGTGAGAATCTTCAAATTTACTTATGCTTCAAGGATGGGGGTTAGGTTCAAATGACACTTTTGGGAGAAAAACTAAAAATAGAAAATAAACCAAATTATGCCAACTCAAACTTGAAACAACATGAAACTCAATATTAGTAGAACCAAAAAACTTATTGCAGACTTGAGAAGGGAAAAAAGGTGTTTACCAATCACCAAAAGTCACTTTTTGAAGGTAAACTGGGACTCATTCTCCCATGGGTGAATGGGTCTTTTGTTAGGGTTTTCAAAAATATTTTGGGAGCCTCTAATGTTGATCTGTAGCTTTTGGTTTATCTAGTTTTAGTGTCAAAAAGTTGGAAATTAGATCTGTATGTTAGATTTTGTGATTGGAAAACTTTGACAACTTTTCTAATCTTGCACTTCAAGAGGTCCTCAATCCTTCTTCAACCTAAATCTTCAACACACATACAAGAGGGAAAAAATGTTTGTTTTTGGTGAATGGGGTTTTTCTTTGTCAAACCTTGTTTTTTAAATTAAACCTTGAATTGAAATAAAGCATGAAAGAGGGAAGGACGAATGAATAATGCTATGTTACCACTCAATAAATCCCTAAATGAACCTTTGGTAATGGAGATATTGGAAGATCTGCAACTTGCATGAAATTAATTCAATGGATGTAGATCTTGATGCTTGAATAATGTTTTGAATGCTTGAACTTGATCTTGAATCCTACATCACAATGTTAGGTCCAAAACCATGGATGATGCAAGAAGACTTTGACATGATGAATAGATCTTGATTACTGCAATAAATCTCTAATAATTCTACTCTTGAATGCCTTGATAATAGTATTTGCTCATATGAAAGTTTACCTCTTGCTAAATTGCTTCTTAGGATTTGAATTTGATAAAATAACCTTGTATTTATAGCTATGTATCCTTAATTTTCCGAAATTCCAGTATCACAAGACAACATTGAAATATTTATTTGGGGACCTTAAAATACCACCAAAAACATATTTTAAATTTACTTTCAAAGGTCTAGGGAGGACCCATTCATCCATGGGTGAATGGACCCTAGGTCCATATTCTTGGAACACACATTGCTCAAGGTAAAGTGTTATGTATTGGCATTAATTATTGTCGGGTTTCCCCTTTGGAAAATGTAATTTATTAAGCTTATAAATGAATAATAGGGCTTATTAAGGCATAATTAAGCTCAATTTAATTAAGAGGTCCCAAACAAGTGTGAGAATGTAAATGAGTATATTTTTCAACACTAAATTGAGGTATTATTAAGTTCATTTTAATTAGGAGAGGCCAAACAAGTGTGAAAATGTAAAGGGATACTTTTTTCTATGCTACATATAATTATAGAATATAGATGCAATGAAAAAAAAATTAACATGGTTCACCCTTATCCTTGGGCTATACCCATAAAGGGTAGTCCCTTTTAAATTAATTCAACTTCCAATGAAAATTATAAATTTAAAACACTTACAAAATAAGTTGTGTTTCATTCACCAAAGTTGTGTATACTCAAAATTTTTGCATTCTTCCAATGCCTCACATTTTTTTATGTGTACTCTAAAATAAACCATGTCTATTCACATTCTCCTGCATGTTGTGCAATCAACTCTTCATAAGTTTTCCTTGTTGTGAGTAACATATGTCACAATTGTTCATCTCTAGTTCACGTGATCAAGGGAATTCAATCCATAGTAGTTATAAAACTTATTAAATTCAAGTAGATACCAATTTGTTTCAAACTAAATTACAATTCAAATATGCAACAAATTTCTTTTAACAAAATTAAGCAATTTTTTCTTTTGGGGTGCTACTCAGAGTAGCCCCCATTGGGACCCCCACCATCAACTCCACAAGAGGGGATCTACGCCGATTTCATTCCCTTTTTAATTAATTTAGAGGGAAAACATGCTCGACAAAGTGGCCAAAATTTAAACTCCAAGACTAATCAGGCTCCACATACCAACATGTATGTCTGTGTGTGTGTGTGTGAGAGAGAGAGAGAGGGAGGGAGGGATGGAGGGAAACAGGAGGAAGGTAGAGAGGTGAGAAAGAGAGAGAAAATGAAGGAGGGAGAAAGAGATGTAGAAAGAGGGAGGGAGGGAGTGATATGTAGTAATGAGAGAGAGATAGAGAGGTGGGATAGAGAAGAAGATAGTGAGAGAGAGAGAGAGGTGAGATAGAGAGGAATAAAGAGGGAAGGAGGGAAGGAGATGTAGAGAGATGGAGATCTAAAGAGGGACAAAGAGAGATAAGAAGGTAGAGGTAGAAAGATAGGTATAGAGCTTAGGGGAGGACAAATAAAGGAGGGAATAAGGGAGATGATAGATAGTGGTTGAGATAGAGATAGGTAGAAAGTGATGGAAAGAGAAGATAAAATTTCCTTCACAATAACATGATTGAATTATAACACACTAGCACTATAGCATGCTCATGTTATGGGAGCCTAAGAGAGACAATAACATGAGTGCACTAGTGTGCTTGTGTTATTGTTTTCCTTGGGAATTTCCAACCCTTAGGATTGTATTTTCCTTAAGCATCAAACCCAAAGGGTTGGATTGATGTTTCAATTTCCAAAGAATTTTTTTTTCAAACTATAATAAAATTGAGAGAATCTCAAGAATTATCTCCATCAAGTTTGCACGTGTCTCAATGTCAAGTCAAAAAATGATATAATATCATTGAGCTTTCTCTTAGCTTTCTGACCACATAATTTTTTTCACATTTCAAATAAGTTAAGGTTTCAATCTATAATTTTTTTGGTAGTGTATTCATTTTTTTCATAAACCTGTGCTTTGATTTTTTGGCTTTATGTTTTAGTCATTCTTCAAAATTTCAATTTTTTTAAAAAATTTATGGAAATTATACTTTATTTTATATATAATCAAAATAAATGGTTTTTTTATTAGTTTCGTAATTTTTTTGGGGGATTAGGCTAAATTTTGTTTTAGGATGTGTCGACTTTGAAAATTAGTAAAATATCATATATTCATTAAGAAAATACCAGAAACATTGGGAATAAACTATATTGTGTTAGTTAATTTCTCACTAAAGTGATATTTTAAATTCTAAAAAAGGATAACATTTATAGGTAACACACTAAATGATATGTTATGTTTTATTAAAAAAATCAGGAGCACTTTGTGTGCTCACCCTTTTTGAACCTCTTAATTTTGACTATTTTGATAAAAAATAGTAGTTTAGAAAATATATTTGAAGCACTATCACTCTTATTCTTGTTGTGTATTCAAACTTTGAACATAATTGTCTTCAATTTCTCATCCAAGATCAAGA
The DNA here is from genome assembly GCA_007258455.2 of Sequoia sempervirens. Classification (NCBI taxonomy): domain Eukaryota; kingdom Viridiplantae; phylum Streptophyta; class Pinopsida; order Cupressales; family Cupressaceae; genus Sequoia; species Sequoia sempervirens. Next base: position 116,949,057 of record VDFB02270651.1, read on the forward strand.
TTTTCTATTTTTAGAAAAAGATTGGCCACTTCAGACCCCTTTTTGGTCCTGATTTCCATGCACTTACTCTTAAGTTCTATAAAGTAGTAAATCCATGTGCATATTTATTGCATAAAGTCTAGGGAGTGTTGTAAATTAGTTATTACACCCAAGAAACATATACTATCTACTTATTGATAAATGTAGGTCCTTAGAATTTCCACTTGTGAGAATCACCCCTATACAATTCATTTTGACATATTTTTTCCATTTTTGGGGTGCATATTACTATAGAAACAAGGATGTGTCTATATTTGGACAATTAATTCCCTCTAATGAGTAACTTGTTTTTATTGAGACCATTCAAACTTTATTTTCTCTCATTTGTTGCTCTACAACTAGGATTTTGAATGAGAATTTCCAACATTCAATGTGGTCTTTTTGCTAGTGTCCTAACAATTATGCCTCACTATGTAGAAATTTCTACGGGAAATCACCTTTCATTCTTACTTAATGGATTCTCAAGAATTCTTCAAATCTCTTCACCTCAATTAATCCAAGGAATATGTTAAGGATATTGGGTATTCACATTGAGTGATTTATGTCTCTCCTTGATAATATCCAAACAATTTTTGAACAATATAAGATAGTTTTAGGCCATGTAGATTCTACATAATTTATGTTGAAGCCTCACATACATGCATTGATATTGTTTCTTTCAAGCTTAGACACTCAACTAAAAATTCATGTGATATTGCTCTCACACTTGATGAGATTTATTCCATTCATATGAAAATAAAAAATTTAAAAATTATATTTCCTTTTACAGTTGTATAAGCTCTCCAGAATAAATTGTAAGGTATTATTATTAATTAGTGTAAAATCACATTTATTCCCAAGGTTGAAGATCATGATATTTCCTCTAGTTAGAGACTATTCACTTTGTTGAATGTATCTTATAATATCTTGGCTAAATCTTATGTTATTTGTATCTGTATTTTGGTTCCTATTATTTTGTGAGCTAAGATAAAAAATTTAATAAAAAACTATATTGAATATTTTGAACAAAATTATTGTCATTTGGGAGAGTATGCAATATGGTATAACTTCTTAGTAGTGTACATTTCTTAAGATTTATTTACATAAATCCTATGACATAATGCTTTCAAATAAATGTTTTCTTTCCTATGTACAACTTTAAGATATTAATATTTTTATTGTGACCATCTTACCCATTTGATCTATCTCTTGGATATGAAACCCTTGGCTACCTTCTTATTCATAAATATTGATTAGAGCTAGTGAAGAAAATTTCTATTCTACAAATTCATCTCAATGACTTATTAATGACCACTTTTTTGATAACCCATTTCTTAATTTTAAATAAAACTAAGCTTTTTTCTCAAAATACATGGATTAACATAATATAATTTTGAAATACTTTTGGTAAGCCCTTAAGTGGAGGAAGATTTAATGATATAAACAATACACCTTACCATATATGCATTATTTGAAATATATTTCATTTGAATGGATTGTGAAAGGAGAATTGATTAAGTTCTATGCATTCCCTCATCATTCAAATGCATTTCATCCATTCTTTGGCAATATGTTTTTTAGTAGGTAAGAAAAAAACTAGAATATTAGGTTTATTTCTCTGGCTAGTAAATTTTAGATTTATACCATGCTTTTATAAGTAACCCATTTTGTTATTCCTCTTGTTGGAAACATCTAGTAACTTATAGAAAATTTCTAATATATTGTGTGACTTACTTTTAACTACTCCTTAGAAAAATTGAGGTTTCCACATATTTGCATCAAACATATGTTGCTTACCTAAAGACAGGGGATACATACATTATTGATATGCATAGATAGAGCACGTTCATTTACAATACTAAATGGTTGGTTTAGGGTATCAAGGGTCTTGAACCCTAGAAATTTCTTCTTTGTATTATATTTCCTTTGGCTCAATCTATTGTAGAAGTGTGTGGTAAAGTATTGGTCTTCACACTCTCCTTATTATGATTGTGTATGTCAAGATCAAAGTGTCATTTGTGGTTTAGAGAATATGGAAGAATTTTGAGGAGGTTAATCATTTCCTCATGTGGGCTAAAGGTAGTTTCAAATAAGACCTTTCCTTTAATGGCCATAAATTTTAGCAATAGCCTATTATTAATAACTCTATCTTTGCTCATGCTAAACCACCTAGAATCAAATCTTTGAAACTCTTTTAGAAGACAATTCACATTGTAGATACTTAATCTCTGCTCTAGAACAAATCCCTTTATCAATGAAACAACAAAATACCTATCAAGTTCTAATGTGGATGTGCTTTCCCTTTTGCAAATTGAGGAGATCAACCTTTATGTGAGGCTTAAGAATTTAGGGCCTTCAAACATCTGTTTCTTTGCAAGGAAAGAAATAATGTGGAATTTAGATACATTTTTTTAGGAATTACATGGTACAGGTTTAGCTTCTTTACAATGTCCTTAGTGACTTTTTCTCTTATCCTTCAAAATCTAAACTAATATTGAGGGGTTGGTTCTCTTCTTAGGCTTGACTTCATCAACTTAGGCACATTTGATAATCTATATTAGAGCCTAAAATTTCTCACTTTCTATCTTTTAGTTTACCACGAGATTCTTATTTCAAAAAGGCTTTTGCATAGATAATTTTTTCATCTAAGATGTCATAATAATAGGAAAGAGACCTTCAAACATGTATTTTGGACCTATCCTAAAGCCTAAGGCGCTGGGAATTGGACCCATAACCTTCTTTTTCCTTTTCTTCATAGGATTGTTTCTTGGAGAAGTTCTCTCTTTGGGGATTCAACTCCTAGGTCATATTACATTGATAAAATTTTGAACTATTTTAGAACTTCTATTTAGTTTCAACTCTAAACGTCTAGAGATAATGCAATTTTCAATATTGAGGTTATTGAATTTTCATTTTATCGTTCTCACATTTACATACTTTCATATCCAAGCTTAGGTGATAAATGTGGATTTGAAATTCTAGCACATATAGGACATTCTCAAAAATTAGAGTGTGCCATGTACCATATGAAAGATCCTTTCTAATCTCAAGTGAAATAGTAATAGTAGTTCATACAATTGAATCTACATTTTCTCGCCTCCTTCATAATACAAATAATAAACTCCATCACATATTTGATTGGTCCAGTATTCTTTTATCTCTACCTCTTTAACCATGATATACTCACATTATTGATCATATAGAGCTCCCACAATAATTAATACGCCTAATCCTTTTTCTAAACAAACCTTCCTATAATTATTTTCTTGGCAAATGATCCACCACCCTCATAATACAACTATTTATCCTTAGCTGAATGGCAGCTTTATAATTTACTATTACTTTGTAACTTATGTTTCGGGGAATCAAACCAGCTCTAATTTCATGTAAACATTCTTAAATGTATTTCTAATCTTTTTACTTTATAGATATCATAAATATTTTTTAATAAAAGCATCACAAATGTCATCTAAACGATCGCCTCTTTCTGTATTCAATGTCAGGACTATCCTCCACCTTCTGATTTTTTTACTGTCCCTTCAAACCCATTTTCTATCGTCCGGTCAAAAGGAATCTATGAATGGTTCCAACAAACAGCTGGGTCTTTACAAAGACTTGCAGGGCACTCTTCTTCCTTGAAGAGTGGCAGGTGGGGACAAAAGGAAAATCTAAAATTTTGGTGTACGAAAAGGTGTGTCAAGAAGATTTATCAGAGCGGGAAACACAAGCTGCAAATGTTTTCTTGGTCAAAGCAATTAGCATAAAAGTTGCAGGGCTGTCCACAATAAAAAGACAAAATAAGTTGTATAACATTACTATCATTCTGCCATTAGAGCCTCATGATAGTTATTACATAGCAGTACATCCATATCAGTAATCATACAGCCCGTTCCACGGCTATTTACCTTCAAGTTAAAGGAAGAGCAAAAGCCCACAAGTCTTCCAAATATCTTACGTGAGCTGTTACACAATCACCCCAGATTTTTTATAAAATCAATCACCATTCATGAACTTATAAAATAAACTATTAAACAAAACCTTAACAAATTGATAGCATCTATAATATTTGTTAGTTCATGTTAACAATAAAAGTTGAATATAAGGATATGTGATCTATAATATACAGCTTTTAATAGAGATAGAGTACCATGTTCAATGAGTTTTAAAAAAAATCATCACATGGAGTATTATATAAAACAACTATATGAACAAAGTACATTTATTTAGGTTAATTAAATTAAATATATATTTATTTAGATTAATAATTTGTCAATTACAGTAAATATTAATATTCTTTTTGGTTATGATGAATGAAATTTATGAAAATTAAAAAAAAAAAGGTGCTTAGTTTAGTGATTGAAAATTGTAATAATTCAAATGTCTTGAGATCAAGAACAATTTAATGATAGATTAGTACTCACCTTTTGACTTAGAATATTATTTTTGACTCTATACAATGATAAATCTAGGGATCGAGTATCGAATCATGAATGCAAACTTGACTAGTATAGTGAAACTACCCTATGTGATATACAAACTAGTTTTCTTATATTTATTTTATATGTATTGACTTCTTCTATTCTTATAGATATTTGTGGATTGACAATCTTTATAAGCATATATTAACATTTGTCAACATGTCACAAAGGGGAATGCTATTGCAGTCCAACCTATAGAAATGTATATGAATTATTCAAAACAACAATATTTAATAATACATATGTTTCTAGAATTTTTTTGTAAAACTAAATTCCTTTTAGTGTGTCAATGAAAGTATTTTTTCTTCCTAGAATGTGAGAGGACTCTTTAAAAATACTTAATGTATAAAATAAATGCACTAACCACCTTTAAATACAAATATAGAGTAATAAATCACACAAAATTGTGTTTAGCTTTTCTTTAGAGGAAAACATTAAAATTGTAAGAGATGACAGACAACTCACATGCCATAGGATCACCTACAAAACCAAAGAAAATTTTCCACAAGAGAGTAGAGAAAAAGGATATATTTCTTGATTATGCATGCAAGAATGTACAAGGATCAATAATAGATTAAGGATACAAGATACAAGATTATACATGAAATACATATGATGCCATCCTTATATAGGAAAGGTTGAGAGATAGGAGTAGAAAAGATCATGAGAAGTGTCTTAATTCTATGACATGAGATATTTAAAAATAAGATAAGATCACATGACAACTTAATACTTTTAGAAAGAATCTAGTCCCCTAAATAAACTTAATACTTTTAGAAAGTATCTTTTTTGTGATAGGCAGGATTGTGGAGCATGGGTGGGGAAAGTAGAATTTTGAAGCTTTGAACAATGGAGCAGGTCGTGGAGTAGGATATGAGGAATCCCAAGTAGAATCGATGCATGTTCTGAGTGCAGAGAAAGGTAAGGTTGAATCTAATGACGACACCGGAAATAAAATCCAGGTTGACCCATGAGGAAAGATAAATTTGGGGGGTCTCCTGAAGGACAAGAAGGCAGAAAGGGTCAAATTTCCAATGAAGTGGTAGGGACCGTTGATAGGGAAGGAGCAAAGCATAAACCTTGGGTGTTGTTGTTTGGTGTTAAACCAAATGGTAAATCAATTTTCCCTCCAGTGATTAATCATTTTGACCCAGTGAAATGTAAGTTTTCCATCTCTATGCCTGATCCTATTATTGTTCATAATATTGCTTTGATGGAAAAAGTCTTGGTTGGTAAGTTTATGGGCCCTAGACCAAATGTTGAGGTGGTTAGGGAATTTGTTAAAAACAAGTGGAGAACTAATGGGCAAGTTATGGTGGCTTATCTTCCAAGAGGTTTATTTTCCTTTGAGTTCACCTACAAGGAGGATATTTTGGTTGTGTGGAGTGGTGGACCTTGGGTCATTGGAAAATATTCCCTGGCCCTAAAGAAGTGGACCTCCCACCTAGACCTTTCTGATTCTATCTTTGAGAACATTCTAGTTTGGGCTAAACTCCCGAGTCTCCCTCTAGAATACTAGAATGTGGGTATTTTCAATGACATTACTAATTCTTTTGGAGAACATCTTTCTATTGACCCTATGCCATCAGCTAGAAAGTGGTTGGTGTTTGCTTGAATCTGTGTAGGAGTTTCACAGAGTGTTGACCTTTCTTCATCAATAGATATTCAATCTAAGTTGGGAACCTCGATGCACACTATAGAGTTTGAATCCATTCCCTTTTCTTGTTTCAAATGTAGAAAAATGGGGCATTGGGCTAAGAAATTCCCATTAAATGTCAATAAAGAAAAATAAAATCACTAGTCCAACCCTAGGACTTTCTAGAGAAAGAAAGTTGATGGGGAAGGACAAGCAAGCAATACCAATGAGGAAGCTAGTAGGAAAAATGAAACTGAGAGGAATACCTTTGACAATATTGATGAAACATAATCTAAGGACCTTAATGCATTGAATAATCACCAAACAAGAGAAGAAAATAATGAATGCCCTAAGGAAGACAATGAAAAAACAATGGAAAACATGGAGGAAGTGAAAAGGGATGAGGACTTTGTTTCCTCTACTCTTAAGATCTTACTAGAAGACAAAGAAAATGGGTTTCTTGGACTGAAGGACATTCCTATCCAGGGTATGTCTTTGGATATTGGCATTCCAATCCTGAACACGACCTATATTGATTGCTTCCCTTTGAGTGACCCTCTTAATCTTAGGGAAAACACAACCCCATATTTTGTAAAGGACACCTTTGAGGATCTGAGCTAGAATACCAAATTTTTGAGTGAAAATCTGAATCAGCCTAGGAATGGCCTAATGGATACCCTCCCTTGGGAGCAAAGAAGAATGTATCACAAGGAAGTGGAATATGGAAGAGAGATGGAAAGCCAATAAGATACTGACTGGGAAGAAGTCCTCTCTCATTCTAAGAAAAATAAGGAGAAAAGCAAACATCAAAATACTGCAAGTGGAGTTGTTACCAGAACAATAGCAAAGGCGGATTGTGGAGCTAGTAAGCTTGGCTAGGGCAGAAAATCGAGTAAATGGAAGAGAGAGCATGAAAGTTTTCAGGATATAGCGGATGGTGTTCAAAAGACCATTCCAGAGATTCTCCAATCCCTTGGTAAGATATGAACATTATGTCCTAGAATATTAGGGGGCTCAATAGCCTTCACAAGAGGGATGTTTTGCAAAATTTTGTTAGGGATCATAAACCTCATATTCTCCTCATCCAAGAAACTAAAATGTCTAAAGAAAATGTGGAGAAGATCAAAATGTTTCAGAATTTTGGGATTCAAGGAAATAGTTTAGATGGTGCGTTAGGAGGAATTGCTACCTTTTGGAACCAAAACCTCATTAAAGGGGAACCTTTGTTGGAAAGTAACAATCATGTGGCTAGACTAAATTTACACATATCAGAGACAACTTTAGTTGGATTCAATCAAACATATATGCTCCCAATGGGAAAAGAGTTAGAAAATCTTTGTGGAATGAGCTTTCAGCTCTCCGTAGGGATTTTTATAATGACCATTGGATAGTTATGGGAAAATTTAATACTCCCCTTCTAAGTGAGGAGAAATTTGAAGGTTCTCAGGTGAAATAGGAGAGTAAGTATGATTTTTTTGATTTCATCAACAAGGAGCTGATTGATATGGACTTGCAAGGGGCTCAGTATAAATGGTTGAATAGAAGAATTGGTAAGGAACTAATTCAAGTTAGGTTAGAATTTTAATTTCTCATCAATGGCCTTTAAGCTATTTTTGCTCTCTTAAAGCTATTTCTAGAGTTCAGTCGAATCACTTTCCCATAAGCTTTGTGGCAGACCCTATAAAGGTGAAGAAAAATGTGCCCTTTAAATTTGAAAGAATGTGGTTATCATGTCCCCTTATCTTTACGAAATTAGGAAATGGTGGAACATTGATATTCTAGGCACTGCTATGTTTAGAATTGGTGAAAAACTAAGAGAAATCAAACACAATTTAAGATGGAAAACGGAATCTTTTGGAAACATTTTTGGTATGAAATCCGAACTTCTAATGAAGCTTGTAGAGCTCCAAGATAAAATCTAGAATGAAGGATACATTGAAGATAATAAGGATAGAGAAAATGAGTTGTTGGTGAAACTGCATGACATAATAGCAAAAGAGGAGGATTTCTAGAGGCAGAGATTGGGGGTTTTGTGGCTCTCTATTGGAGATAGAAATACTAGGTACTTCCATTTATCTGCTTCTAAACACAGGGTTTCCAATAGAATCTCTTCCATAGAAGTTAATGGTACTAGATTTAAGGAAGAGAAATACATCAAAAAGCAATTTGTCCTCTTCTATAATAACCTTCTTTCAGTGAATGGGGAAATCAATCAAAATGATCAAGACCTTTTATTAGAGGTCATCCCCAAGGTTGTTGGAAGGGAGGACAATGAAAATCTTGCAGCCATTCCCTCTATGGAGGAAATCGAGAAAGCTATCTTTTCTTTTCAAGGAAACAAGGCCCCTAGGCCTAACAAATTTCCAATGTTCTTTCAATGATTTTGGGATATTGTGGAAAATGATGTTGTGAATGCTGTTAAGGAATTCTTTGGTTCCAAAAGGCTCCTTAAGGAACTGAATGCTACTTTTCTGGTCCTTATTCCTAAGAAACTAGGGGCAATGGAGTTTGAGGCATTTAGACCCATTAGTCTTTGCAATTCTCTCTTTAAAATCGTATCTAAGGTGTTGAATTCAAGGATCCTTTCTATCCTTCCTTTGTTGATTTCCCCTCAGTAGAATGGTTTTGTTCTTGGAAGGAAAATCTTACACTTTATAGTCATTGTCCATGAGAACATTCATTCACTTGTGGAATCTAAAACTAAAAGTTTTCTTCTTAAGTTGGACATTTCAAAAGTGTATGACCATGTTGACTAGGAGTTTTTATTCAGAATTCTAAGGGGGTTTGGTTTTAGTAGCAGATTCATTCAATTGGTGAATCAGTTGGTTACCACAGTCTCCACATCTATCATTGTGAATGGATCTCCCTCTAGATTCTTCCAAAATTAAAGAGGTTTTAGACAGGGGGACCCTATCTTGCCTATTCTTTTTACTATAATGGCTGAAATTCTTGGAAGGAATCTTAAGAGATTGATCGAACAAAGGTCTCTTGTTGGTCTTAGTCCTTCCATGAATCTAATTTTTTCTCACCAATAGTTTGTTGATGACACAATGCTGATGGGAAGATCTTTTGTGAACAAGGCTAAGATTTTGAAAAAAAATTTGCTTGTGTATGAGAAGGCGACTGGGCAGAAGTTCAATAGATAGAACAGTTCCATGGGTATGTGTAGGACCATGATGGGCCAAAAAGTGGCAATATGTAACTAATATGATGGCCCATGTGGCTAGTGACCTTTTCTTTACCCAAAATTGATGAAACAAAAAGGGTTTTTAAAGGATATTCTTAGCTTTCCACCAAAATAAATTATGCTTTACTTTAAATTTAATAAAGAATTATTATTCATTTTCTCTTTGAATTATGACTAAAGTCCTCATTGATAGGTTGATTGAAAGACATCTATAGCTTTCAAACGGTATCACATTTTTTGAATCCGAAACATGTGTCACATTCTATGCTTTGCATAATATATGATTAAATAAAGAAAATATGAATTTTATGAAGTTTTGACCAAGTTAAGGTGGTCATACATACAAGTTTTTATATTTTTTAAAATTTGTAATAAAAATTCATAATTAATTATTTACTTCGAAAAAAATTACAAAAAAATATGCATCACATCGAAACATGAGTCCTCTACTTATATCTAAAATCTTATAAAAAAATATTATCATTTTATTGTGGTTAGGGTGGTCAGACAAACACCTACTTCTTATTTTTTCCTTCAAATTTAAGTACTACTGCACTAAAATTTCAAATTTTCACCAAATAGATTTATTTTTCTTTAAAATAAACCTAGTAGTTTATAAAGTACATTCAATTTTCTATTGATTCTATTCTCACATATTTTCAAAATAATATAGATAATTTATTCAAATTTTATGTCAAGTTGGCTAACTCTAATTTTTTTGAATTTTTTGCCACTTAAGGGCCTGCTTTTTCCATGATGATCTTGCACATACCCCGATCTTTTTCTTCAATACCCCTAAGCATAGATAGGTCAAGATTGCTAGAATCCAAGATTGCAGGGTGGAATCCTTACCTTCTTCTTATCTTGGACTTTCATTATGCCTTAAACCTCTGGATTCCTTTTGGTGTCCTTTGGTTGATAGGTTCAGAAAGAATTTTGTAGGTTGGAAAGGAGCTCTTTTGAGCCAAGCTAGAAAAATTCAGCTTCTTAAAGCTTCTCTTCAGAACCTCCCAATTTATGCTTTAAGCATCTTCAAAATCCCTGCTAAATACACAGAGGCCATTGAAAAGATCCATAAAAGATTCCTTTGGTCTAGAGTGGAGGAAAGAAAGAGAATGCCTCTTATAGGTTGGGATTTGGTCTATTGACCAAAAACCTTGGGGGTTTAGGTCTTAGAAAAATAAGAACTATTAATAAGACTTTTCTACCCAAACTAATATAGAGATCTTTTTCATTTGGTGGAGAATGGAAAGATATTTTAAGAAGTAAATATATGGCTGACCATATGTCCCTCAAAGCTCTGCTAGATTCTCCTATCCTCCCATGTGGTTTAGGTTGTTGGAATGATATGATTGCTGGTAGAAAAATTTTGGAATCAAGGATAGGATGGCACATCAAAAGTGGCAATCAAGCTAGATTTTGGAAGGATAAATGGCTCTTTAAGGAATCCCTTATTAATATTGAAAGATTCAATAGATGGGCAGAGCAATGTAAAGCTGCTTTTGAGGAACTTGTCAAAGACTATTGGTATGAAGGAGACTAGGTGAACTTATGCATGATTAGTCATTAGTTTTCTTAGGTTCAATCCTCCTTATAGGCTATCAGCTTGGGACATAATTAGCAGGATGACACTCTTGTCTGGATGGATAACCCTTTGAGTAACTACTTTGTCTCTTCGGCTGTCTCTTTGTTGTCCCTCTCTCAAGGCCCCCCTCCCTTTTGTTCTAAATCCTGGATTAAACACTTGACTTTAAAATTCAATATCTTTTTCTGGATAATGCTTCAGAATAAGGTTCTCATGGTGTGAAATCTTTGTAAATAGGGATTTCAAATCCCCAACATATGCTACCTCTACAAGAGAGAGGCAGAGTTAGCCAACAACTTGTTTCTCAAAGGTCTGTTTGTTTCCTTAATCTAGGGAAAATTATTAGCTATCTGGAATATCTCTTGGGTGTTCCCCCAGACCATTGAAGAGTTATTTTTACAATGGAAGACCCCTACTCAAAATCCCTACATTCGAAGGTTATGGGCTTCCTTATTCCCTTTTGTTTCTTGGGGAGTGTGGAAAGATCATAACAATAGACTTTTTAGGGACAAGGAGATGTCAGAGAATAATGTCTTTGAGAAAAAATTTAGGCTTATAAAGGAATATTTTAATGTGATTCCTCAAAAAGCTCTTAACATGGAAGTTGTGGTGTGCACCCCCTATGATTTAATGATAGCAAAAGATTGGAACATTAAAGTGGATATTTCATCTGCTTCCAAACTAGCTAAGAAAATTAGGGAGGGTGTTTGTTGGACCTTTCCCCTAAACAGCTAGTATAAAACCAACTTTGATGGAGCTACGAAGGGCAACCCAAGTATGGCTGGAAGTGGTGGTGTGCTAAGGGATTCAAATGGTAACTTTATGGTGGTTGTGGCCATATCCTTGTTGGATCTCAGTTGTGTTTATAGTTTGTCCTTGATGACAAAATACATTTCAGTTGGTTCTCTTTGATGATCAGCCTTAGTTTGGATCTTTATGCTTTATTATGGCACTTCTTTGATGTCTCTTGGCTATTACAAAAAGTTATTTGTTATGATTCAAATTCTTGGTGATGAGATCTCTGGTTCATGTTATGAATGCTATTTCTTTGATTGACAAAGTTTGATAGATGGTCTCTTTGTCAGGATGGTTCTCCTTGCATACCACTGGTGTATTTCACATGATTACAAGCCATTTGATTACATTCTTTGAATTCTCATTTTTGAAGGCATTACAGTTACCTTGGTTCTGACATCTCATTTGTCTAATGGTTTTGGTTGATTCTCATTTGGGCTTACACATATCGGCGTGAGAATTGTAGGGTCTCCTCGATCCATTTTGAAATGTCTTTGTTGCCTATCGACAAGACATTTTTGATGTTTTATTGACTGGTTTTTACCTACAGGTGGTTTTTGGCATGACATCTTCATTGTCTCAGCAATAGTGGAAAGGTCTATCTACATGAGTATATTTTTCCACTGAGAGGTCTTACCGAATGAGTCGAATCTCACTAACTAATACATAAGGAGGTTCATCGGTATAAGTTATGTCATCAGAATGTCACACCGATCGGATTTTAAATGGGAACACTCTGGCAAGAGTTTAAGGCTTCAACAAAGGGTCTTAGCGAATGTGCAATGTCACACCAATCACCGCTGGAAAATTGCATATCGGCAAGAGTTTTGCTTTGATGGAATGTCATAGAGAACACTTTGGTCTTGTCAACTAAGTCTTACGAAGTGCTTTTGGTGAGAGATTGGTATTGTCTCAGTGACTCATAAGAATTGAAAAGTCTTTTCGGTGAGACTCTTTCATCGATGTGAGGTAATGGCGAGGATGGTGTGTCTTGTCGACAAAGACAAATGAATGACTTTTAGTATAACAAAGTTGATCTATATGATGTCTCTCTGATATCAAAATCTATAGTGATAGTGAATGATGGTTTCATTTCGGTGAGAGAACCTTTTTGTCTCACCAACTAATGCACTAAATGTCTAATCGGCAAAAGGTTACTATTTCGGTGAAATGTTATAACGACTCCATAGTGTCTCACCGATTTGTGCAAAGGAAAACTTTGGCCAAACTATGCACTATCGATGTGAGGTCTTGGCAACTGACCTTCGGTGTCGCCGATGGAACACAAAAGGTTTTTATTAGCATAAGTTTTGACTTGTCTCAGTGACACACAAGTTGCTAGGTGACTTTCGGTATGACTCAGGCATTCTACGAGAGGTCTCCCTGATGACGGTATGCTATAGCAACACTCATAAGATAGAAGGATGCATCAACGAGAGATTTATGTCATCTTGGCGAACAGGTGTGAATTTGGGGTGTTTCAGTATGACATAAAACAATCTACAAGATGTCTCCCGAATAGTTTGAAGTTACAACAACATATATAAGGTGGATGAGCTCATCGACAAGAAAAACCATGTGTCACAGCGACTAATGTGTATCAAGTGGGATTTTGGTGAAACCTAATGTGGTTTGCGAGAGGACTTGCCGATGTTACTGGAACATGACGACAGAAAATAAGGAAAAAGAAATGCAGATCACATAAGGTCATTGTGAATCACAAAGAACGCATGGCAATTGTTGTCTCAGCAAATGATTTTTGAAGACTCATACACTATGGCCAACATAGATTTTTCTAAGTATAGTTGCATGCTGACATCTTTGGTTAGTATGGAATCACTGGAAAAATATTCTTTGAGATTTTAGAGGTTATGATTTTCTATTAGTGGGTAGTCATGGCTTTGATGAAAATCTTTCTGTTACAATTTGAAATCTCCTAATTCAGTGCAGAAATTAAAGCTCTCTTGATAGACGTTACTCTGATTTTTACCATCATCTACAAATCATCATTATCAAGCTTCATATTCTAAAAATAGCAAGAGAGTTTCAGAATCTTATGAAAAATGCTTGTTGAAGATTTCTTGATAATAGACATACTTGAAATGTATATAAAAACTAGTGTTGAAAATAGTGAGAGTGTTGTTGGCTAGTAATTCTAAGAGATAGTTATTGTGGTAGTATCAAGAGATGCATTGAAAACTCTATAATACAAGAGTTGGATTCTTAGGGTATGAGGTAGATAAGAGAGTTGAGTCTCTTGAGCTTAATAGAAAACAAAGAGATCCTCTGATATTTTTATTGTTCTGTAAAATAATTTGAGGGGTTGGTGCTCCTTGAGATAGATATCTCTAAACGAGGGGTTGGTTCTCCTTGAAATGGGTGTTTCAAAATGAGGGGTTGGTGCTCCTTGAGTGGGTGCTCAAAAATCAGCCCATAAGGCATTATGAACAGTTCTTTAAAAAGATTAAGCCTGCAAGGCATTTCGGGAGTGGTTTTTATACCCCAAGAGGGTTTTCCACTCGGCAAAATCTTGTGTCTCTTTTTTCTTCTGTGTGCTCTATGCTTTACTATGTTGTTGGTGTTTCAGTTCACTGTTGAGTTTATTACTGTTCTCAATTATGTTTATGAATGATTACATTCAACTCATGAATGCATTAATAAGAATAATATATGGATCAAATCTGAAAGTTCTATGTTTTTGAATTTGTGAAAATTGGTCAAATCTATGAAGACACTGATTCACCCCCCCTCTCAGTGTCATTTTAACTCCAACAATTCCTAGGTCACCAAACCAACCATGTGGCAGAGGATATAGGAGAATTTCAAGTTTTAAAGTTAGCTCATAATTTGAATATAAAAAACTTATGGCTTGAAGGAGATTCTAAAAATATTATTGATTGTCTTTAGGAAGGACCCTACCCTCTTGGTCGATAAAGAATTCGATAGATGAAGAAAATTTTATTCTAGAAAATTTTGGAAAAGTAAAAGTTTCACACGTCTATAGGGAAGCTAATAGTGTGGCAAATTACTTTGCGAATAAACGGGTTAGGAAGAAAGGATTGAACACGTGGAAAAATTCTAGGGACTTTAGAACTAAAGTCAAGGCCTTACTAGATCATGATGTTACGCATGGGAAAGAGGCAACTACATTTAATGATTAAAGAGAAAGGGGCCAAGTACATCAAAATCAATAGATTTTAATGGGTCGTGTCATCTAACTTAGAAGGGAAGGAAAAGTGGCACTCTTTGTGGGTGCATTGGAACAACTGCATAATTTTGCAAGAGGTTCTCGACACTAGTAGAGTTGCCAGTAAGGAGCAAACAAAAATGAGGGGGGAAAGGAAAAGAGTTGAGCCTAAAATTTATGAGATGCACACTAGGAATGACAAGGTTTGGGAGTAGATTGAAAGAGGTGGCCTAGTTCCATATCTAGAAAAACTACATGGCCTCGTTTTTGTGGCCACAGACTTCTTTGAGAAGAATTGGAACAACGGCAAAATAATTCTCTTTGGAAGGAAGGTGAAGCTGGATGAGAAAATTATAGGAGAGATTGCTGGAATGTCCACTAAGGGCATGAAGTTTTATCATGAAAAAAGGTTTTCTGATGAGGCAGTCATCAGATTTCCTAAGAAAGACAAGGAGAATTTGAAACTAGTTAAAATCTCTAATAGCTATTTCAAAATTGACACTATCAAGGTGTTGTGGAGAAAGTTACTTCATGTTATTATGGAGTATATTACTCTGGACGAGAGGTTTACCAAAGTGTATGGGCACCATTTTTCCATTCTTAACCACATCTGCTATAAGGTATGGATTTCTATTCCTCACTATCTATTATGTTCATTGAGTAATAGTCTTGAGGACCATAAGAAAAATCCTATGAGATACCCTATTCTTCATCCTAGTCTTACTAGGTTAATATATGAACACTATCAAAGCATGTCAGCTTTATCTAACCCTGTTGCCTCTATGGAGTTTGAGGAGTAGGATACTGATAGTGGGGGTTTAGAGATTCAACCAAACCATGAGAGAATTGTTGAAACCAACCCATCCTCTAAGATGTCTGGTAAGAAAACCCAGTCTAAAAACCCCCAGCTTGCTAAAGCTAACCCTAAGACCTTCCCCAACTACTCTGCCCCCTTAAAGAATCTTGTTCTTAAGGGCTCTCCTACCAACAAGTTGGTTTCCTACTCTGTAGACTCCTTGGAAGACAAAGTTGAGAACCCTGAAGCTAGTAGAAATTTTGTGCCCTCCCCTCCTGCCTGTTTCAAATTTGAAGGTACTAGAATTCCTAGCTCCCCCAACTCAGGTGATGTTAACCTCATATTAGACCGAGTTCAGTCTGGTGACATTTTGGCCTCTGCTAGAAACAACATTAATGACATTTTCAGGGTCTTGAAATGGGCCTATCAAGAAATTAATGAGCTTAATCAAAGAAACAAAGCTTTGTATAGTAAATATGAGGAGCTAGAGCTGAAGTTGGCCACTCTCAGCAATGAAGAAGGGAAGCAAAATAAGAATAGTATTGGAAAGAAAGGAGATGACATTGAGGAAAAATACAAGTCTCTAGAAGAGGAAATGGTTAATATTAAAAATAACTTGAAAACAGTTGTGGAAAAAGACCATAAAGAAGCTAGGCACAATGCCATTATTATCAATGCTATGTCTAAAAAGCTGGAAAAAACACAACAGGGTTCACTGGCTGTTGATTTGGAATCGAACAAGGAAAGTAAGAATGAGGACCAATGATCTGGGGGACAATTTTCAGTGAAAATTGAAGTGTTCCCAATACTCTAGATTTCAGCTTCATCAGAAAGAGAACGATGACCTAATTCCAATGCAACTTGAACGGGCCGAAAAGGACTCTGTTTGTGCAAGTTACGATCGGTCAAACTTTCAGTCAAACTAGTTCCAGCAGCGTCCAGAAGGTGAAAAAAATGATCATCTTGAAAATTGATGGAACCAGCATCATCGCGAAGAGCTCATCGAGATGATTCTGATGGCGTTCGTTTCGTCGAAATCTGACGTTGTATGCTCAACATACAGATGGTCAAAGTTTTGAGTTGACTTTTGAGCTAACTGTACAGATGATGACATTAGCAGATCGTCCGTACTGTATAGATTACATATGGGTGAATTTCAGCATGACACGTGGTAGCTGATTCAAATTGTATGGACCAATGGGAGTGCGACATGTGGCATCTGTATGACACGTCATCAGCCATGTAAGCGGCTTCGTTAGCACCTAGTCATCGTACGAATTTGAACTGTCAGCGCTTGGTCAGCATACACGTCGGATTGTCTAGCGAATCAAAATTGGACATGTGTCCCTATTGTATGGTCTTCAACATTCAGGGAGTTTATTTTGTTTCAACAAAAGGTCTTCTTCGGGCTCGAACTCGTAACCACTGCCGAAATGGCCGCGTCGTCCACCGTTGCACCGGCAAGCTCTCATAATAGAATATTGTTCGTGGTTGTGTTTGTTGTTTATGTGTTTGGTATTTGGTTTTAAAAAAAATGGCCGGTGGAGGTTGGAACCCTTGACCTCGTGGGGAGTAAAATATATACCCACCGATAGACCACCAACGGCCCACTAAACATAGAGGGAGCTCGGTGTATTTTGTTATATTGTTGTAAGCTGAACCATAACAAAATGGAATTTTAAGCCAAAACAAACAAAAACTACCCCTAACCACCTAAACCAAAAGCCAAATAGAGATATGAGAGATGTTGTACGAGGTCATAAGGGAGTTAGACATTTAATTTGGTGGTTAAGCCTAATAAGGCAAATTTTATGTATAAAAAGAGGGGTGTAGGCCTTGTTTTTCCAAGTCCAGCTGGTGAGAACAAGAGAATGCTCAGGAGATTTTGCAGACATTTCTACACATCAGAGGAACGTTATGCTGCTATGCTTGAAGGAGATAGTCATTAAAGCAATTGTAACTGTTTTTGGAGTATAATCGGATCGGTCACTCCGTTGGAGAGGGGCCCAGAGACGTAGTCCTTAGGGATGAACTCCGTTATCAATTGCATTTGTCTCCTCTTTATCTTCTCTCTTTCTTTTTAGTTCATTATCTTGGCAACTATGTTATGTTCATTTATTCATTTGAGCATTTTATTATGTAATCATTTACGTTAAGCATTCTATAAGCAATTTGTCCTAGATCCTAAATAGATCAAGTTGGTATCAAAGCTTTGTGTGTGGATAGTATTGCATAAATTGAATGCTAATGAGATCCAGGTTTCAACGAGGTGAAGGAGAACTTGAAGAATATAATCCAGAGATTGGAAGACGAAGAGCTAATCCACCGTCACAGATGGAAGCAAAAGAAGGTGGAAAAAGTTCAGAGCTCAGTGACAAGGATTTCCAAAAGCTATTTCTTGACATGAAGGCGATGGTGGACATACTTTATGCAGAAAAGAAGAAGCGTGAGAAGGGAGGTTCTTCAAAGCACAAGAAGCAGGAAGATCATAAAGACATAGAGTAGAAAGCTCCAGAAACTTCTTCTCCTCCTTCTAATGTAAATCCATTTAAGAGCAAATCTAAGCCTGTTATTAAGCTAGATGTAAAATTTGAGTTACCTAAATACTGTGGGGAGTTAAATGCTGAGAAGTTAGATGATTAGGTCTAGCAAGTAGAAGTGTACTGTAGGATTCAAGGCCTAGTAGAAGATGCTTCTAGGATCCAATTAGCCACTCTCTGGTTGGGAGGTACAGCTCTCACCTGGTGGGAGAGTAAGACTCAGGAAGAAATTGCTCGCCATGGTCAAGTTAATATGTCTTGGATGGAGTTTGTTGCTGCCCTTAGGAAACAATTCTATCCTTTAGGTTACATGCAACAGTTAACCATGAATTGGAAAACCTTTAGGCAAGGTAAGGGGCAGTCTGTCCAGGATTATACTCATGAGTTTAGAAAATGGGCTATTGCTTTAAATGTTCCCTTGTATACCCAAGACACATTACTTAAGTACATAGGTGGTTTGCATTCTTACCTTAGGCACACTATTTTGATGTTGAGTCCCAACAATCTAGACGAGGTGTCTGTTCAAGCTACTCATATAGAGTCAAGGGGTAAGAACACTTTTAGTGATAACTTTTCCAAGAAGCCATCTAAGTTTGAGGGTAAGTCTAAAGGGAAAGAAAAAGACAAAGATAAAGGCAAAGGGAAGAAGACAGCTACAGCTAAGAAAGAGGGTGAGAAACCCACATGCTCCCATTGTAAGAAAGAGGGGCATGATGATTCAAGATGTTGGAAGCTTCATCCTGAGTTGAGGCCGAAAAGATATGGAGGTAATAAAGGCAAGCAAAAGACTACTGCAGTGATTCAATAGGATCTTGGTTCTGACTCCGGAGATGAGACAAAGATTGTTGCTACTAGAATCCAAGGTAAAGGGAAAGGTATATCTCTCTCATCTGATGCAAGTTTTTCTAATGCCAGTGCAAGTACAAGTAAAGAATCTTCTCCTAAGGTTGATAAGCAAAGAAATGAATTGTTTCACATTCGTGTTGTAACAAAACACACTAAGGTTGATACTCTGTTTGATACGGGTTCACAAGTCAACTTAATATCTGAAGAAGTTGTAAAGAAACTTAATTTGGCTACAACACCTCATCCAAAACCATATCCACTCGGATGGGTTTGCAATGATGCTCAACTACAAGTAACTAAACAATGTAAATTGAGATTTGCTATCACTGCAAACTTTGTAGATGAGGTAGAAGTAGATGTGGTCCCTTTGGATATTTGTGGGCTTGTGTTGGGAAGTCCTTATCTTTATGATAGAAAAGCAATCTTTTATAGGGGGGAGAATAAGTATCATCTTTTTAAAGATGGGGTAGAATACATTGTACGGGCACATAAGGTGAAGACTAATCTTACACTAGTTAATGCTGGTCAAATGAAGAGGTTGGTCAACTCAAGTAAGAACTTTGTATTAATGCTTGTAAAAGCCAAAGAAGATGATAAATCTGAGGCATTCAAGGGGTGTGACCCAAAACATAAAACTGAGAATGGTCAAAATTATTTTCGCTTATGATGATATGTTTCAAGAACCGGAGGGGTTACCACCCAAGAGAGAGATACAACATGAAATCCAGTTACAGCAGGATGTGCCACTTCCTAATATCGACATGTGCCATTTATCTGTTATGCAGAATGAGGAAATTAAAAAGCAAGTTCAAGAGTTGGTGGAAAAGGGAGTTATTCGTCCTAGTACTTCTCCTTGTGGTTCTCCAATTGTCTTGGTTCCCAAGAAAGATGGAACTTGGAGAATGTGCATCGACTACCGCCCCTTGAACAAGATAACGGTAAAGAATAGGTATCCTCTTCCCAGAATTGATGATTTACTTGATCAGTTAAAACATGCAGTTTATTTCACTAAGTTAGATTTGCGAAGTGGTTATCATCATATAAGAATTGCAGAAGATGGTATGTGGAAGACTGTATTTAAGACAAAACAGGGGCTATTTGAGTGGTTGGTTATGCCTTTTGGGCTTTGTAATGCACCAGCTACCTTTATGAGAGTCATGAATGATGTCTTTCGTCCTTTTATTGATGATTTTGTCATAGTCTATCTAGATGATATTCTTGTATTCAGTCAAACTTGGGAAGATCATGTAAGTCATGTAAAGAAAGTCTTTGATGTATTGAGAAAAGAAAAATTGTATGTGAAGATGTCTAAATGTGAATTTGCTAAGACATCCTTAGTGTACTTAGGCTATGTCGTAGGGGGTGGTCAATTGAAAGTAGACCCTGTGAAGGTTGAATCTATTGTAAACTGGCCTAAGCCAAGTACAGTCACAGAGGTCAGAAGTTTCCTAGGTGTAGTTCAGTACTAGAGAAAGTTTATTGCAAATTTCTCTTATATAGCATCACCATTACATGCATTAACCAGTACAAGAGCAAATTTTTAGTGGGGAGGTCCATAGCAGAAGGCTTTTGACACTTTAAAGGGAAAGTTGAGCACCGCACTAGTTTTGGCCTTACCAGATCTACATCAACCATTTGAGATCCTTGAGAAGATTGGTACTAATGCCTTCCGCCTCAATCTTCCTCCATACATGCATATTTACTCGGTTGTCAATGTTGAGAATTTGAAACTATATGAGCCTCCAATGATCTTAGGTGAAGTCACAGACATTCAAGTTCCATCAGTTGATGACCTTTCACCAGAGTACATGTCAGAGTTGCCAGAAGATGTTATTCTCGACAAGAATGTCAGAACTTCACGAAGAGATGTTGAGTACCTCAAAGTGGGCCTGAAGGGGATGCATCCAAGCAAAGAAAGATGGATGGAGATTGGTAAAGTGAGGGAACTTTACCCTCACTTACTTTCCAAGTAATCAAGCTTTCAGAGTCCAAAATCTCTCCAGTGGGGAGGCTTGATCTAGGGGACAATTTTTCAGTGAAAATTGAAGTGTTCCCAATACTCTATATTTTAGCTTCATCAGAAAGAGAATGACAACCTGATTCCAACGCAACTTGAACAGGGCAAAAAGGACTCTGTTTGTGCAAGTTACGGCTGGTCAAACTTTCAGTCAAACTAGTTTCAGCAACACCTAGAAGGCGAAAAAAATGATCATCACAAAAATTGATGGAACTAGCGTCATCGTGAAGAGCTCATCGATACAATTCTGATGGCATTCATTTTGTTGAAATCCGACGTAGTATGCTCAAGATACATATGGTCAAAGTTTCAAGTTGACTTTTGAGCTGACTGTACGGATGATGACATCAGCAGATCATCCGTACTATACGGATTCCACATGGGTGAATTTCGGTGTGACACCTAGTAGCTGAGTCAAATTATATGGACAAATGGGAGTGCAACACGTGGCATCTGTACGACACATCATCGGCCATGTGAGCGGCTTCGTCAGCACCCAGTCAGCGTACAGATTTGAACTGTCAGCGCTTGGTCGGCATACACGTTGGATTGTCTAGCGAATCAGAATTGGACATGTGTCCCTGTTGTATGGTCTTCGACATTTGGGGAGTTTAGTTTGTTTCAACAAAAGGTCTTCTTCGGGCTCGAACCGTAACCACTGCCGAAACGGCCATGTCGTCCACCATTGCGCCGGCAACCTCTCATAATAGAATATTGTTCGTGGTTGTGTTTGTTGTTTATGTGTTTGGTATTTGGTTTAAAAAAAATGGCCGGCCGAGGTTGGAACCCCCGACCTCACGGGGAGTAAAATATATACCCACCGATAGACCACCAACCGCCCGCTAAACATAGAGGGAGCTCGGTGTATTTTGTTATATTGTTGTAAGCTGAACCATAACAAAATGGCATTTTAAGCCAAAACAAACAAAAACTACCCCTAACCACCTAAATCAAAAGCCAAATAAAGATATCAGAGATGTTGTACGAGGTCATAAGGGAGTTAGACATTTAATTTGGTGGTTAAGCCTAATAAGGCAAATTTTATGTATAAAAAGAGGGGTGTAGGCCTTATTTTTCCAAGTCTAGGTGGTGAGAACGAGAGAATGCTCAGGAGATTTTGTAGACATTTCCGCACATCAGAGGAACGTTATGTTGCTGTGCTTGAAGGAGATAGTCATTAAAGCAATTGTAACTGTTTTTGGAGTATAATCAAATCGGTCACTCCGTTGGAGAGGGGCCCAGAGACGTAGTCCTTAGGGATGAACTCCGTTATCAATTGTGTTTGTCTCCTCTTTATCTTCTCTCTTTCTTTTCAGTTCATTATCTTGGCAACTATGTTATGTTCATTTATTCATTTGAGCATTTTATTATGTAATCATTTACGTTAAGCATTCTATAAGCAATTTGTCCTAGATCCTAAATAGATCAACCAAGGTATTTCTAAAAGGACCTAGGCCAATCTCAAAAGGAAAGCACCTCTCACTACACAGATGGTTCAGATCTTAAAGAGGGGGGTTTAGGATATGAATGAGTTGGAAGTTGAGACTGCAGATCTTTTAAAGGCACAAATTTAGTTGTTCCTGGCTTTTTGGCTAGTTTTTTGGTTATGTGGACTTCACTGGCCTTTTTGATGGTTGTGTTAATTTACTGTTGTTTTCTTTTTACAACCTTTTCGACTGTGATGTCTTTACTGGATTTTTCTTTATTTTGTAATCTTTATGGTTTTGGGTCCCTATAAAACCCATTTTTTCCTCTTTCAAAAACATGTGAACATGTGTGAATAAGACTAACTAGGTGAATTAGTTAGGTAATATGTCGTCATCATACCAGAACACCCCCTTTAAGTGTAACTTAGGAAGAATAAAACAAATATAAGAATGCAAAATTGATGCAATAAATCAAGGATGTGTCCTAAATACTAGGCCATGTTAGCTACCCATTTATAAAAAGATCTCTTGAAAACAAAAAAAAGGAGAAAAATCCTATGGGAAAGAACTCCTCTCCAAAAGAGAGAATTCAAGAAAATAATCATGTACAAGTGATGAAATAAGTGATGAATGGAGGAAACAACATGACACTCCAAGGAATACATCCATCACAAATATACAATAGATATCCCTCCAATAGGAGAGAAATATTGAGACTACAAATCCTCCCATAATAAAGTAGCTCATATGCTAATGGTGAGTGATTTAAGATAAAATTCAATACAATGTCTACAAAAAAAAAATCCTCCCTTTAGGGAGAAACAAGTCCAATGGTGGAGTATAAGAAAATATAACTCTAAGAAGATAGATGAGGAAATAATTTCCATGATGGGTGTTCAAAAACTTATCAACTGTATCAATGTTAGAGTATGCCACAACAAAATTAGGTCCTACCCCATCAAATAAGATAACAAATTAGGACTACATGGAATGTCATGAACAAAAATCTCCAAAGATAATAATGGTTTGACAACATTAGGGAAATAACCATCATTGAAGAGAAGATGAATATCCTTAATTATTTCCTATAAATCTACAATATTAGAATCACAAAATAATTCTAATATAAATTTCAAATGCTCATCCCACAAAGTTAAATTTGATAGACTATGATGGTTCTATTGGGAAGGAATGATGGGAATCTCAATCAATGATTATTCATAATGAATCAATGAATTTGAAGGATCAACAACTATCTCTATAGGACGAGAAGGATAATTTGAACATACCTTATCATCACCATCCAAAAATTGAAACCTTTTTAAAGTATCAACCAATTTAACAATATCATAGTGATATAGTATGTTATCTGAACCATTAAGAGATACAATATAGTCTAGAATACAATCATCTAGTCAATGAAAGTGTATCACAATCTCCATATATCTCCCAAATTTTATCCAAAGAGCACGAGGATAATAAATGTGTGCAATGAAATTCAAACTATCACCATCAACATGGAAACTAATCACTCCTAGTATATTAACCCTTTTTTTTAATTCAAAATAAATTTCTTACTAGTAGTACTTAGAGGCAGAACAAAAACATGCAAATACAAAAAAAAGATAAAGCCAATGTAGATGTTTTAGGATTTCATCTATCAATTATTTATAGTTTCCCATTTTCAATATAATTAGAGAAGGATGAACTAAGATAACCTATAATGAACTAAGATAGATCTCTAAATTTGCAAATAAAAAACTTTCAACAGTAATTAGAAAATCCTAAATAAGATGAGTACTAAAAATGAAGCATCCTAAGAATGAAAAAATTTCTCCAAGTATTAGCATATCCAAGTAATCAATCAAAGTGTAATATTTTCAAAAAATAAATAAAATAAACTTTGGTTTGATTCTAGAAAATACATGGATAGATTAGAATAGCACCTTAATGGTGCAGGTGCACCCAAGCATGATCATGCCTCCAAGAGGCAACTATAGGATTTTGAGTTAGAGTTAATAGTATAATGTTGTCATAAGGCCTAGATGGCCATATTAAACATTTTGTAGGGTCTACTTAGTCTCTTTAACTAGTCATTTGGGCATAGTATGGTAAGGTTGTAAAAATTGACAAAATATTGTCAAAACAATTTTGTAAGAATGTAAAAAATGCAAAATCATGGAATACATAGAGAGAAGTAGTTGTAGGGACATTTTTAGGTGGTTGTTTTGGTTATTTACAGCATGATATAGCCTCAAAAAATTTGATACAGGTTGGGGCAAGATGTATGAAGAATTTTATCAATGAAAATGTTGCTTTCCTATTATTTTTCATGTAATTTTTGAGTTTAAGGCCATTGTATGGCCACATTTTATGTGATTTTCCTATCCTCCTCCATTGTGGATTGAATCCCTATGAATCCTCTTTTAAATGCATATTATTTCATTTCGATCCATTGTGCTTTCAAAAAGTTATCAACAAATTTCTATAAGCAGCTAAAACCCTGATTAGGGTAAGCAAAACATAATAAAAATTGTGTTTCTTTTAATTCCACCATTGGGATCACTTGATAATTGGTAAGAAGGTCTATTTTAACGTCTTCTTTAAAATTTCAAAGTATCAGACTAAGTGATGAAGGTTTACATAAGAAATATTGCTTCCCTAGTTTTGAAATTTGTGGAAATCTGGTAAAAACCAATAAACAATAAAGTTTTATTGAGTTTGGTTCGTAGTTTTAAGCTTTGCATGAGTTTTTTTGGTTTGGGAAAGATATTTGGAAATTGGTGAAACCATTTCTAGTTGAGTATTGGTGAATTTAAAATCTTTGGAATTAATTTGTTGACTACCCTATTCTAGCAGAGCATTAGGAATCGTCCATAATTTGCGTCTTTGATTATTTAAAAGGTGTTTTCCTTTTGGGACAGTGATTTTATTGGTTGTGTTGGTGAATTTTAATTCCCTTTATGGTGGGTTTTGGGAAATTTATAATTTTTGGAGCCTATTCTTTATACTGTCCTATTATGATAGTCACTTTTTGGAACCAAAAGTGAAGGGTTTGAATGGAGGTTTGATAAAATATCTTGAATAATCAATGGGAAATAGTATTTCATGATTGTAAATGATATATTATACTTGTTTGATGCATTAGTAAGGATATTTGACTTGGAAATTTGGAGTCAGTAGTTTATGTGATATCAATGGGCATATATGCTAATTTTGAACAAACTACATTGAAGGGCTTTGAGTTTCAAAAGTTTAAGTCAGGATTTAGTTTTGAGATAGTCCTTAGATGTTGTTAAGAGTATTTTGAAGAATCTATAAATGGTTTTGGGCTTTGTTTTAAGTTTGAGTGTTTGAAATCAATGGTTTTGTGAAAGGTAAAGAGTACTAATTGAATGGACATGAAAAAATTGGTTAAGTTTTGTTGAATAATATTTTTTGAGTGAGCTTATCTTCCTCTAGCATTGCATCAAAGTGGTATCAAAGCTAGAAGGCTCTAGGAAAAGAGAGAGAGCTGGTTTGTGGTTTTTTTTTTGTGTGTCATGATTTTGTGCAAGTTAAGAAAAACCTAGTTGCTACAAAGAGAGGGTAGAGAAAGTTGAGAAGCTGTGAAGCAAGGAGAAGCTTGCTTGAGAAGAGAATAAGATGGATGTGTTGAAGAGGAATTTCTAGGTAGAGGAAGAAAGGAAGAAGAGAAAGAGACAAGAAAATCTTGACATGGAGTTAGAAGCAATAAAGCAAGAGTTGAGAAGATTTGATGAAGTGTTCCAGGAGTCTATGATGAAGGTGGAACAATTGTATAGACAAGCAACAAGCTGGTATTTGACAATGAAAAGGAAAGTTGAATTTCCCATCAAAAGGATAGCAAAAAGAAGATGTTAGAAGAAGACAAAGTGTTTGAAGATGCAAAAGAAGAGTTTATGGATGGAGGCAAAGATAGTGTAGATATTCCCTAGCATGAAGATGAAGGACAAGAAAAGACATAGGATTTGATTTCAAAAGATGAAGACCTAGAGTTGATTGAAGTAATGATCAAAGAAGAGTTGATCTTGGAGATTTCTAAAGAGTTGAAGATAGATAGAGGTATTGCGATTAATTTAATGTTTCATTTTTTTGTTGTATTGATGTTTTGGACCAGGAAATATTTATAGATCAAGATGCACCAAAATGGAGGACAAAGTGTTGAGGTTGAGATTGTGTTGAAGGACATAAATGGAGGAGCATTTACAGATCCAAGAGGACATGGAATTCTTTTTGGCTGGGAGAATGGTGCAGGTGCACCCAAGCATGATCATGCCTCCAAGAGGCAACTGTGAGATTTTGATTTAGATTTAATAGTATAATGTTTTCATAAGGCTTGGATGGCCATATTAAACTATTTTTAGGGTCTACTTAGTCTCTTTAAAGTCATTTGAGCATAAAATTCTAAGGTTGTAAAAATTGAAAAAATATTGTCAAAATAATTTTGTAGGAATGCAAAAAATGCAAAATCATGGAATACAAGGAGAGAAGTAGTTGTAGGGACAATTTTAGGCAGTTATTTTGGTTATTTAAAGCATGATTTAGCCTCAAATAATTGAAGAGAGGTTGCAGTAAGATGTATGAAGAAGTGTATCAATGACAATGTTGCTTTTCTATTATTTTTCCTGCAATTTATGTGTTTACGGCCATTGTACAACCACATTTTGTGTGATTTTCCTCTCCTCCTCCATTGTGGATCGAAGCCCTATGAATCCTATTTTAAATTCATATGATTTCATTTGGATCCATCACATTTTGAGAAAGTTATCAACAAATTTCTATAGGCAGGTAAAACCATGATTAGGGTAAGCATAAGATAATAAAAATTGTGTTTCTTTTAATTCCACTATTGGAATCAAGAATGGAAAATTTTCTCCAAGTATTAGCATATCCAAGTAATTAGTCAAAGTTAATATTTTGAATAAATAAATAAAATACACTTTGGTTTGATTCTAGCAAATGCATGGATAGATTAGAATAGCCCCTTAATGGTGCAGGTGCACCCAAGCATGATCATGCCTCCAAGAGGCAACTGTAGGATTTTGAGTTAGAGTTAATAGTATAATGTTTTCATAAAGCCTAGATGGCCATAGTAAACTTGTTTTAGGATCTGCGTAGTCTCTTTAAAGTCATTTGGGCATAGAATGCTAAGGTTCTTAAAAATGACAAAATATTGTCAAAACAATTTTGTAAGAATGCAAAAAATGAAAAATCATGGAATACCAAGAGACAATTAGTTGTAGGGATAGTTTTAGGCAGTTGATTTGGTTATTTAAAGCATGATATAGCCTCAAAAAATTGAGACAGCTTGGGGTAAGATGTATGAAAATGTTTATCAATGCAAATGTTGCTTTCTTGTTATTTTTACTACAATTTCTGAGTTTAAGGCCATTACATACAGCCACATTTTATGTGATTTTCCTATCCTCCATTGTGGATTGAAGCCCTATGAATCATATTATAAATTCATATTATTTCATTTTGATCCATCATGTTTTGAGAAATTTATCAACCAATTTCTATAGGTGGGTAAAACCCTAAGTAGGGTAAGCAAAACATAATAAAAATTGTGTTTCTTTTAATTCCACTAGTGAAATCACTTGAGAATTGGTAAGAAATTCCATTTTTATGTCTTCTTTAAAATTTCAAAGTCTCAGACAAAGTGATGAAAGTTTGCATAAGAAATATTGCTGCCCTAATTTTCAAATTTGTGGAAATTTGGTAAAAACTAGTAAACAGTGAAGTTTTATTGAGTTTGGCTCATCATTTTAAGCTTTGCATGAGTTATTTTGGTTTGGTAAAGATTTTTGGAAGTAGGTGAAACCATTTCTAGTTAAGGATTGGTGAATTTACAAGCTTTGGAATTCATTTGTTGACTGCCCTATTCTGGCAGAGCATTAGGAATTGTCCATAATTTGTGTTTTTGGTGATTTAAAAGGTGTTTTACTTTTGGGATAGTGATTTTATTGGTTGTGTTGGTGAATTTGAATTCCCTTTATGAGAGGATTTGGGAAGTTTATAATTGTGGTATCCTATTGTTTATATTGTCTTGTTATGACAGTCACTTTTAGGAACCAAAAGTGAAGGGTTTGAATGGAGGCTTGATAAAATATCTTAAACAATGAATGGGAAAAAATAGGGCATGATTGTGCATGCTATATTATACTTGTTTGATGCATTAGTAAGGAGATTTGACTTGGGAATTTAGAGTTGGTGGTTTATGTGATCTCAATGGGCATATATGATAATTTTCAGCAAACTACATTGAAGGGTTTTGAGTTTGATAAGTTTAAGATGGGATTTAGTTTTGAGATAGTATTTAGATGTTGTTAAGAGTATTTTGAGGAATCTATAAATGGTTTTGGGCCGTGTTTACAGTTTTATTGTTTGAAATCAATGGTTTTTTGAAGGGTAAAGAGTCCTAATTGAATGAACATGAAAGAATTGGTTAAGTTTTTTTGAATAATATTTTTTGAGTGAGTTTGTCTTCCTCTAGCATTGTATCAAAGTGGTATCAGAGCTAGAAGGCTCTAGGAAAACAGAGAGAGTTGGTTCATGTTTTTGTGTTTTTGTGTTGTGGTTTTGTGCAAGTTAAGGAAAACCAATTTGCTGCCAAGAGAAGGTAGAGAAAGTTGAGAAGTTGTGAAGCAAGGAGAAGCTTGCATGAGAAGAGAACAAGATGGATGTGTTGAAGAGGCATTTCGAGGTAAAGGAAGAAAGGAAGAAGAGAAAGAGACAAGAAAATATTGGCAGAGAGTTAGAAGTAATAAAGTAAGTGTTGAGAAGATTTGATGAAATGTTTGAGGAGTCTATGATAAAGGTGGAATAGCTGTATAGACAAGCAACAAGCTAGAATTTGATAGTGAAAAGGAAAGTTGAATTTACCATCAAAAGAATAGCAAAAAGAAGGAAAACGAGAAAAGAAGATGATAGAAGAAGACGAAGTGTTTGAAGATGCAAAAGAAGAGTTTATGGATGAAGATAAAGATAGTGCAGATATTACCAAGTATGAAGATGAACGAGAACCAAAGACAAAGGATCTAATTTCAAAAGAAGAAGACTTGGAGTTGAATGAAATGATGATCAAAGAAGAGTTGATCTTGGAGATTTGTAAAGAGTTGAAGACATATGGAGGTATTGTGATCAATTTAATGTGTCATTTATTTGTTGTACTAATGTTTTGGACTAGGAAATATTTGCAGATCAAGATGCACTAGATTGGAGGACAAGGTGTTGAGGTTTGGATTTTGTTGAAGAAGAAGATTCATAGAGACAAGTCAAAATGGAAACCAGTTGGCATAGACCAACTCAAACCAAAAGTGAAAACAATTTTTTTAGGGTATAAATGGAGGAACATTTACTGATCCAAGAGGACTTGGAATTCTTTTTGGCTGGGAGAATGGTGCAGGTGCACCCAAGCATGATCATGCCTCCAAGAGACAACTACATGATTTTAATTTAGAGTTAATAGTATAATGCTTTCATAAGGCCTAGATTTCCATATTAAACTTGTTTTAGGGTCTACTTAGTCTCTTTAAATTCATTTGGGCATAAAATTCTAAGGTTGTAAAAATTGACAAAATATTGTCAAAACAATTTTGTAAGAATGCAAAAAATGCAAAATCATGGAATACCAAGAGACAAGTAGTTATAGGGATAATTTTAGGTAGTTCTTCTGATTATTTAAAGCATAATGTAGCCTCAAACAATTCAAGAGAGTCTAGGGTAAGATGCATGAAGAAGTTTATCAATGAAAATGTTGCTTTCTTGTTATTTTTCCTACAATTTTTTAGTTTAAGGCCATTGTACAACCACATTTTGTTTGATTTTCCTCTCCTCCTCCATTGTGGATCGAAGCCCTGTGAATCCTCTTTTAAAGGCATATTATTTCATTTTGATCCATCACATTTTGAGAAAGTTATCAACAAATTTTTATAGGCAGGTAAAACCCTGATTAGGGTAAGTAGAACATAATAAAATTTTTGTTTGTTTTAATTCCATTGTTGGACTCAGTTGATAATTGGTAAGGAGGTCTTATTTTATGTCTTCTTTCAAATTTCAAAGTCTTAGACCGAGTGATGAAGGTTTGAATAAGAAATATTGTTGCCCTAGTTCTGAAATTTGTGGAAATATGGTAAAAACTAGTAAACAATGAAGTTCTATTGAGTTTGTCTTGTGGTTTTAAACTTTGCATGAGTTATTTTGGTTTGGTAAAGATGTTTGGAAGTAGGTGAAACCATTTCTAGTTAAGTATTGGTGAATTTACAAGCTTAGGAACTCATTTGTTGACTGCCCTGTTTTGGTAGAGCATTAAGAACCGTCCATAATTTTTGTTTTTGATTATTTAAAAGGTGTTTTCCTTTTGGGGTAGTGATTTTATTGGTTGTGTTGGTGAATTTGAATTCCCTTTATTAGATGTTTGGGAATTTTATAATTGTTGGAGCCTATTCTTTATACTCTCATGTTATGACAATAACCTTTTAGAACCAAAAGTGAAGGGTTTGAATGGAGGTTTGATAAAATATCTTGAGCAATGAATGGGAAACAATATGTCATGATTGTGTAGACTATATTATACTTGTTTGATGCATTAGTAAGGATATTTGACTTGGGAATTTTGAGTTGGTGGTTTATGTGATCTCAATGGGAATATATGCTGATTTTGAACAAACTACATTGAAGGGTTCTGAGTTTGAAATGTTTAAGTTGCGATTTGGTTTTGAGACTGTCCTTATATGTTGTTAAGAATATTTTGAGGAATCTATAAATGGTTTTGGGCCTTTTTTGAAGTTTGAGTGTTTGAAATCAATGGTTTTGTGAAGGGTAAAGAGTCCTAATTGAATGGACATGAAGGAATTGGTTAAGTTTTGTTGAATAAGATTGTTTGAGTGAGTTTATCTTCCTCTACCATTGCATCACTTAATACCCTTCCAATCCCATAAGAAAAATGAAAATTTTATAAATAAGAAGAAAATTATGAGCTCAGAGGTCCAAGTGGGATATTTAACTTCAATAGGTAATATCTTATATTAGCAAACAAGTTTGATAATGAGACATAAACCACTAGAAAGTGCATGAAGCCATCTTTCTAATGATACCTTATCTATAAAAATAAAACTCATGGATCATAACTTACAATTTTTTTTCCAATTCCAATATAGTTGCCAATAATAGAAAAAATTAGGCAATTTGGCCTAGGGATTGGTTTCCCAAAAGACAAAAAGATCAAATATAGGGATTGCATAGGCACTAGCTAGGCTAGTTAGGTAGAGGTGATGTAGGTGGGAAGAGTGAAGAGGCACCGAAAATGGGATCACCTTGTCACCCATTGGATCTTAGTGTCAAGTGCTTGCCACAAGACCCCTGATGTAGGACTTGTTGCTATGTCATGATAAGTAAATAGGCACAAATAGAAAAATATATTTAAATAAAAGAATTCACTGATGTCATACCTTAGCAAAATGATGTTGATGTAGCCTCTATGCAAACTTGTGAATATGATATAAAATATTCCTATGATTGCACCTAATTGTAGAATCTAACAATGATCGATCATATGGGTAGAAACATGTGCCTATTGCACATATTCCACATGGATTATTTGATTTTATACATGAATGTATATAATTTTTCTAGCCAAAAATATGAAGACTTCTAAAATGGCTAAAATTTTCTTGTCCCCAAAATAGAAAGTGTTTTATATGAAATGTGGGTTATTTTTTTTCCAAAATACATCTAGAAAAAGCTTATGTCTGAATCACCCTCAAATTTGAGAAGGGGTTAGCGAATCTCAATATTTGATACCATGTAAGAGATGATAGTGATCTCATTGTAAGGTAGGGGGACCTATCCACACCAAGTCTCCAGGTCACAGAGAGTTGAGAGCACAAGTTTTCCCTAACTTACCTCAATTTAAATGGTTGTTTTAAAGCAAGGATAGAGAATGAAGAGCACTCTCAAGTGCTTCTATCACTCTACTGATCCAAATTATTTGATGGGGCTAAATGAGCTAGTTTCTGGAATCCAAATAGTACCTTAAACAACTCTTTTCCCAAGGAGAGTAGTGTGGGTTAGGGAATGACAACGTGAAGTGCTAGCATCTCTTTGGGGCACTAGCATCTGTATGACCAAAAAATGAAAAAGTGCATTATGAAATGCCAAGAAACCTACTTGTAGTCTAGCTAATGAAGTTTAATGAATTAAACAAAATAACAAAGTACAAAAAATGATTACAGAGATGACAAAGGAGATAATGAAAATGAAGGTGATAAAGACCAACTCACTGAGAGCCTAGTTTTCCATCAAACTCCACAAGTTCACGTACCTACACACAACCAAGAGAGGAAAAATGTTGGGGTTGTATAGGGGTTTTCCTTAGTCAAACTACTATTGTGGTAGTTCCACCTCCACAACCAGATAGATAAAGAGAAGTAGAAATATGATAAAGGAAATGCTAGAAAGGAGAATATGAAACACTATGAAAAAAAATGCTACTCTATCAAACCACAACAAAAGAAGGATAGTGAGGCAATACCATCTCCACCAAAAGTCACTCAAGGCCAATGAAGGGAGAATGCAAGACTATGAGCTTGGAAAAATTGACACAGCCACAACGATGACAAAGGAGGTCTTGCAAGACACCAAACTCATAGCTTCTATGGTAGCATAACAAATTCTTAGTGAAATTGATGGAGCAGCCAGTTGCTAAGAAATTTTTAAGAGCTTGTAGAAGATCATCTGAATTTCCAACAATATGAATGAGATTGCTCAAGAGATGCTAAAGAGACCAAGTGAATGAGAAAGATAGGAATTTGAAGATCAAAATAGGAGGGAAAGAGCCATTTTTGGACTTGTTGGTCAACATAGGGGTGTTACATTTTCTCCCAAATGAGGAGTGTAACGTCCTTGTAGATTCCAGAGGCAGGAATCTATTAGGGATGATAGCACACTAGACAAACATCTA
Organism: Sequoia sempervirens; assembly: GCA_007258455.2. Classification (NCBI taxonomy): domain Eukaryota; kingdom Viridiplantae; phylum Streptophyta; class Pinopsida; order Cupressales; family Cupressaceae; genus Sequoia; species Sequoia sempervirens. The sequence continues at coordinate 116,982,553 of VDFB02270651.1, forward strand.
TGCATCACGCTCGCATCCTTGACCAAAATTCCCAACCGACACTAAAGATAAGTGCCAATTAAATGCATTGCATATGAGTGATATTGAATTTCTTAATTGGGTTTGATTTTCTAAGGTGAAGGGATGCAAAAGGGGAATTTGCAAAAGGGGTGCAAATTCGCTCCTATATATTTTTCTACCACTTTAGCAAGCACGAGTGTTAATGAGTGTTTGGTAAAGTAGATCAAAGATTTTAGAAATGTATATTTGAACCATTGAGGCAGAAGACCACAATCTGGTGATTTCAAAATCATAGGGCAAGCAAGGAACTCCATAGGTACTCTCTCCAGAGGAGGTTCGAACAAAGGAATATGTAGATCCTTGGAACTACAAAGTTGAAGAAAGTACGCCAAAGTCCCATAGACCAACAATGGACAAATCCCACAAGATTAAAGTGCTTCATAGATCCTTAGACCTACAAAGAAGGTACCCCCAGGTACTTTCTCCTGAGGAAGCTAATGAAGGGGACTCCGCATAGTTGGATTGGGAGGCAACTTCATAGGCACACCTACAAGCAACATGTTAATCTGTAGATAAAACATGCTAGAAAACAAAAAGTAGCCATGTAGGAAGACAAGAAGACAATCAAAAATTGAAGAAAGAGCTTTCAATGGGGTCCCTCAGGAACCCTTCAAAAGAAAAAGGGGTCCTCTCAAGGGACGCGTGCTTGAAAGTGTAAGAATATTTTTCGCAAATCAATTCATCATTAGGGAATCCTTTCAAAAGATGTTCACTTCATCAAGAAATTTGAAAGGAAGAAAATGCCCCCTTGCAAGGGGAAGGTCAAGAATTCTCCCACAAGAAAAGTTACTCCCTCCTCAAATGAAAGTTCTTAAGTTCTTTCTTTGCAAACCCATGATGAAGGAAACATGTTCCACTAGGGGTCCTTGTTGAGAATGCATTTTTTGAAAAATATTTTCAAGACAAGATTCTTTGCCCACTGAATGCATTTTTTGAAAATTGAATTTGACATTATATCCCCCGCTTAGGATGGTGCATGCTAAATGCAGAGGCACGTGACATCCTAAGTAGAGAAAAGCAAGAATGAAAAAGTGATAATGTGGCATGTGGAACATAGTGACATGTGACCATGGTAATGTTGTCGCACATGCGAGGGACAATACATGAGCACCACAACATAACAAAACAAGAAAATAAGAGAGAAAGATACACAAAAAGGAAATACAATAGCATAACACACAAGGGATAGGGGTGATCTGATAGTTCGAGGTCAGAGCTACTCTTAAATATATATAAGTATAGGGTATGTGCAAGATCATAATGGAAAAAATAGGCCCTTAAGTGGAAAAACATTTAAAAAAATTAGAGTTAGGCAACTTGATGTAAATATTTGAATAAGTTATCTATATTATTTGAAAAATATGTAAGAATAGAATCTATAGAAAATTGAATATAGTTTCTAAACTACTAGGTTTGTTTTTTTAAATCTATTTGGTGAAAATTTGAAATTTCAATGCAGTAGTACTTAAATTTCAGGGAAAAAATAAGTAGGTGTTTGTCTAACCACCCTAACCACAATAAAATGATATATATATTTTTATAATATTTTAGATATAAGTAGAGGACTCATGTCTCGATGTGATGCATATATTTTTGTAAATTTTTTCCAAGTAAATAATTAATTATGAATTTGTTATTACAACTTTTAAAAAATATAAAAACTTTTATGTCTGACCACCTTAACTTGGTGAAAACTTCATGAAATTCATTTTTTCTTTTTTTAATCCTATAGTATGTGAAGCATAGAATGTGTTGCATGTATTCGATTCAAAAAATGTGGCATCGTTTGAAAGTTGTGGATGTTTTTCAATCAGTCTATCTATCAGGACTTTAGTTGTAATTCAAATAGAAAATGAATAATAATTACTTATTAAATTCAAAGTAAAGCATAATTTACATTGGTGTAAATCTAAGAATCTCCTTTAAAAACCCTTTTCCTTTCGTCAATTTTTGGGTAAAAAGAAATTCATTAGCCACAAACCCATCATATTAAAAAAAATTGGCCCATCATGATCTTGCACATAACCTATAATAATAGTATATAGATGAATTGTCATTAACCCCCTACTATATTAACCATGTGAAGAATTAATGAGAAGACAAAAAAAAAAAAATTGGGTCAACATGGAAGGGTAGCCTAAATGCCCCCAACACTTTACATCATCCCCAATTGTTGAAAATCAATACACATAACAAACAAATAATGATGCAACAAATAGAGGAAGTTTCACGACACATAAACACTCTTGTATCCAAGAACCTACAAGGGTGACAAGGGTAATCCGAGAGCACATAATGCAAGCATAGGGGAACACAAACACACACTCATTCTAATCTAAAGGTAAAAAAGAGGCACCCTTTAGTCCTCTTCAACCAAGAGGTCATTAGCCTTCCAATCTAGATCATTATACAAGGAAGGTGAATGAGCTTGCAAGGGAAGAATATCAAGGGGGGAACTCTTTGACACCCATACAACAAGAGCTAAGGAAGGAGACTCTTCGAGATCTCCTCCACTCATTTCCTATGGGGTGAAGGTCAACGACTTTGGAAAGATTGCTAAAAGGGTTGAGACCTCATCCAAAGAATTAAACATGCACTTCACTAGATTTCCATGTGTTAATTAAATGAGCAAGGGAGGTGGCACATGAGATTCACTGCTAGGCTCATCGAGAGACTTAGGAGTAGTGAAAAACTCTTAGGACATCGAGACTTCCTCTATCTCAAGGATGACACATGATAATGTAGAACCACCTTTTGAAGAAGGCGAAATCCTCTTTCAACCCCCTTTATTAGAAAGAACACCCTCCATCTTCCACTTTGTTAGAAGATGCGAGATCCCCATAAACGAGGAAAAAGGAATAGAAGAAGAGGAGAAGATTGCCATAGACACCACTGAGGTGTTCAACATGTCCACAGGGTTTGAAAATGGTGGGATGTCTAGGAGGGACATCAAAAGAGGAGTCTCAACTGAAGGAGCAATAAACAACTACACCATTTTTGGGTGACGGTCATTTACGCTCACAGTAGGAGCTAGAAGCCGCACCGAGGTTGATGGAACTAAAGAAAAGGGGACATGGGAGGAAGATGTAGTGGAAGGTGTTGAAGCAAAAAATGTCGAATCCCCCTCCTTCCTCTGCAAAGCGGCTTGCTCAATAGCAAGATCCTTTCACCGATGCTTGCGCTCATGTGCAAGGTGGTTCCTATGATTCTAGGAGCTACAGGAAAGATGATGAGATGGAACAAAGGGCTCCTACATGGTAATTAAAGTGTCCATCATAGTCATTTCCAACAAAGGGAGAGACTCCTGGATGGGAGTAGGAGGGAGATATTGAGAGAAGGCTAGAACAATAGTGAGGAGAGTTGTCTCTAATGCCTCAGAAGTAGGCATCTTCCCATTCATTTCCTTGTGGGAAGGAAAGTTAGGAGGTTGTAGAGGTTGAGACATAGAAGACTCCCCATGGGGACCGTTCCCCTTACCATATTTAATGGGCCTAGGAACTATTGGTAGAATGAGGATTTCGAACACTAGATGCTTGGGCTTTTGTCAAGTAGGCACCATCAGATTCTGTAGCAAGTTCCTAGGAGTAGAATCTAATGACGATGTGGCAAGGTGAGAGGAAGTGATAGGTGGATAGTAAAAGAGGAGGAAGAAGAAATTCGATCATGCTTTCCTTCCTCCTTTCTCCAAGCTAGGGTGGCATCACTATCCACTTTTAGGTAGACCTTATGTGAGCCGACATAAGGGAAAGGAGGGTACCTCACTTTAGGCATCAAGCATTCATAGATTGTGCTTCACATAGGTTCAATACAATAGGTTCATCCTGGGGGGAAATAGATGAAAATGCGTAGGCTAGAAGTGATCCAATGAGTAGCCACCACACACAACTAGCGGTTTATACCTAGTGTCATGAACTACATACATTATACCCTCAAGGATTAATTTCATACATTTATGCACTATCGAGGGAATTGGGTTCGTAGCGACCAACTAGGGGATAACCAATTTCACTCTAAAGAGTTAAAACCCTGAGACTATGTGAAAGAGTAAATTCATTGATTTAGGTCCAAATAGGACTGACAAAGTGATGTAGCCAAGGGGAGGTATAGATGGTCCATTGTGTGTATAGATGGTACTCTCAGATTCATCATACCCATCTTTGTGCAAGAAATTAATCAACATAATCTCCTCAGTTATGACATTCACCCAACACATTAGGTCAACAAGAACACCTATTACATTGTTTCCATTTATTCGTGTGGGGATGTATAAGGGAGATGGCTTCCTATTATAGTTCATTGGTAGGTCTTCTAAGGTGAATGTTATGCCAAGAGAACTACTCATAGGATACACAGATGGGATGGGAAAATGCAAAAAGGAGGCCATCACGTATACTACATGAAACTTTCATAGAGCCTCCCAAAGGTTTTGTAATTAGATAGTGACCCATCTAAGGTTTCAATCTATGATACCTATGGGACCTTCAAACTATGCCGCTAAGGGTCATAAGTTGGGTGGCAAGGAAAGATGCCTCACAACACTCACACCCACAACACTCCTACGATATGAGGAAAGGGCCTTTCAACACTACTAAATGGAACCAAAATGGTTCATGTTAGGTTCACCAAAATTTAAGGTTCCTACGGATTCTAGAGGAAGGAATGTGTCAGGGATGACAGTGCACCACATAGATGTCTATGTGTTGTGCTCGCATCTCCAACAAAAATTCCCCCACTGACACAAAAGAAAAGTGCCATGTGGATGCATTTTAGATGGGTGATGTGGAATTTCTTAGATGGGTTTAATTTTCTAAGGTGGAGGGATGGGTATGTGCAAGATCATCATAGAAAAAATAGGCCCTTAAGTGGCAAAAAATTCAAAAAAATCAGAGTTAGGAAACTTGACGTAAAAATTTGAATAAGTTATCTATATTATTTCAAAAATATGTAAGAATAGAATTTGTAGCAAATTGAATATAGTTTCTAAACTAGAATAGAATTTGTAGCAAATTGAATATAGTTTCTAAACTACTAGGTTTATTTAAAAAAAAAATCTATTTGGTGAAAATTTCAAATTTCAATGCAGTAGTACTTAAATTTCAGGGAAAAATAAGAAGTAGGTGTCTGTCTAACCACCCTAACTACAATAAAATGATAATATTTTTTTATAATATTTTAGATATAAGTAGAGGACTCATGTCCTGATGTGATGCATATTTTTTTGTAATTTGTTTGCAAGTAAATAATTAATTAGGATTATTTTTATTACAACTTTTAAAAAATATAAAAACTTGTATGTCTAACCAACTTAACTTGGTCAAAACTTCATTAAATTCATTTTTTTTAATCCTCTTGTATATGAAGCATAGAATGTGATGCATGTTTAAGATTCAAAATATGTGATATTGTTTGAAAGCTATAGTCGTAATTCAAATAGAAAATGAATAATAATTATTTATTAAATTCAAAGTAAAGTATAATTTATACTGGTGGAAAGTTGAGAATCTCCTTTAAAAATCCTTTTCGTTTCATTAATTTCGGGTAAAAAAAAAAGTTGTTAGCCACATACCCTACAAATTACCATCATATTACCTCTTTTTGGCACATCATGATCCTGCACATACCCATATGTATATATGCATAAATATATGAGCATGCAAAAATTTTAATATTGCATTTACTTTGCCTACTGACATCATGCAATGGTAGGACCCATTGGTCCTCATGGAAACAAACAATTGCCATTCCCCTTCCCTGTATCAAGGACACCCTTCTCCATCAACACCAACACATGTAAGAAAAGTTAAATTTCATGAAGTTTTGACCAAGTTAAGGTGGTCAGACATACCAGTTTTTATATTTTTTAAAAGTTGTAATGAAAAAATTATTATTAATTATTTACTTGGAAACAAATTACAAAAAAATATACATCACATCCGGGCATGAGTCCTCTACTTATATCTAAAATATTATAAGAAAATATTATCATTTTATTGTGGTTAGGGTGGTCAGACATACACCTACTTATTTTTTCCTTGAAATTTAAGTACTACTACATTGAAATTTCAAATTTTCACCAAATATATTTTCTTTTAAAAAAAATAAACCTAGTAGTTTAGAAACTAAATTCAATTTTCTACAAATTCTATTCTTACATAGTTTTGAAATAATATAGATAAATTATTCAAATTTTTACGTCAAGTTGCCTAACCCTGATTTTTTTGAACTTTTTGCCACTTAAGGGCCTGTTTTTCCATGATGATCCTGCATATACCCTATGTATACATATATACATATATATATGTATGTATGTTTGTATATTGACCATTCTACACCCATCGAGCAATCCAACCAAAGGAAAATGTTTAACCACTGGGACTTATTATGCACGTTGAAATGTGTGTTTGTGTCTTCCACGTGCCTGTATTTACTAGGACATAATCCAAGCTACATTAGTGTTATTCTAATACCTCTTTTATAATTTCCCTATTTCTCTATAATAATTAGTGAGACGATGTAGCTCAATTTTTTGATAAAATTAAGAAGATTTAACTACTATTGCCCCTATAGTGATGGGTATCAAGCCAAAAATGCACAACAATAACTACAAACAATAAACAAGGGCAACAAAAAATACTCACCCCAACCATATTTTTTCATAGAAGGAAAAAGATTTAACTGTGATTTCCCCAAACCCACAGTGAATAGAGTGAATAGAGCTCCCAACACCTTTAAGATATACATAGATAATCAAAATAGTAGACCAACCACGAAAGAAACAAGATTTAACAACAAATGTATGTATGTATGCATAGGAAAATCCAATTCGTAGATGGGCTGATGCATTGTATATATATATATACACATGTGTATAGATATGTATATATGCATAAATATATGTATGTATGTTTTACTAATAGCTCTATTACAATTTCCCCATTTCTATATAATATGGAATGGCAGATATTTTGTAGGACATAGTGGAGCATGATGATTTTAACAATGGTTTGCTACCAAACCAAAACCACACTCGCTACTTGCACAATGCAACTTAATCAATATATATGTATATGTATATGTGTATCTATATGTATACATATATACGTATATGTGTATGTACACACATATATGTGTGTGTGTGTGTGTATCTTGCATGATACCCTTTTCCAGTCATCTATTCAAAGCTTCATATAACAAACTGTAATTTGTTGTTGTTCTTTTTCTTTGTAAGGAAATAAAATTTATTGGTTAAGTTGCATTGTCCAAAGATCCATTGTATTGTTGCCTACGTATGAGGCTATTATAAGAATAGTCATCCTTGGGTCCATTCTATAATAGATTTGAGAGTTTTCAAATTGTTGTTCTATGAATTTTGTAAGTCATTTTACATGGGTATTTTGCATAAATATTTTTTGCACAATATTGAATATCAAACAATACATTTTAGATAGATCATTGCATCATATAAGTGTTGCCATAACATAGAAAAAATAGCTATTTCCTTTGAGAACTGGGTTTGAATAATTGATTTGGCAAGTTGCAAGGATAGATGCATTTGTCAATGTTTATAGAGTTTTGTTACAATTTTCATGGTTGTCTATATCTAAACATGGGTTGGGGGTGGTGGAGTTGGTGGCCTTGATATGTGGAAGCTGAGTGGTAAGTGTTTTTTCACATGAGGGTTGAGCTTAGAAATTGCATGGGTTGGCGGTGGTGGATTTGGTATCCTCAAACAAGGTAAATACAATGGGTATGTGCAGGATCATGATGAGCCAAAAAGTGGTGATATGATGGGTATGTGTAGGGTATATGACTGACAACTTTCTCTTTACCCAAAATTGATGAAATGAAAAGGGTTTTTAAAGGAGATTCTCAGATTTCCACCAATATAAGTTATGCTTTAATTTGAATTTAATAAATTATTATTCATTTTCTATTTGAGTTACGACTAAAGTCCTCATTAATAGGCTGGTCGAAAAAAATTTATAGCTTTCAAATCACATTTTTGAATCTAAAACATGTGTCACATTCTATGCTTCACATACTATAGTATTAAAAAAAATGAATTTCATGAAGTTCTGACCAAGTTAAGGTGGTCAGACAGACGAATTTTAATATTTTTTAAAATTTGTAATAAAAAATTCATAATTAATTATTTACTTGGAAAAAAATTACAAAAAAATATGCATCACATCTCAACATGAGTCCACTACTTATATCTAAAATATTATAAAAAAATATTATCATTTTATTGTGGTTAGGGTGGTCAGACAGACACCTACCTCTTATTTTTTCCCTTAAATTTAAGTACTACAACATTAAAATTTCAAATTTTCACCAAATAGATTAAAAAATAAAAAAACCTAGTAGTTTAGAAACTACATTCAATTTTCTACAGATTCTATTCTTACATATTTTTGAAATAATATAGATAACTTAATCATTTTTTTGCGTCAAGTTGCCTAACTCTAATTTTTCTGAATTTTTTGCCACTTAAGGGCCTATTTTTTCCATGATGATCCTACACATACCCCAATATTCAATGTTGCAATATGGGAAATTATACTTTGGTGAAGATATACATATATACACTATGTGCATCTTTGTTGTTATACACATTTTGTACTATTAGCCTCTTCATATCCCTATCGAAAATAGAATGCATATGCATACATACATTTGCAGATACTTTTGCATTTACAAATGTTTTTGGTGGCTTTTAATGGAATATTTGTAAGATATTGACAATAGTAAAATGGCTATTCTAATAATGCAACTCAATCAATATATTTTCTTCCATATTTTCAAACACATTTTCATTATGCCACAATGAGTTTTCTGACAATGCAATTGAATCAAAATATTTTCTTCCATATTTTGGAATATACTTTCCAACACTGCAATATTCAATATCACATTCACTTCCTGCTATCGTATTGCACCACAATTGGTGTATACATACATATTCAACCTTTTTTTTAACATTCAAAGATATAAATATTCATAGACATATAGTTGTCCTATGAATTCAAACTTGGAGTTACTTTGTCTAGCAATAAAGATTATAGAGAAATAGAGAAATTGTAAAATAGTTGTGGATTCCTGGTCATCTGTGATTTAGCGCTGATTTTTAACTGGTATTCATGGCAGCAAGCATGAGCTTGATGCATAGAGTCTTCATGAAACAATTGACATCATTAAGGAGAATGGTTTCAATAGAATAGAATGTTTCATAAAACCTCTATGCATCAAGCTCATCACATGAAATTCATAAACATGGAACCATTTTTTCCTAATGAGCATAGTCTTTTTTCATATCCAAATCTATGTAATTTTCAACTTCTTTTTCCCTTATCTGTTTCAACCTCCATCAAGTAAATTGTTCTTTATGGCATCCTTTGCTTCAACTACGTATAACAAAATTTTCATTACCATGTTTGGCTCTTTTATTCTCCATATTGTAGAGCTCATTTTACCACCGAAAAGAATAGACTAGACGTTTTTTTAAAGAATGGAAGTCTCAAGAAAATTTCAAATCTATAAAATAAGAAAACTATTACCAACACACTATTATTTCTATTTCAAACATAAATATATATATATATATATATATATATATATATATACATCTATACATCTATATATATATACATCTATACATATATGTATATATATATGCATCTATACATATATACATATATACATATAGTGGATAGAAAGTGTTGATATATGGCATGGCTCCATTGAATTTTTTATGGGCGTACCATGTTTTTTTTGCTTGGGGGTTTGGCTACAGCCCATGAGGCTTTACAATGTCAATATGGCAGGGAGGAGAATGAGCATCAGTTTTGTGGCTTTTCCTTTCACTGTCATACATTGTTTGTTGCACATACACAACATATTCTATTTTGTCGACTACATTTCTCCATAGTAGTTGATAGGCTTGTCATCATATGTCCTTTATTGCATTCCTTATTTCACAAGTAGATGTCAATTTTTTTTTAATAAATTATATAAGTACATATATTCTAGAAAATGTATAGCACTGATTCCAACTAAAGAAACTTATCAGGTTACTGATAATAGATTTCCACAACCTATTATGGTTCAAAATTCTTATTTTTTTGATATTTGATTGTGTTTGGGTTATGACAGCCCATGAGGCTACATGGCCCAATACTACAAGGTGGAGAGTAAGCTTTCTTTCTTTGTGTTTAGACTACATTTGCTTGCAGCTACAAGGTATGTGTAGTTCCTATATACCACTTATGTTTTGCAAATATGCATGTTCTTTCTTCCTATCTTTCCATATATATATTTACACATTCAGTCAGACTCCATGTTTTTTATTTTAATATGGTGAAATCTCTTATTTTACAACTATGTGTGTAATCCTTTGTCATAAATCATACAACTATACATATTTTTTTAAAATTGTATAGCAGTGATTTCAACTAAAGAAAATTCTCAGGTTAATGCTTTGAGCTTTCAAGAATGTATAATGCTTAAGATTTGTTGTCATAAAAGCATGCTCTGAGTTGGGGATTCTGTGACAAGAAAGGTCACTACATCACCCAATATGGTGGGTTGGAAATCATTCCTCCTTTTCTTTTGTTCATACTATTGCTAGTTGCACACACAAGGTATGCCTACATCTTATATAACACTACCCTTTCATAAATATGAACGTAATATATTCCTGTGTTCCTATTTGTACATTTCCACATTCATTAACATCCTATGCTTTTGATTTTGATATGGTGCCCACGTGTATGAATGGAGAAATTGCAAATATATAGATATGCAGAGTGTTTGTTATTTGTTTGGAGTTTTTGATTAGATTTCCATCAGCTAAGCCGTGAATATAATTTGTTTATGTTTAACCCCAAAGACATAAACATAGAACAAGAAGATATTAAGTATTATAGAGAAATAGGGAAATTGTAACACACCTCTTAGTGAAACATGCATACATGTATTTATGCATATATACATATTTATACACATGTATATACCTATATATATATGTCTCTATGTGTGTGTGTGTATATGTATATGTTGCATGATACTCTTTTCTTGTCATATGTTCAAAGCTTCCTATAACAAACTGTAATTTGTCACCGTTATTTTTCTTTGTAAGGCAAGAAAATGTATTGGTTAAGTTGCATTGTTGAAAGAGCCATTGTGGTGTTGCATGCATATGACATATGTATATACATGTGTGAATATGTAAATATATATACACATGTTTGTTTGTATGTATATATATACATGTTTGTATGTATATATACTATATATATATACATGTGTATAGATATGGGTATGTGCAAGATCAACATGGAAAAAATAGGCCCTTAAGTGGCAAAAAATTCAAAAAAATTAGAGTTAGGAAATTTGACGTAAAAATTTGAATAACTTATCTATATTATTTCAAAAATAAGTACGAATAGAATCTGTATCAAATTGAATGTAGTTTCTAGTACTAGGTTTATTTTTTTAAAAACAAAATCTATTTGGAAAAAATTTGAAATTTCAATGAAAGTAGTACTTAAATTTCAAGGAAAAAATAAGAAGTAAAGGTCTGGTCAATCAATCAAACTGCTACCAAAATGATATTATTTTTTTATATTATTTTAGTGTCAGTAGAGTGGACCCATGTCCCGATGTGTGATGGCTATTTTGTAATTTGTTTGCAAGTAAATAATTAATTAGGATTATTTTTATTACAACTTTTAAAAAATATAAAAACTTGTATGTCTAACCAACTTAACTTGGTCAAAACTTCATTAAATTCATTTTTTTTAATCCTCTTGTATATGAAGCATAGAATGTGATGCATGTTTAAGATTCAAAATATGTGATATTGTTTGAAAGCTATAGTCGTAATTCAAATAGAAAATGAATAATAATTATTTATTAAATTCAAAGTAAAGTATAATTTATACTGGTGGAAAGTTGAGAATCTCCTTTAAAAATCCTTTTCGTTTCATTAATTTCGGGTAAAAAAAAAAGTTGTTAGCCACATACCCTACAAATTACCATCATATTACCTCTTTTTGGCACATCATGATCCTGCACATACCCATATGTATATATGCATAAATATATGAGCATGCAAAAATTTTAATATTGCATTTACTTCGCCTACTGACATCATGCAATGGTGGGACCCATTGGTCCTCATGGAAACAAACACTTGCCATTCCCCTTCCCTATATCAAGGACACCCTTCTCCATCAACACCAACACATGTAATTACTAAGGTTTGCATTGCCACAAAAAAAACCAGTAGATTAAGTGTGTGGCATCTTTTGTGACAACACAAGCCGATGAAATAGAGAAATAGAGAAATTGAAGAAGAGGTATTAGAATCGCACTCAACAGCCAAAAATTAGTAACCCTATCCATATTTTTTTGAAGAAAGAATGAATATTTAACTATAGTCTCTTCACCCCCAAAGACCGATAATCTCTTCCAAGTGTTGAAAATGGGTATAACGCAAAAGATAGAAACATAAAACAAGAAGACATTAACAATACATTAATCATCTATACAAAGTACCCATGTAAAAATCAGTATAACCCCACAAGCTTCATTGAAAATTTGAGCTACATCACCAAAAATAGCATACACATAACTACAATTTCCCTATTTTTCTATAACATACAACCCTCAATCCTGCACACAGATAACTACAATGTCTCCTATGGTAATGGCTGCAATGCCAAAGATATAGACACATAACCAAAACAATAGTATTGCTTTCATCTGCTATGAAACCAACACCATAATTTTTCTTTGCATAATGCAACTTAATAAAAGTATACTTTCCCAAACTGCTACATTGAATATTGCATTTACTTCATCTGTCGGCATTTACTTCATTCACCTCCATCATACACCAACCAACCCACGTAATTAGCAATGCGCGCACATATAAACCCAAAGATGCATAATCATAACTATAAACATAAAACAAGGGAAACAAAAATTACTAACCCCAACCATGTTTTTTTGACAATAGGAAGAATATTTTACTGGAACTTCCCCAAAGTGACATTAAATAGAGCTCCTAAACCCAATTCATGGCAATAATCTATGAAAAAAAAGTAGCACACCACACACTTAATTTGAAATTCGGCCTACATCAGCTAGCCCTAAATATTATTGACAAATAGAGAAATTGTAAAAGAGGTTTTAGCATAACACTCAACAACAAAAAATTACTAACCCTAACCATATTTTTTTGACAAATCAAAGATGCTTTACTGGTATTTCTCCATGTTGAGCTCCCCACCAACTGGCCACATGCTCATTGCTAGCAAATGGAAAATAGGGCTTGTCCCACAATAGGTGTGTTACAATGCCTTTATTTCTGTATAATATTTAGTTTTAGGGAATGTAACTTCAATTTGTGATTAAGTTTGTGGAATTCTCATGTAGTCAAAATGTATACTCCAAAAATTGCAAGAAAATATTTTGATTCTATTGCATTGTCAGAATACCCATTCTGGCATTATGAATATGTGCTCCAAAAGATGCAAGCAAATATATTGAGTAAGTTGCATTCTTCGAATCATACTCTCTTCTTAACAAATAGAAATTTCAAACAGATAGCATATCAGCTAGAGATATAAAGTTGAACACATCAAAGAATTATTACAATAATTGAGAGATTGTTTCATTATCTAATACACAAATACAAAAATTGTCAAAAATCTATTACAATAACACTGAATAGTCACCAAAGTAATTTTATCTCCAATATGTTAATCATTTCATACAACCCTAGACCCTACACACAAATAAGTACAATTACTCCTATGGTAATGGTTGCAATGGAAAAGATACATGCAAATAAGGACAAGTAGAGAAATTGTAACAAACCTATTGCACCACAAGTCCTATTCACACTTGGGCTGATGAGAATCTCATCAAAAACTTGAAACAGATAAATTGAACAGATAGGAAGAGATATTAGAAAGGATAACACTTAACAACAACCAAACTATTTTTTGTATATATAGATGTGTGTATATATCTATGTATAATGTTGTAGGCTCAATCAAACATCTCATGCTACATTCCCCTGACTAAAGATTATAGACAACATCCATGTTAGAATACATTGACCACATCAACAGCAAGCACTTTCACCACCACCCTTTCGCTTTTAAGCACCCTCCACCACCTCACTAACCCCTCATATTTTCAAAGGTACATGCCTAACACTTCTACCATTCACCCCATCTTGAATCACAACAACATTCTCCACCCTGCCACCAACCCACATAATTGCCAACTTAATGTACACCACAAAAAAAAATGGTGCCCTCCCCGCTGGTTAGTAGACCCCCAAGTACCGACAAACCCTATCCATGGCTAGGCTAGTGAGAATCCTGACAGATACTTCAAACAAGCATACATGTATATATATATGTATGTGTATACACGTATACAAATATATCTATATGTATACATATATATATATATATATGCTTACATGCATATATATTTATGTTTCACATGGGTATTTTACATAAATGATTAATTTATTATTCATACTTTTGATTCTCTACTTACTCTTGCTGAATGGTCATATGGTAATGAGTGTAATGTCAATGCTACACAGAGATAACTACAAGTGATAAACGAACGGTGAAAAGAATGTTTGTAGGTGTATGTATATTTATATTTATATGTATATGTATATTTATATGTATATGTACATGTATGTATATGTATATATATGTGTATGTGTATGTTTATGTATATGTATGTGTATATCTATATACATGTAAAATGTTGATGTATACAATTATCTATTAACCATTTTACTATTTTTTCCTTCCTCTATATTGCTTCTAGAAATATATACTCTTTGCGCCAACATGTATCATGTCATTGCACAATGGTAGCGGACAAACTAAATGCAATATTGAATGCTAGCATGTGGGAGAGTATAGTTTGATGAAGTTGTATTGTTGGAAGAACCATTTTTTTGTTGGTTTGATAACAAGCTACTGTTAAATTTGTTACGTTTAGCTCTATTTTAAAGCAGCTTGGAGGGTTCTAAAAGTATTGAGTTGTGGAATCAGTAAGATGTTTTGCATGGTAGTTTACATAAATGATTAATTTATTGTTTATCTCTTTCATTCTCTCCCATATTGATTAAATTTCATTGTTGAAAGAGCAATTTACAATAGATAAAAGAGCTAAACACAAACTTTGTACTATTCACCACATTTGTCATTGTTTGCTTCAGTTAGATTGCTTGTCTTCTATCAAAAAGTTGAATGTGGATTTCCCACCATCTATCACTTGTGATTCCTAAGTGTTTTCCTAATAGTTTTTTAACAATTTCTCTATTTTCTGTTATCATGTGATATATGGTAAGAGTCTTTGAGATTTTCCATGGACCCTACCTACTTTTATTACTCAGGCGGGTTGAATTTTTCCTTTGTCTAGAAATTTTAAAAAACACAAATAAGCAAATATATATCTATATGCACACATGTATATATTTATCTATATGTACAACAATATATCTAAATGATAACATATTCCATCCAAACAAATTAAGCATGTTAAAGATTATAGAATTTTAAAGATTAAAAAACAATCCTTGCTAGAAGAACAAAACTACTCTGTTAGAGGTAGCTTCAAATAGATTAGTGGAAAAAAATATCATGAAATGATATTGATAGTTAAACAGATGAGGGTAGAACAATATCATGAAACATGTTAATAGAAGACAACTGCTAGCCTCTTTTATTTTATATGTATATTATTTTGTTTAAATAGATTCTCGCAAAAATATAAATATGTATTCAAGAAAATCAGTGTATTCTACACTCTATTTCAAATTATTTCATGCTCCTACGGCTCACTTGAATTTAGCTCATCCTTGTTGGACAAAATCAACACTATTTGTAAGTATAATACTTTCTCATTGTCAATAAACAAATTTGGTTATCTAATTGTAGAAAGTATTCACTATTTTTAGGCTCACATTGTATTTATTAATTTTACCCATATACTTGTAATGCCCCATCATAATAACCTAAGGAATGTTGCAATTGTGTATAAAGGTGAAATAATTTTTTTTTTTTAAGTATTAATATTAAGTTAATTAATTGCATACATTCATTAAGTTACGCGATGTTACACTACTTGAGTTTCCATAGACGACTTTAGTATTTCGCATTGCACATATTATTTATCAATAACATCAACATTTAAATAATCATCACATAACATTGAATTCCATTCAAGATACTATAAATAACAAACATGTTTCTTACATTCCATTTGATAAGATACTACAATACTCATCCATTTGATGAGGAAGTTCAATAATAATTACATTTTACAATGCTCACCTCATATACAATTGAGGGATGTTTTACAATACAAGTTTTCAAATAATGCAATAAAGAAATTACAACTATATCCAAGTGCGAGCTCTCCATCCATGAAGCTCTCGATGCCATGATCAAAACTGGGGACCCAATGGAGTAAGGTGCACGTTCCACCCAACCATGTGGTACCCGTAGGTCCACCCCCCATGCTAAGAGATAGTAATATGGTTACCTAGACATAATCTACTAACCCTAAACACAAGTACACAACTGACTGATGGTTACATTGCTTCCAAATTTTGACAATTGAATGTACTACATACACAAGGTTAACTATTACTTTAGGTGGAGTGTCATCACAATATTGCAAAGGTTACCCTAGTGTTTCTTCCTAGGTTCCGGCCCCCAACATGGGTTACCCTGGTAACCTCTTACGAAACCCGACCCCATTGCTAATCATTGCAGAATCGAATGTCTTTTGAAGAAACAAGACCTTGATTTACCATTCCAGGCCTTCTCATCTTATACTCTAGACTGAACTAGCTCAAGAGTCAATAAGTGAGGCATAAACATCTTGTTAAGAATTTTAAATCTAACTACTATGTTCTTTAGTTATCACTGACTTACTAACTCTTTGTAAGTTACCCTGACACCACTTTGTGTGTTGGCCCTTACAAAAAGTCACTCCCTTAAACATAACAAAGGTATACTAAGTTTTCTTGACTAGGGTTTACAAAGTGCAAAAAAATTCAATCACTTCATATCAAAAGACACACACAACGGTCATTAAATTTTTTTATCATAAACTAGATAACAAAACAACATATTCTAACTCATGCACAACCCAAGTCAACTCATGAAATGCATTTGAACAATAATACACCCTTACTATACAAATCTTTCTGGAAGACTTATACAACTAAGACTTTCCCAATTTGCCCAAAAAGAAACACGATTAAAAGCAAATCAAGAAAAATAAATGTCTATTGTTCGGATATACTAAATCCACATGCATTAGTTTGAAAACAACATGTTTATAAATCAACTTAATAAAAGATCTATTTTAAAATCAATAAAAATAATTGTTTCATTTAATTTATTCTTTTGATTTTCTCAAATTCACGATATATTATATTCATTAATTTCTCAATCTTAATTTTCACATGGATTATAATTTAAAAATACCTAAATCATTTTTCCTCACTTAATAAATATAATTATATTTATTTATTCTTACAAATATATTTATATATATACTCATATATATATATATATATATATATATATATAAATATAAATTATATATATATATATAAATATAAATATAAATTATATATATTAATAATCATTAAATTAAAAATCAGATTTTAAAACATAATCTGTGATTTTTACCATTTAAAAATGTTTAAATGAAATTGTAAATAAAAATTGAACTTAATACAGCCGGCGCATTATCTGTGGCCTCCCTTTTGGGGAGGACGCAGTCCGCACCAGGGCTGCTGTATGCAGCCAGGGTGGATGCACCCACCCGTAAGGGGTGAGGGGAGGGTTTCGGCCCTCCCCAAAATACATTTAATTTTTTTATTTATTAAAACTCGCTCATACGGCGAACGGAAAACTGTAAATTTTTAAATAAAATTTCCTAACGTGCCTGTACGGCAACGAACATGGAAATAAATAGATTTTTTAACAATCCAATTTATATATGAAACATATATGTATAAAATATATGTACATATATATATATATATGTAAATATATATAATTTTCACAGGATTTCACAATAAATATACTGAAATTTCTTCAGGGAAACTATAAAATTTTCTTCAGGGTTTTCATGCGGGAAATTGGGGAAATTACAAAAATTTCAAGAGGGATTTCAAAGGAAATCATGCATAGCATATTTAATCAAAATCTAATTTTTTTCCTGAGGTTTAGATTTCTTTTTTAAACAATGATTTCCCTCACATAAACTTTCTCAAACTATTCCACAAAGAGAGAGCTATAGAAGTAATTTTTAAAAAAAAAATTCAATAAAACTTAACAGAGAATGGACAGTAATAATCTTTTCTGAGAAATACAAAAGTTTAATAACAAGAAGCTTTCATTTCTCATACATTCCTTTTCAAAACAAATAAAATGAAATTTACAAGAAAAATACCTGTTAATAGAAAGTTGCTTGTAGAAGAAATCCTCTACCTGTCGCATCCAACTCCCAAAAGCTTCTCCAAAGAAAACCCCAAATCCATAGGAAAGCTATAACCAACACCAAGAATTTCCCACCAAAGGGATCTTTCACAGGTATACAGTATTTCCAAAATAACATAAACATAAAGTTTTGCAAAAGCTCAGATATTTTTTCCCCCTGAAGAAATTGAATAAACCCTGTGTTTTTCCCCAGATCCAAAATAACCTTCGTGAACAAATTTCCTCAACCAAAAATCATAATTGCACTGGCACACATGTTGAGAAGTGCAAAATATCTATTAACCACTTCTTAGTAATCATTTCTTTTCAAATTGCATGCATTTAATTAATTTATTTTAAATTTACAATTTCTAATGCAAAAATTTATTTAATAACCAAAAATACCATTTCCACAAATTATTTAATTTAAATATTGAATCTATTCACACACAATTTTAAAACAATTTAATTTAATTAAATAAATTTAATCTTTTAAGATGAAACCATTTAACCAAACAAACTAATTAATTAAATAAATAACATGCAAAACTAAATTTCTTTAACATCAAAAAAATTAATTTAAATAATAGTAAATAAAACATAATAAATTATTATTAAAATTGGCATTTTTCCTTTCAAACAATTAAACCAAACTGAAAAATACAAGACAACCTATGACTCAAACTAAAACTAACAATGTACAGTGACCGGGTTAAAGACTAGACTAGGATGAACCAAACTACTACCTCCCAATCAACATATCTGTTGAGTCTTGACCGCGCTTAGATTTTATTGTAACCAAATTGGGTCGATTATCCGCGTGCACACACAATCCTACAACCAATTTGCCCGATCCTGCAACCAAAACCCAAGTAACATGCATATGTAATATAAAACCCATTGAGCGAGGGCTGGCTGTCTTGGGAGAAAATGGCCGGACATCTGCCGGGGCACTTGCAAGCGAGTGATCACCAATTTAAGTTCTCACACCAATACACATCACATCAGGACTAGCGGTAAATGGCTGTTAATTAGATCATAAACATATACATAGCAATAATCATCACGAGAAAGAAAACATCTACTCATATATCAAAGCGCCAACAAAATCAAATGCTCGCTGATTACAATGTATCATCATGTCATAAATTAAATCCAGCTGTCACTCAAACCATGCGATCAAAGGAAATATCCAAACCAAAGTATCATGAATCCTAGCGGTGTAAAACATATACATTGAGAAAACATAAGCATAAATGGAGGGGTACTACATCCCACTCCCCCTAGGATCGAGGCTTGCTCTGGCCTATGAATAGATAGGGATAAAGTTCCCTCATGTGTGTCACATCCTCCCAAGTAGCAGAAGCCTCATGGCTAGGATCCCATTGGACCCTCACCTGATCACATCCTAACCCCTGAGACCAAGCATCTGGTGTTGTTGAATGGCCACGGGTTCCAAAGGTAGTTGCCCGTCCTCTACCTGTAACGCATTCCAATCAAGTACATGAGAAATGTTGGAATGCTATGGTCTAAGAACTGATACATGAAAAACATCATGAATACATGACAAATTGGGTTGTAAGGCGAGTCGATACGCCACAGGACCAATTCTCTCTAAGATCTCAAATGGCTCGATGAATTGAGGCGCAAGCTTAGAGCCTTTTCCATAATGAATTGGACTCTTTCGCAGTTGCACTCGAAGAAACACTCTATCACCAACAACAAACTATCGGTCAAGCCTATGCGCATCGGCATACTTCTTTTGCCTATCCTGAGCTGCTATCAAATGTTCTCTAATACGGTCAACCTATTGCTCGATGTCTTGAAGCATCTCAGGTCCAAGTATCACTCTATCCTCAAGTCGATCCCAACTCAGAGGAGCTCGACAAGGATGACTGTATAATGCCTGAAATGGTGGTGAACCTATGGAACTCTGATATTCGTTATTGTAAGAAAATTCTACTAAGTACAGATAATCCTCCCAATGTGATTTCTGGTCCATTACGTACATCCTAAGCATATCCTCTAATATTTGGTTAACTCTCTCCATTTTACCATAAATTTGAGGATGATATGCTGAACTAAAGTTCAACTGTGTACCTAGAGCATGTTGTAATAAAGTCCATAGGGCTGAAGTAAATACAAGATCTCTATCAGAAACAATCCTACGAGGAATCCCATGTAATCTAACAATGTCCTCCATGAATATCCTAGCTATAGATGAAGCATTGTAAGATGATCGTACTGGTGAGAAATGAGCTACTTTAGTCAATTGGTCAACAGTTACCATAATGGCATCATGTCGACGTGATGACGTAGGTAACCCTACAATAAAGTCAATGGATATAATATTGCATTTCCATTCAGGAATGAGATGTGGCTGCAATAATCCAGCGAGATGTTGATGCTCAGCTTTAACTCACTGGCATTCAAGAGATCTTGATACATAGTCAGCAATATCATGTTTCATACCAGGCCATAAATACAATTGTCGAAGATCGGCATGCATTTTATTAACTCCTGGATGAGCTGAATATGGAGCTCGATGAGCTTCAGTCATAATTAATGTATGAAGACCCTCGAAATGTGGTACATTAATATGACCTAAATGTCATAATATACCATCTGGTTGAAGGACATACCCTACAAATCGACCTTCTAAAGGTCTACTAGATTCAATCTCCAACCTTACTTCTTGATATAATCTATCAGTAGGAAGTGTTGCTACTATTTGACCTCTCAAATCTACTTCAAGAGTAGTAGCAGAGATCTCATTTCGATGACGACCAAGAGTGTCAGCCACTATGTTCTCTTTTCCTTGATCATATTTTACTTCAAAATCGTACTCACACAAGAACTCCATCCACCGTCTCTGCCTAGCATTCAAGTTAGGTTGCGTGAAAATGTATTGTAGACTTCGGTGATTAATATGAAGTTCAAAACGATGACCTAATAAGAAATGCCTCCACTGAACTAATGCATGCACTACCGCAGCTAGTTCTAGATCATGAGTGGGATAGTTTAATTCGTGACCCTTGAGTTTGCGAGACTCATAAGCAATCACATGCCCATCTTGCATCAAAACTGCTCCCAAACCCTCTAAGGATGCATCTATGCATACTGTACAAAATCCTTAGTACGATCAGGAACAATCAATATAGACGCATTAGTCAACATTTCTTTAAGTGTCTAAAAAGCCAACTAACACTGCTCGATCCAAACAAACTTCTTCCCTTTTCTTTGAAGAGAAGTAATAGGATGACCAATTCTAGAGAATCCCTCAACAAACCGCCTATAGTAACTAGCTAGACCCATAAAACTACGAACTTCACCTACATTAGTAGGCGTGGGTCAATCTACAATAGCTTGAATCTTTGAAGGATCCACAACAATACCTTTTCTAGAAATCACATGTCCAAGATATTTAATCTCAGTTTGAAAGAAGTCACACTTCTTTAGGTTCACATACAATTGATTTTCCCTTAAAAATTGCAATAGCTATCTCAAGTGTTCTTCATGTTCCTTCATATTTCTCGAATAGATCAAAATATCATCGAGAAATACAAGGACAAAGCGATTGAGGAATGTATGAAACACACCATTCATTAAACTCATGAATACTGATGGTGCGTTTGTTAATCCAAATGGTACTACTGTGAATTCATAGTGCCCATAATGAGTACGAAAAGCAGTTTTATGAATATCAGCTTCAGCAATACACAATTGATGATAACCAAATTTCAAATCCATTTTAGAGAACACATTAGCTCCCTTAATTTGATTGAAAATATCATCGATTCTAGGCAAAGGATAACAATTCTTAATCATAACCTTGTTCAATTGACGATAGTCAATGCACAGCCTAAGAGATTCGTCCTTCTTCTTTATGAAGATGAAAGGTGCTCCCCAAGGGGAAACACTAGGATGAATAAAACCCTTTTCTAATAGTTCCTCTAACTGAATACAGAGTTCCTCTAACTCCTGAGTTGTCATTCTATAAGGAGCTCTATAAATAGGCTCAGCTCCAGGGACTAGGTCAACTCTAAAGTCAATATCCCTATTTGGTGGCATTCCAGGTATGTCATCTGGAAATACATTAGCGAATTCCTTAAGAATAGGATGATCATCAAGAGATACCTCTCGACTCTCACCTTCTTCCAAATCAGTAATTGTTGTTGCAAATAGTTGACATCCCTGATGAAGACATCTCTTTAATTGCATATCAGATATCATCCGCAAAGAGATAGGTCTTTGGACGCCTATAATTTCCACTTTCGCACCTAAATCATTAATGAAACTAATTGTCTTAAGTCAACAATCAATCACATCATGATAAGATGCTAACCAATCCATACCTAAAACTATATCATACGATCCTAAAGGTGTAACATATAGATCTACAAAGGTAGTTAACGTACCAATTTTAAGTTCACAATTATGTACTAAGTTTTCTACTGCTATTTTCACCCTAGAGGCGAATTCAACCTGCCCCTTACCACCTTGTTTTACCACCACAAGACCACAAAGGTCTACGATGGTCGGTGAAATAAAGGAGTCGGTAGCTTTATAATAACAAGAATGGAAACACTAACACCATGTAACTTACCTGAAGTCTCGACCATTGTGTTCAGGTGATCAGCTTGGCAGTCATTAACCATAGCATATACTTTATGTGATTGTCCTGCATCACCCACTGTAGGCTTTGAAACTGTAAGTTGAGGCCCAAAACCAGTAGAACCTCTCATCGAACACTGCCTAGCTATGTGTCCCTGCTGCCCACATGAGTAACAACCTATTCCTCTACCAAATCCTTTGCCACCTGAAGGTGCATTAGATTGCTAAAAAATACCTCTACTGACAGTAGACTGAGCACTCTGCATAGGCTGATCCTACCTATTGTGCTTGTTGCACCACCAGTTGTGACCCTTTCCTGATTGTGGACTATTACCTTGTGGTTGTGGATTGTTATTCTTTTGAGGTGTTCATTGTTTTTGTTGCTTCCCACCCTTTGTGGGTGTCTGTTGGTTCCTAGAGGAACCTCATGTCTGTACCTGTCCACCCTATGGACTAAAACCTATTGTAGGAGCACTACCAATCTGCACTCCTATGTGACCACCTAACGCCATAACAAGGTTCTCCTCCACTATGCAAGCCTTCTCAACCACAACTTCCATAGACTTTTGCTCAAAGACTCAGACACCACCACTAATGTGGGCATTTAAACCCCTGATGAAGTGTTGTACCAACATAGGCTCATCATCGCCAATACCAGCATATTGCTTGAGTTCATAGAATCTACGTTCATATTGCTCAACAGAAAGAGCCAACTGACATAGATCATGGAACTCGTTAGCTCGTCACTTCCTCCAGTGTTATGATAGGAATTGTGCTCTAAACATCTCGAGAAACATCTCCCAAGACACTGACCCAATATCTAAGTGGAGCTTCTACTCCTCTAGGCGCCACCAAGTAGAGGCGAATCCTCTCGGATGCATGATAGTGCATCTCGCATGGGTATTGCTACCGTATGGGTGCATGGCAAAGCATCTACCCAAATCTAGTAGCCAGGTCTCTACCTCTAAGCCACCTCCTGCACCATGAAAGGTAGGAGGATGTGCCCTCAATAAATCCCTTATGTGTCCTGCAGTGATAGCATCCTGATGCACTAAGTCATCTACTCTCCTCGGAGATTTATCTCTCTCTGTGACAACCTCCTGCTCAACTTTCTGTCTAGGTCCAAGATGATCTAGGACCTCCTCTAATAAAGGATGTATCTGTGAACCTTCTACTCCTGACTGTTCGAGATTCTATCCCTCATTCATCTGATCCAACTATTCTGCCTGATCACTGTGATGAGGGCTCAGAGGGGGAGTAACCTAAGGGATTGTCCCTTGGCCTCCACCTCAATTTCTACCATGACCTCTTCCTCCTCGACTAGGCATGTACCTACACCTAACAATAATGAGTCTTAGATACTATTCAACCAAGGCTAACAATTGCGACACTACATACTAGGTCAACCTAATGGGCTCACGATTACCTAGAACGTCTAGTGTTTGTAACCTTGGCACTGATACCAATATGTAATGCCCCATCATAATAACCTAAGGAATGTTGCAATTGTGTATAAAGGTGAAATAATTTTTTTTTTTTAAGTATTAATATTAAGTTAATTAATTGCATACATTCATTAAGTTACGCGATGTTACACTACTTGAGTTTCCATAGACGACTTTAGTATTTCGCATTGCACATATTATTTATCAATAACATCAACATTTAAATAATCATCACATAACATTGAATTCCATTCAAGATACTATAAATAACAAACATGTTTCTTACATTCCATTTGATAAGATACTACAATACTCATCCATTTGATGAGGAAGTTCAATAATAATTACATTTTACAATGCTCACCTCATATACAATTGAGGGATGTTTTACAATACAAGTTTTCAAATAATGCAATAAAGAAATTACAACTATATCCAAGTGCGAGCTCTCCATCCATGAAGCTCTCGATGCCATGATCAAAACTGGGGACCCAATGGAGTAAGGTGCACGTTCCACCCAACCATGTGGTACCCGTAGGTCCACCCCCCATGCTAAGAGATAGTAATATGGTTACCTAGACATAATCTACTAACCCTAAACACAAGTACACAACTGACTGATGGTTACATTGCTTCCAAATTTTGACAATTGAATGTACTACATACACAAGGTTAACTATTACTTTAGGTGGAGTGTCATCACAATATTGCAAAGGTTACCCTAGTGTTTCTTCCTAGGTTCCGGCCCCCAACATGGGTTACCCTGGTAACCTCTTACGAAACCCGACCCCATTGCTAATCATTGCAGAATCGAATGTCTTTTGAAGAAACAAGACCTTGATTTACCATTCCAGGCCTTCTCATCTTATACTCTAGACTGAACTAGCTCAAGAGTCAATAAGTGAGGCATAAACATCTTGTTAAGAATTTTAAATCTAACTACTATGTTCTTTAGTTATCACTGACTTACTAACTCTTTGTAAGTTACCCTGACACCACTTTGTGTGTTGGCCCTTACAAAAAGTCACTCCCTTAAACATAACAAAGGTATACTAAGTTTTCTTGACTAGGGTTTACAAAGTGCAAAAAAATTCAATCACTTCATATCAAAAGACACACACAACGGTCATTAAATTTTTTTATCATAAACTAGATAACAAAACAACATATTCTAACTCATGCACAACCCAAGTCAACTCATGAAATGCATTTGAACAATAATACACCCTTACTATACAAATCTTTCTGGAAGACTTATACAACTAAGACTTTCCCAATTTGCCCAAAAAGAAACACGATTAAAAGCAAATCAAGAAAAATAAATGTCTATTGTTCGGATATACTAAATCCACATGCATTAGTTTGAAAACAACATGTTTATAAATCAACTTAATAAAAGATCTATTTTAAAATCAATAAAAATAATTGTTTCATTTAATTTATTCTTTTGATTTTCTCAAATTCACGATATATTATATTCATTAATTTCTCAATCTTAATTTTCACATGGATTATAATTTAAAAATACCTAAATCATTTTTCCTCACTTAATAAATATAATTATATTTATTTATTCTTACAAATATATTTATATATATACTCATATATATATATATATATATATATATATATATATAAATTATATATATATATATAAATATAAATATAAATTATATATATTAATAATCATTAAATTAAAAATCAGATTTTAAAACATAATCTGTGATTTTTACCATTTAAAAATGTTTAAATGAAATTGTAAATAAAAATTGAACTTAATACAGCCGGCGCATTATCTGTGGCCTCCCTTTTGGGGAGGACGCAGTCCGCACCAGGGCTGCTGTATGCAGCCAGGGTGGATGCACCCACCCGTAAGGGGTGAGGGGAGGGTTTCGGCCCTCCCCAAAATACATTTAATTTTTTTATTTATTAAAACTCGCTCATACGGCGAACGGAAAACTGTAAATTTTTAAATAAAATTTCCTAACGTGCCTGTACGGCAACGAACATGGAAATAAATAGATTTTTTAACAATCCAATTTATATATGAAACATATATGTATAAAATATATGTACATATATATATATATATGTAAATATATATAATTTTCACAGGATTTCACAATAAATATACTGAAATTTCTTCAGGGAAACTATAAAATTTTCTTCAGGGTTTTCATTTGGGAAATTGAGGAAATTACAAAAATTTCAACAAGGATTTCAAAGGAAATTATGCACAGCATATTTAATCAAAACCTAATTTGTTTCCTGAGGTTTAGATTTCTTTTTTAAACAATGATTTCCCTCACAGAAACTTTCTCAAACTATTCCACAAAGAGAAAGCTACAGAAGTATTTTAAAAAAAAAAATTCAATAAAACTTAACAGAGAATGGATAGTAATAATCTTTTCTGAGAAATACAAAAATTTAATAACAAGAAGCTTTCCTTTCTCAGACATTCCTTTTCAAAACAAATAAAATGAAATTTACAAGAAAAATACCTGTTAATAGAAAGCTGCCTGTAGAAGAAATCCTCTTCCTGTAGTGTACAACTCCCAAAAGCTTCTCCAAAGAAAACCCCAAATCCACAGGAGATCTATAACCAACACCAAGAATTTCCCACCAAAGGGACCTTCCACAAGTATACAATATTTCCAAAATAACATAAATAGAAAGTTTTGCAAAAGCTTAGATATTTTTTCCCCGTGAAGAAATTGAATAACCCTTGTGTTTTTCCCTAGATCCAAAATAGCCTTCGTGAACAAATTTCCTCAACCAAATATCATAATTGCACTAGCACACATGTTGAGAAGTGCAAAATATCTATTAACCACTTCTCGGTAATCATTTCTTTTCAAATTGCATGCATTTAATTAATTTATTTTAAATTTACAATTTACAATGCAAAAATTTATTTAATAACCAAAAATACCATTTCCACAAATTATTTAATTTAAATATTGAATCTATTCACACACAATTTTAAAAACAATTTAATTTAATTAATTAATTTATTTAATTAAATAAATTTAATCTTTTGAGTTGAAACCATTTAACCAAACAAACTAATTAATTAAATAAATAACATGCAAAACTAAATTTCTTTAACATTAAAAAAATTAATTTAAATAATAGTAAATAAAACACAATAAACTATTATTAAAATTGGCATTTTTCCTTTCAAACAATTAAACCAAACTGAAAAATACAAGACAACCTATGACTCAAACTAAAACTGACAATGTACAGTGACTGGGTTATAGACTAGACTAGGATGAACCAAACTACTACCTCCCAATCAACATATCCGTTGAGTCTTGACACGCTCAGACCTGAGTAACCAGGTGGAGTCAGTGTCATGTACCTACAATCTTGCAACCAAGCAAATAACATGCATATATATATAAACCATTGAACAGGCACACCGTGTAAAGAAAATCACGGACATCACAGGGCACTCACAAGTGAGTGATGCAATTTTTTTCTCCACACCAATACACGTCACATCAGACTAATGAAATAAATAGCTTTTTATCCATCATAAACATATACATAGCAATAATCATCTGAAAGAAAACATATATGCTATATCAAAGCATAACAAAACTCAAATATCGCAGTACAATGTATCATCATGTCACAGAGTAAATCCACTGTCACTCAAAACTAGTGATCAAAATATCCAAACAAGGTATCATAGTCTAACAGTGTAAAAACATATCAGCAGAAAACATAAGCATAAATGGAGGGGTAGTACAATACTCACTCTTTATCCTTCCTTTTCAATTTCCCTTGGTTATGCACTAACATACCTTTGTTCTCTATTTGCAGGAACTACTTTTAAGCATGCAAAGGGATTTGAAAACCAGGTTACGTTTATTCTTTCAAGTTCTCACACCAAAGAGAACACAACAATATCAAATATTCTATATGGAAACAACAAAGTTTTCCCAAGATTCATATTGTACGATGTATACCAAAAATCCACAACATCTCTTGTGGACATTTCATACTTCTCTTGCTCAGGGGTTTGGCTAGAGTCCATGTAGCTCCATGATTCCAATATGGCAGGATGGAAAATGAGCACGGGTTTTTTGGTTTCCCATTTCACACCATTCATTTGTTGTTACATACATATATGTATATGCACAAATTCTTGTATACATCCACTATTATGTTTTCATACTTTCTCATTCTCAATAGACAACCTTGGTTAACTAATTGTAGAAATTATTCACTATTTTTAGGCTCACATTGTATATATTAATTTTACCCATATACTTGCTCTTTATCCTTCCTTTCTTATTTCCCTTAGTTTTTCGTTAACATACCTTTGTGTTTTGTTTGCAGAAACTAGGTTTAAGCATGGAAAGGGATTTGAAAACCAAGTTACGTTTATACTTTCAAGTTGTCACAACAAAGACAAGACAACAATATCAGATATTATATATGCAAACAATATAGTTTCCCAAGATTCCTACTATACAATGTATGATGAAACTCCATAGCATCTCTCTTGGACGTTTCATACTTCTCTTGCTTGGGGGTTTGGCTAGAATCCATGTGGCTCCATGATGCCAATATGGCAGGGTGGAAAATGAGCACAGGCTTTCCGGTTTTCCATTTCACATCATTCATTTTTTTGTTACATACATATATGTATAAACACAAATTCTTGTATATATTTACTATTGTGTTTTCCATATCGTCTCAAATAAGGCCTTCCTTCTAATTCAATTAAAATAATAATGTATGTTGAATTTCCATGGTATCTCCCATGCATGTTTGATTCTTCTCTTGCTTGGGGCTCTCAATATAGGTCATGCACCCTCATTATGCCATTATCGTAGGAAGACAAACAAGCCTGGGTTTTGTAGTTCTACATTTAATGCCATACATTTGTTCTTACATATATATATGTCTAGACAAATTGGTGTATATATTTGGTGACATCTTTCTAATGTTCCCTGCAAATAATGTGCACCTTCCAATTCAATTAAAATACCTTGAAAAAGTATGCATGGTGTTCGAATCCTAAAATTACGGATTTGATACTACTTATAACATCTTCACTTTTTGCAAAACCCACTTCTAATGACAATTATAACTAAACTAATGGAATCACTTTTCCAAAAGACATAACTATACTAATCGAATCACTTTTTCAAAAGCATACTTGTTAATTTAATCTTAGGAAGATAGCACATAATGTACAATTTGGTAGCCACTTTGTAACTAGTAAATCTTATTCTAGAACACAAGAAACATTTTCCCATTTTAATGAATCAAAAAATTGATTTACCTATAGAAAAACATCAAATATACACTCTATTAACACAAAATATATAATACCTTAAATTTTGGACAAAAGTTATTATTATTAAGAAAACTAATACTTTAAAAATTTCAATTGTATTCAATTGAGAAAATGTGATTTATAAAGAAAAATCTTATTTAAAAATCATTTTCCTAATATTACTTATTAAAATCACTGATAATTAATTAATTGACCTTGCAAGCATGGATACATTGTAAAAAATCAAAATGACCTACGGTTCTATTTTACATTTCTGCAATTAGCTTCCAACTAAAAATAACTAATATGGAAGCGTAAAAAACAATCTCATGGTATAAAAAAATGCTTGTTAATATTTGCATTGCTTCTCACATAATAATAAAGAAGTGCACTATAACATAGGGTTTACAATGGTGTATAATGCTTGAAATAAATGTAGAGATGTAAAAAAAAATTATACATAAGCCATATTCATATTATCCATCTAATCATGCCTTCCAAATATCTTTGTTTATTATAATGTACTCTACAAATTTTAATCTCAATTAACTTGTACGTCAAAATATTCATGTTTTATACACTTGGATTGCATTCAAATTAGTTTTTTTTTTGTATTGATTTTAATTTGATCTCATGTATCAAACATGAATTTCTTTTGCTTAATGTTCACTAGAATAAGTTACATTTCACACCAATCCACTTAAATGAGTTTCAATTACATGTCTATAATTGGATGGCTTTCATGCATTTTGGTTTTCCTTTAAAATGGAATGGATCCATTTACTTAGAACTCTTTTTTTCTCAAATGGGTTGTATTGAAATCAATGGCATACCTTTCAACTTAGTTTCATCTTGTATTCAATGGAGAAGATGTGATTTATTACGAAAAAAATTATTCAAAAATCATTCTCCTACAATTACTTATTAAAATCATTGATAATTAATTACTTGAGATTGGAAGTAATGGATACATTATAAATAATGAATTTTAAATTCCTGCAATCAACTTCCAACTACAAATTATTGATATTGAAACACAAAAATCAATCTCCTAATATACACAAATGTTTTTTAATCTCTATTGCATTGCTCATCACTTAACAATAAAGAAGAGCACAATAAGATGGGGTTCACATAGCTTTGCTTTCCTTTCAAATTCACTTTTCTCTACTAAAAACAAGCTTTCTCCTTTCCCACATTGACCTACCTTTTTCGGTGGGACCCTATCAGCTAATCGTTGCATGTTGTGCATGCGACTGCTAGCTATGAAACTTAATGATATGCAAAACTACAAGAAATAACCTAGAAATGAATGTGAAACAAAACAATAAATTAGAAAAGTACAGAGGGGCACCTAGAAACCTGTAGAAGCTTGAATGAAGACTTGAAATTCTGAAAATATTAAATTTAATGGGTATTTGCAGGATCATCATGGGAAAAAAGGCCCTTAAGTGGCAAAAAAATTAGAAAAATAAAAGTTAGGCAACTTGACATTAAAATTTGAATAAGTTATCTATGTTATTTCAAAAATATATGTAAGAATAGAATCTATAGCAAATTAAATGTAGTTTCTAAACTACTAGGTTTATTTAAAATATATATATTTGGTGAAATTTTGGGAAATTTCCAGCGTGGTAGTATAAATTTTAGGGAAAAAATAAAGAAGTAGGTGTTTGTCTCACCACCTAACCATAATAAAATGATAATACTTTTTATAATATTTTAGATATAAGTGGGGGACTCGTAATGGGATGTGATACATATTTTTTGTAATTTTTTCCAAGTAAATAGTGGTATGAAGTTCTTTTAATTATGTTGAAAAATATTAAAAATCATTATGTCGACCACCTTAACTTGGTCAAAACTTCATGAAATTCATCTTTTTTTAATCCTATACTATGAAGCATAAAATGCTTGACACATGTTTAGTTCAAAAATGTGATGTGTTTAAAGCTACAAATGTTTTCAAATAACCTATCAATGATGACTTGGTTATAATTCAAATAGAAATGAATAATATTTTTATTAAACTCAAAGTAAAATATAATTTATGTTGGTAGAAGCTGAGAATCTCCTTTAAAAATCCTTTCATTTCAGCAATTTTGGGTTAAAAAAAATTAGCTGACCACATACCCATCATATCACCACTTTTTGCCCATCATGATCCTGCACATACCCTAATGCACACTAGGACTCATACACCAGGCTGGGTGATTTAGTCCTAGATTAGGGTTTCTAGGCAGGAACATAAATCTGGTAGAGATAAGTCTAAAACACCTAAAAACTAGAAAAATCCCTATACTGGGACTCATACACCAGAAGTGGCATATTAGTCCCACTTAGCGTTTTTGGAAATTCAAAGTCTGAATCTACTCTTCAACCTTTGATCTATCTTCTCAACCTGATTTCTAGATTTGAACTGTTAAATTTTTCTCTATATATACCTTTTAGTGCTCTTGAAAATAGGGTGATAACTTGGAAAAATTTGCAACCTTAACAACTTATTTCCAATCTCACTCTTCAATGTGTCTTCAACCTAGGTTTGCAAATCACACACTAAAGAGAGAGAAAAATGTTGTTTTTTTAGTAGAAAAGGGTTCACCTTGGTCAAACCATGTTTTGGTAATCAAACCTTGTAATGAAATAAAATGGAAAGGAGGAATGATGAATGAACAGAATGATATGTTGCAACTCACCAAACCCTAGGAATAAAATGCTGCAAACATGTATGAGATGGCTCCAATGGATGTAGATCTTGACTCTTTATTGAATGATATGGATCTTGAATTGAAGTCTTGCTTGAATCATGAAACCCTACATTACAAATGTTAGCTCAAATACAAACATGATGCATGATGAATTTGACATGATGCTTGATACTTGAATAATGTTCCAAAACACTTGATAATAAACTCTTGAAGTCTCTTGAATGCTCTTGTAAACACTTGAATTATCTTGTGAACTCAAATTTTATATAATGCATGAATTATTAGGTGAAAATGAGTGAAATAACCTTGTATTTATACTTGTTTATGCCAAATTTCTCAATATTACAAGACTACAAGCCGATATCAAATCCAGGAGAATAAAATCCTACCAAGAATTTAAATTTAATTTAATTTTAAGCCACATGGGACTCATACACAAGAAGTGGCGTATGAGTCCCATTAGGCTAGGCTATGGGACACATTTTTCAAGAAATGCTTAGTTTAATGTGAAATCCAGAATGGGGCCCCAAAACTTAGGTGGGATCCTTATGCCCAAGGTAGTGTATGAGTCCTAGATCACTAAATCTAGGCTATACAATCCAAAAACACATGAATCATGATTGGATGTTGGTTTATGTCAGGATTATCGTTTGAAAGATGCATTAATTAAGGCTTGTGGATGCAAAATAACGCCAATTAAGGAAAAAAGAAGCCCAATAATTAATAAAACCCTAGATTAGTGTGAAAGTGTAATAAAACACTTTAAACACCCTAAATAAGGAACAATTAGGTCTACTTAGGGTATGTGCAAGATTATGGGGGTCAAAAAAGTGGAAATGGAAAAAAAAGTTGTTTCTAACTTGCTTTAAAAATGAATAATGAAATATTTATATTTTTTGTAGCAAGGAGATGAAAAACTATTCATAAATCATCATATCTCTCTATCCCTTTCTCTACCTCTCTATATATCACTATGTCTCCCCTTAAGCTCTAGATTTATTCCTCCCTCCTTTCTTCTCTCTTTGTACCTCTTTATAACTATCTTTATCACTCTCTCCTTGAGCTCTAGACATGTGCTCTACCTTTCTCTCATCCTTCCTTCTATGTCTCTCTTTCCTCCCTCTCTCTCTCTCTCTCTCTCTCTCTCTCTCTCTCTCTCTCTCTCTCCCTCCTTTGAAGTCTCTCATCCCTCTTAAGTATCTCTCCTCAAGTCTTTCCCTCCCTCTCTCCCTCTTAGGTCTCTCTCTCTCAGTTCTCTCCCTCTCTCTCTCTCCTATTCTCTCTCTCCTCCATCTCTCCCTCTCTCCTCTCTAGGCTCCCTCTCTCTCTCTCTCTCTCCCTCTCTCCCTCTCCCTCTCTCCTCCCTCTCTCCCTCTCAAGTCTCTCTCCCTCTCCTTCCCTCTATCTCCTCACGCCTCTCAGTCTCTCTCTCTCCCTCTCTCCTCTCAAGTATATCTCTCTCCTCTTCAAATTTCCTCGAGGTCTCTCTCTTTCGGTTCCTACCACTCCCTCTCAGCCTCCTCTCTCTCTCCTCTCCCTCTCCTCTCTCCCTCTCGATCCATTCAAATTCTCTCTCTCTCTCCCTCCCTCTCTTGCTCAGACCCTTCACCTCCCTCCTCCATCTGCCTCTCCCCTCCTTTAGGAAGTCTCTCTTTCCCTTTTAAAGTCTCTCTCTTATGTCTCTTCCTCCCTCTCTCTCTCTTAGGCCTCTCTTAGGTCTCTCCCACTCCTCCTCTCTCTTCCTCTCCTCTTTCTCAAGTCTCTTCCCTCCCTCTCTCTCTTCTCTCATGCCTCTCTCTCTCACTCTCTATCTCTCTTACACTCTCCATCTACCTTTCAGGTCTCTCTCACACACACTATCTCTCTCTATCTCTTCATATCCCTCTTAGGTCTCTCTCTCTCCCACTCTCTCTCTATATCTCTCCTTCCCTCTCTCTCTCTCCCCATCTCATGTTACTTCTATGGGAGAGAGAGAAAGGGAGGGAGGGAGGGAGAGAGGAAGATAAAGGGAGATATATAGTTATCTAGTTAGTGTGGGAAGGAAACACTAGAGAGAGGGGAGGGAGTGAGAGAATGAATGAACAAAGAGAGTGAGTGGGAAGAGAGAGACGAGAGAGGGAGATGAAGAGAGAGAAACTTGATGGATAGAGGGAAACAAGAGGAAGAGAGTGATTGGGAGAGAGACCTAAGAGGAGATAAAGAGTGTGAGAGAGAGAGAAGACTCTATGAGGAGATGGATGAGTGAGTGAGTGAGTGAGTGAGAGAGAGAGAGAGAAGAGTTAAGTTGTAACGCCCATCGTGCAAACCCCAAAGAACACACATATAATGCGAATAATTTTTTTTTAAATAATAAAAGTAAACATGTGCAACAACATTACCACATAAACACATAGCATAACACATAGCATTAAATCCACATGGTTCTCTGGGGCACGCGAGGTTACATTGCAACCACAAAACAAAGTAAAGATAACGAAAATAACATAACCATTTAATATATGAAAATCATATACAATGATACAACTGATAGCCATGATGCGAGTATGAATCATCGCATAGTTACATCCATGATAAATCTTTTAACAAGATCCAAATTAAACCTAACTATTACATCATTGAAATAATATTACCTTACAATTTTCTTTGATACAAGAGTTACACTGAATTTCCCAACATGGGGAATGATACAAGAATAATGAAATATGAAGTACAACTGATCACTGGTACAACTCCACTGCGGAAAGCTGAGAAGACAAGACGCTGATGGGGAACCCAACGGGTGCGGAGCACGTTCCTCCCAACCATGTGAATTACAAGTAACTCACCCCTCGTGCTTAGAGGTGATGAGGAAGTGAACCCGACCATGAATGTCAAACCGACTCAACAACAACATGACACTAAACAAGTACAACTCAAGGTATACAATGAACAACCAACAACGTACTCAAATCACATAACAAGTAGGAACCAAGAGACTCATCGCAATAACATGAAGTACTATCAATTAACATTCATGAAACAGAACCACAAGAATTCAAAGAAACATCATAAAGAGATCACATCCAGAAGAACCGAACCAACACCCAAAATACATTTCCAAACAAATCAGAACCAATAAACAGAACATGATTCCATAATAACTCTAAATCAACCATTCAATACACCATTCCATAGGCAACAAGAAACAAGTCAACCGGGTGTCAAACGGGGAGGGTCATCGCATAGCTCACATGGGATCCCCTAGCTCTTCCTCCAACTGAGGCGCCGGCACCCACCTATGGATTCCCTAGCCCTAAAATCAGAAACATCATAAATATAACAATATCCAGAGGCAACAAGAATCAAGAACAACAAGGGTGTCTAGTGGAGAGTGTCATCGCATGGTCTTACATGAATTCGCCAGACTACCTATCACAAGGTGCCGCCTCCATCTGTACATGGATTATCCAGACAACCTAGCTCAAGGAGCCGCCTTCATCTATGGTTATCCAGACATCCTATTTCAAGGTGCCACCCCATAGGGTTACTCATGCGGAGCCACTTACCTTTCATAGAGACAAGGTAGTGACCTTACCAACCAGGTCTTCTCACCCATCCTTAGCCTTTGAAAGCACTAACGGCAGGGGTGAGGTGCATGTTTTTATCTTGTTATGTGTTAACTAACCCAACCCCCTAAATTCTATTTTTAGGTTATCACTTGTTTAACTACTCTTACGTGGGTTCCCCTAGCACTTCCTCTTACCTGAGGCGCCGGGGCCCACGAAGAGCCACTCTCCCTATGACCCTTAATATAAATCCAAACTAGGCAAGGGTTGTACTATCATGAATAAAACATATTACTCAAAACATAAACAAGTGAGGCAAATCCATCTCGCAATAGCTCATAATCAAATGCCCATACCCACGTACAACCCTTCCAAAAGTAATTCTAATAGATTTTCAATTCCAAGAGCACAACCACACTCAATAACAATCACAGATTAAAAAAAAACACGCCTCTGGAACTATGGTCCTCAATAACCAATAATTGAATCACAAATACACAAGGTTCCCACCCCGCAACCGGAATAAAGGAAAACTATAATCAAAATGCACAAGAAAAACTGACAATCTATAGGGTTTCACAAATTAACAACCACGTAACCCACATTGAAGAATAAAGTTACAATAATTAACTGGAAAACTATAACCAGATCACGTAAATTCATAACGTAAAATGATGATTAACTCAATAATACAAAACACTCCAACCTTGAAACGAAATAAAGAAAGCACAAGAAGTTAATAACCCTACGTCAAAATATTTAACCCTTATCAAAGTACATCCGATAAATATAAAGGAATACATTTAAAACCTCCAACCAAAGAACTCGAGAAACCATTGAAAATTAAAACATACAAAAATGATTTCACTATCATATCTAATTTATTTCTTTTCAATAACTCATAAAATTCCAACTTTACAATTTTTTTACAGATACATTCAAATCAATAACTTCTAAACTTACGAACTGCCTCGATTAATAATACAACTTATTACAAAAATATACTATATATATATAATCTATATACATACACACCTAATATATATATGTACCTACCAACACTTTCTTTCTTATAATTCTCAAAATTTTACAAATAAACAAACTGCATGTAATTATACTCTCATTGTGAATCTACACACCAAATATATTTCTATACTAAATTATTAACATTTAACAAATATTTACAAATATTTTAAAATATATTAATAAATTTATATACAAGCAAGTATTTAAATTATCCAA
>VDFB02270651.1:117020107-117034869 GCA_007258455.2 Sequoia sempervirens
TAATATGGTTACCTAGACATAATCTACTAACCCTAAACACAAGTACACAACTCGATCATGGTTACATTGTTTTATTTTGACAATTGAATACTACATACACAAGGTTAACTCTTACTTTAGTGGAGGTCATCACAATATTGCAAAGTGTTAATTGGTGTTTTTCCCTAGGGTTCCGCCCCCAACATGGGTTACCCTAGTAACCTCTCAATAAACCCGCCCCATTGGCTAATCATGGAATCAAATGACTTTTGAAGAAACAAACATTGATTTTCCATTCCAGCTCTTCTCATCTTATACTCCGACTCGAACTAGCTCAAGAGTCAATAAGTGAGGCATAAACATCTTGTTAAGAGTTTTAATCTAACTACTATGTTATTTAGTTATCACTGACTTACTAACTCTTTGTAAGTTACCCTGACACCACTTTGTGTGTCAACCCTTACAAAAAGCCACTCCCCTAAACATAACAAAGGTATACTAAGTTTTCCTGACGAGGGTTTACAAAGTGCACAAAAATTCAATCACTTTATAACAAATGACACACACAACAGTCATTAAAAACTTTTATCATAAACCAGATAACAAAACACCATATTCTAACTCGTGCACAACCCAAGTCAACTCATAAAATGCATTTGAACAATAATACACCCTTACTATACAAATCTTTCTAGAAGACTTATACAACTAAGACTTTCCCAATTTTCCCAAAAAGAAACACGATTAAAAGCAAATCAAGAAAAAAATAAATGTCTATTGTTCGGATATACTAAATCCACATGCATAAGTTTGAAAACAACATGTTTATAAATCAACTTAATAAAAGATCTATTTTAAAATCAATAAAAATAACTATTTCATTTAATTTATTCTTTTGATTTTCTCAAATTCACAATATATTATATTCAATAATTTCTCAATCTTAATTTTCACATGCATTATAATTTAAAAATACCTAAATCATTTTTCCTCACTTAATAAATATAATTATAAATATATAATTATATTTATTTATTCTTACAAATATATATATACTCATATTCATATTCATATTCTTATTCATATATATATATGTAAATATAAATATAAATTATATAATAATAATCATTAAATTAAAAATCGGATTTTAAAACATAAACTGTGATTCTTACCATTTAAAAATGTTTAAATGAAATTTTAAATAAAAATTGAACTTAACACAGTTGGTGCACTGGTCGCGGCCTCCCTTTTGGGGAGGACGCAGCCTACACTACGGCTGGGCCCAACAGCCATGGTGGCTGCTGTGCGCAGCCAAGGTGGTTGCACCCACCCATAAGAGGTGAGGGGAGGGTTTCGGCCCTCCCCAAAATACATTTAAATTTTTTTTTTATTAAAACTCGCCCATACGGCGAACGAAAAATTGTGAATTTTTTTAAATAAAATTTCCTAATGCACCTGTACAACGACGAACATGGAAATAAATAGATTTTTTATCAATCCAATTTATATATGAAACATATATGTATAAAATATATGTATATATATATATTAAATATATATATATGTATATATATATGTATATATATAATTTTCACAGGATTTCACAATAAAATATACTATAATTTCTTTAGGGAAACTGTAAAAAACATTTCGGGGTTTTCATGCTGGAAATTGGGGAAATTACAAAAATTTCAACAGGGATTTCAAAGGAAAATACGCACAGCATAATAAATCAAAACCTAATTTGTTTCCGGAGGTTTAGATTTCCTTTTTAAACAATGATTTCCCTCACATAAAATTTCTCAAACTATTCCACAAAGAGAGAGCTATAGAAGTATTTTTTTAAAAAATAATTCAATAAAACTTAGCAGAGAATGGACAATAATAATCTTTTTCGAGAAATACAAAAATTTAATAACAAGAAGCTTTCCTTCCTCAGACATTCCTTTTCAAAACAAATAAAATGAAATTTACAAGAAAAATACCTATTATTAGAAAGCTGCCTGTAGAAGAAAATCTCTTGCCTGTAGCGTACAACTCCCAAAAGCTTCTCCAAAGAAAACCCCAATTCCACAGGAAAGCTATAACCAACACCAAGAATTTCCCACCAAAGGGATTTTCCACAAGTATACAGTATTTCCAAAATAACTTAAACAAAATTTTTTGCAAAAGCTCTGATATTTTTTCCCCGTGAAGAAATTGAATAACCCCTGTGTTTTTCCCCAGATCCAAAATAACCTCCATGAACAAATTTCCTCAACCAAAAATCATAATTGCACTGGCACACATGTCGAGAAGTGCAAAATATCTTCTCAACAACTTCTCGACAATCTTGCCTTTCAAGATTTGCATGATTTTATTAATTTATTTAAAATTAACAATTTTATATTCAAAATTTGTTTTAATAACCAAAAAATACCATTTCCCCACAAATTATTTAATTTAAATATTGAATCTATTCACACAATTTTAAAATACCCTAATTTAATTAATTAATTAATTTAATTAAATAAATTCTAATCTTGAAGATGAACCATTTAACCAAAACAAACTAATTAATTAAATAAATAACATGCAAACTAAATTTCTTTTTAACATTAAAAAAAATTAATTTAAATAATAGTAAATAAAACACAATAAACTATTATTAAAATTGGCATTTTTCCTTTCAAACAATTAAACCAAACTGAAAAATACAAGACAACCTATGACTCAAACTAAAACTGACAATGTACAGTGACTGGGTTATAGACTAGACTAGGATGAACCAAACTACTACCTCCCAATCAACATATCCGTTGAGTCTTGACACGCTCAGACCTGAGTAACCAGGTGGAGTCAGTGTCATGTACCTACAATCTTGCAACCAAGCAAATAACATGCATATATATATAAACCATTGAACAGGCACACCGTGTAAAGAAAATCACGGACATCACAGGGCACTCACAAGTGAGTGATGCAATTTTTTTCTCCACACCAATACACGTCACATCAGACTAATGAAATAAATAGCTTTTTATCCATCATAAACATATACATAGCAATAATCATCTGAAAGAAAACATATATGCTATATCAAAGCATAACAAAACTCAAATATCGCAGTACAATGTATCATCATGTCACAGAGTAAATCCACTGTCACTCAAAACTAGTGATCAAAATATCCAAACAAGGTATCATAGTCTAACAGTGTAAAAACATATCAGCAGAAAACATAAGCATAAATGGAGGGGTAGTACAATACTCACTCTTTATCCTTCCTTTTCAATTTCCCTTGGTTATGCACTAACATACCTTTGTTCTCTATTTGCAGGAACTACTTTTAAGCATGCAAAGGGATTTGAAAACCAGGTTACGTTTATTCTTTCAAGTTCTCACACCAAAGAGAACACAACAATATCAAATATTCTATATGGAAACAACAAAGTTTTCCCAAGATTCATATTGTACGATGTATACCAAAAATCCACAACATCTCTTGTGGACATTTCATACTTCTCTTGCTCAGGGGTTTGGCTAGAGTCCATGTAGCTCCATGATTCCAATATGGCAGGATGGAAAATGAGCACGGGTTTTTTGGTTTCCCATTTCACACCATTCATTTGTTGTTACATACATATATGTATATGCACAAATTCTTGTATACATCCACTATTATGTTTTCATACTTTCTCATTCTCAATAGACAACCTTGGTTAACTAATTGTAGAAATTATTCACTATTTTTAGGCTCACATTGTATATATTAATTTTACCCATATACTTGCTCTTTATCCTTCCTTTCTTATTTCCCTTAGTTTTTCGTTAACATACCTTTGTGTTTTGTTTGCAGAAACTAGGTTTAAGCATGGAAAGGGATTTGAAAACCAAGTTACGTTTATACTTTCAAGTTGTCACAACAAAGACAAGACAACAATATCAGATATTATATATGCAAACAATATAGTTTCCCAAGATTCCTACTATACAATGTATGATGAAACTCCATAGCATCTCTCTTGGACGTTTCATACTTCTCTTGCTTGGGGGTTTGGCTAGAATCCATGTGGCTCCATGATGCCAATATGGCAGGGTGGAAAATGAGCACAGGCTTTCCGGTTTTCCATTTCACATCATTCATTTTTTTGTTACATACATATATGTATAAACACAAATTCTTGTATATATTTACTATTGTGTTTTCCATATCGTCTCAAATAAGGCCTTCCTTCTAATTCAATTAAAATAATAATGTATGTTGAATTTCCATGGTATCTCCCATGCATGTTTGATTCTTCTCTTGCTTGGGGCTCTCAATATAGGTCATGCACCCTCATTATGCCATTATCGTAGGAAGACAAACAAGCCTGGGTTTTGTAGTTCTACATTTAATGCCATACATTTGTTCTTACATATATATATGTCTAGACAAATTGGTGTATATATTTGGTGACATCTTTCTAATGTTCCCTGCAAATAATGTGCACCTTCCAATTCAATTAAAATACCTTGAAAAAGTATGCATGGTGTTCGAATCCTAAAATTACGGATTTGATACTACTTATAACATCTTCACTTTTTGCAAAACCCACTTCTAATGACAATTATAACTAAACTAATGGAATCACTTTTCCAAAAGACATAACTATACTAATCGAATCACTTTTTCAAAAGCATACTTGTTAATTTAATCTTAGGAAGATAGCACATAATGTACAATTTGGTAGCCACTTTGTAACTAGTAAATCTTATTCTAGAACACAAGAAACATTTTCCCATTTTAATGAATCAAAAAATTGATTTACCTATAGAAAAACATCAAATATACACTCTATTAACACAAAATATATAATACCTTAAATTTTGGACAAAAGTTATTATTATTAAGAAAACTAATACTTTAAAAATTTCAATTGTATTCAATTGAGAAAATGTGATTTATAAAGAAAAATCTTATTTAAAAATCATTTTCCTAATATTACTTATTAAAATCACTGATAATTAATTAATTGACCTTGCAAGCATGGATACATTGTAAAAAATCAAAATGACCTACGGTTCTATTTTACATTTCTGCAATTAGCTTCCAACTAAAAATAACTAATATGGAAGCGTAAAAAACAATCTCATGGTATAAAAAAATGCTTGTTAATATTTGCATTGCTTCTCACATAATAATAAAGAAGTGCACTATAACATAGGGTTTACAATGGTGTATAATGCTTGAAATAAATGTAGAGATGTAAAAAAAAATTATACATAAGCCATATTCATATTATCCATCTAATCATGCCTTCCAAATATCTTTGTTTATTATAATGTACTCTACAAATTTTAATCTCAATTAACTTGTACGTCAAAATATTCATGTTTTATACACTTGGATTGCATTCAAATTAGTTTTTTTTTTGTATTGATTTTAATTTGATCTCATGTATCAAACATGAATTTCTTTTGCTTAATGTTCACTAGAATAAGTTACATTTCACACCAATCCACTTAAATGAGTTTCAATTACATGTCTATAATTGGATGGCTTTCATGCATTTTGGTTTTCCTTTAAAATGGAATGGATCCATTTACTTAGAACTCTTTTTTTCTCAAATGGGTTGTATTGAAATCAATGGCATACCTTTCAACTTAGTTTCATCTTGTATTCAATGGAGAAGATGTGATTTATTACGAAAAAAATTATTCAAAAATCATTCTCCTACAATTACTTATTAAAATCATTGATAATTAATTACTTGAGATTGGAAGTAATGGATACATTATAAATAATGAATTTTAAATTCCTGCAATCAACTTCCAACTACAAATTATTGATATTGAAACACAAAAATCAATCTCCTAATATACACAAATGTTTTTTAATCTCTATTGCATTGCTCATCACTTAACAATAAAGAAGAGCACAATAAGATGGGGTTCACATAGCTTTGCTTTCCTTTCAAATTCACTTTTCTCTACTAAAAACAAGCTTTCTCCTTTCCCACATTGACCTACCTTTTTCGGTGGGACCCTATCAGCTAATCGTTGCATGTTGTGCATGCGACTGCTAGCTATGAAACTTAATGATATGCAAAACTACAAGAAATAACCTA
The DNA here is from genome assembly GCA_007258455.2 of Sequoia sempervirens. Lineage (NCBI taxonomy): Eukaryota > Viridiplantae > Streptophyta > Pinopsida > Cupressales > Cupressaceae > Sequoia > Sequoia sempervirens. The sequence continues at coordinate 117,026,176 of VDFB02270651.1, forward strand.
GAAATGAATGTGAAACAAAACAATAAATTAGAAAAGTACAGAGGGGCACCTAGAAACCTGTAGAAGCTTGAATGAAGACTTGAAATTCTGAAAATATTAAATTTAATGGGTATTTGCAGGATCATCATGGGAAAAAAGGCCCTTAAGTGGCAAAAAAATTAGAAAAATAAAAGTTAGGCAACTTGACATTAAAATTTGAATAAGTTATCTATGTTATTTCAAAAATATATGTAAGAATAGAATCTATAGCAAATTAAATGTAGTTTCTAAACTACTAGGTTTATTTAAAATATATATACTTGTGAAATTCTTGAAATTTCAACGTAGGTAGTACTTTAAATTTAGGAAAATAAGAAGTAGGTGTTTGTCTCACCACCAACTATAATAAAATGATAATACTTTTTTATAATATTTTAGGATATGTGTGGAGACCATGTCCTGATGTGATGCATATTTTTGTAATTTTTTTCCAAGTAAATAATTAATTATGATTCTTTATATATTTGAAAATATTAAAAAATTTATGTCTCACCTTTAACTTGGTCAAAACTTCATGAAATTCATCTTTTTAATCCTATACTATGCAAAGTATAAATGTGACATATGTTTCGATTCAAAAATGTGATATTGTTTGAAAGCTGAAGCAAATGTTTTTCAATCAACCTATCAATGATGACTTTAGTTGTAATTCAAATAGAAAATGAATAATATTTTTTATTAAACTCAAAGTAAAGCATAATTTATGTTGGTAGAAAGTCGAGAATTCCTTTAAAATCCTTTCATTTCATCAATTTTAGTTAAAAAAAAGCCGCCACCACATACCCATCATATCAACACTTTTTTGGCCCATCATGATCGTACACATACCCTAATGCACACTAGGACTCATACACCAGGCTGGGTGATTTAGTCCTAGATTAGGGTTTCTAGGCAGGAACATAAATCTGGTAGAGATAAGTCTAAAACACCTAAAAACTAGAAAAATCCCTATACTGGGACTCATACACCAGAAGTGGCATATTAGTCCCACTTAGCGTTTTTGGAAATTCAAAGTCTGAATCTACTCTTCAACCTTTGATCTATCTTCTCAACCTGATTTCTAGATTTGAACTGTTAAATTTTTCTCTATATATACCTTTTAGTGCTCTTGAAAATAGGGTGATAACTTGGAAAAATTTGCAACCTTAACAACTTATTTCCAATCTCACTCTTCAATGTGTCTTCAACCTAGGTTTGCAAATCACACACTAAAGAGAGAGAAAAATGTTGTTTTTTTAGTAGAAAAGGGTTCACCTTGGTCAAACCATGTTTTGGTAATCAAACCTTGTAATGAAATAAAATGGAAAGGAGGAATGATGAATGAACAGAATGATATGTTGCAACTCACCAAACCCTAGGAATAAAATGCTGCAAACATGTATGAGATGGCTCCAATGGATGTAGATCTTGACTCTTTATTGAATGATATGGATCTTGAATTGAAGTCTTGCTTGAATCATGAAACCCTACATTACAAATGTTAGCTCAAATACAAACATGATGCATGATGAATTTGACATGATGCTTGATACTTGAATAATGTTCCAAAACACTTGATAATAAACTCTTGAAGTCTCTTGAATGCTCTTGTAAACACTTGAATTATCTTGTGAACTCAAATTTTATATAATGCATGAATTATTAGGTGAAAATGAGTGAAATAACCTTGTATTTATACTTGTTTATGCCAAATTTCTCAATATTACAAGACTACAAGCCGATATCAAATCCAGGAGAATAAAATCCTACCAAGAATTTAAATTTAATTTAATTTTAAGCCACATGGGACTCATACACAAGAAGTGGCGTATGAGTCCCATTAGGCTAGGCTATGGGACACATTTTTCAAGAAATGCTTAGTTTAATGTGAAATCCAGAATGGGGCCCCAAAACTTAGGTGGGATCCTTATGCCCAAGGTAGTGTATGAGTCCTAGATCACTAAATCTAGGCTATACAATCCAAAAACACATGAATCATGATTGGATGTTGGTTTATGTCAGGATTATCGTTTGAAAGATGCATTAATTAAGGCTTGTGGATGCAAAATAACGCCAATTAAGGAAAAAAGAAGCCCAATAATTAATAAAACCCTAGATTAGTGTGAAAGTGTAATAAAACACTTTAAACACCCTAAATAAGGAACAATTAGGTCTACTTAGGGTATGTGCAAGATTATGGGGGTCAAAAAAGTGGAAATGGAAAAAAAAGTTGTTTCTAACACTTCCAAAAATTAATGAATAATGAAATATTTATATTTTTTGTAGCAAGGAGATGAAAAAATATTCATAAATCATCATATATCTCTATCCCTTTCTCTACCTCTCTATATATCACTATGTCTCCCCTTAAGCTCTAGACCTATCCCTCCCTCCTTTCTTCTCTCTTTATCCATTTTTATACCTTTCTCACTCTCTCTCCTTGAGCTCTAGACATATCTCTCTACCCCTCTCTCCATCCTTCCTTCTCTCTTTCACTCCCTCTCTCTCTCTCTCTCTCTCTCTCCCTCCCTTTGAAGTCTCTCATATCCTCTTAAGTATCTCTCCCAAGTCTTTCCCACTCCCTCTCCTTAGGTCTCTCTCCACCTCTCCCACTCTCTCTCTCTCTATTCTCTCACCCATCTCTCCTCTCCCACTCTCTCGCCTCTCTCTCCTCTCTCCCTCTCTCCCTCTCCTCCCTCCCTCCTCAAGTCTCTCTCTCCTCTCCTTCCTCTATCTCCTCTCTCGCCTCTCAAGTCTCTCTCTCCTCCTCTCTCCTCCTACATATCTCTCACTCTTCATTTTCCTCTCGTGTCTCTCTCCTGCCCCTACCAATTCTCCATCTCCCTCTCTCTCACCTCCCTCCCTCTCCTCTCTCGGGATCCATTCAAATTCTCTCTCCCACTCCCCTCTCTGCTCTGTGCCTCACCCCACCTCCATCTATCACCTTTCTCTCCCCTCCCTTTGAAGTCTCTCTTTTAAAAGTCTCTCTCTCTATGTCCTTCCACTCCTCTCTCTCTCTCTTAGGCCTCTCTAGGTCTCTCCCACTCCCTCCTCTCTTCCTCTCCTTCTCAAGTCTTCCACTCTCTCCTCTTCTCTCATGTCTCTCTCACTCTCTCATCTCTTTACACTCCATCTGCCTTCCTGTGTCTCTCTCACATTATCTTCTCTCTATCTCTTCACATCCCTTCTTAGTCTTTCTCTCTCCTCCCACTCTCTCTCTCTATATCTCTCCTTCCTCTCTCTCTCCCCCATCTCATGTTACTCCGGGGAGAGAGAGAAAGGGAGGAAGGGAGGAGAGAGGAGAGATAAAGGAGATATATAGTTATCTAGTTCGTGGTGGGAAGGAAACACTAGAGAGAGAGGGAGAGGGAGGGGGAGAGAGAGAGAGAGAGAGAGAGAGAGAGAGAGAGAGAGAGAGAGAGAGAGAGATAGTGTGTGTGAGAGAGAGAGACTTGATATGGATAGAGGGAAGCATAGAGGAAGAGAGTGATTGGGAGAGAGAGATACCTAAGAGGGAGATAAAGAGTGAGAGATAGAGAGAGGCCTATGAGGGAGATGGATGGTGTGAGTGAGAGAGAGAGAGAGAGAGTTAAGATGTAACCAACGACAGCAAACCCCAGAGAACACACATATAATGCGAATAATTTTTTTTTTTAAATAATAAAAGTAAACATGTGCAACAACATTACCACATAAACACATAGCATAACACATAGCATTAAATCCACATGGTTCTCTGGGGCACACGAGGTTACATTGCAACCACAAAACAAAGTAAAGATAACGAAAATAACATAACCATTTAATTTATGAAAACCATATAAAATGATACAACTGATAGCCATGATGCGAGTATGAATCATCACATAGTTACATCCATGATAAATCTTTTAACAAGATCCAAATTAAACCTAACTATTACATCATTGAAATAATATTACATTACAATTTTCTTTGATACAAGAGTTACACTGAATTTCCCAACATGGGGAATGATACAAGAATAATGAAATATGAAGTACAACTGATCACTGGTACAACTCCACTGCGGAAAGCTGAGAAGATAAGACGCTGATGGGGAACCCAACGGGTGCGGAGCACGTTCCTCTCAACCATGTGAATTACAAGTAACTCACCCCCCCGTGCTCAGAGGTGATGAGGAAGTGAACCCGACCACGAATGTCAAACCGACTCAACAACAACATGACACTAAATAAGTACAACTCAAGGTATACAATGAACAACCAACAACATACTCAAATCACATAACAAGTAGGAACCAAGAGACTCATCGCAATAACATGAAGTACTATCAATTAACATTCATGAAACAGAACCACAAGAATTCAAAGAAACATCATAAAGAGATCACATCCAGAAGAACCGAACCAACACCCAAAATACATTTCCAAACAAATCAGAACCAATAAACAGAACATGATTCCATAATAACTCTAAATCAACCATTCAATACACCATTCCATAGGCAACAAGAAACAAGTCAACCGGGTGTCAAACGGGGAGGGTCATCGCATAGCTCACATGGGATCCCCTAGCTCTTCCTCCAACTGAGGCGCCGGCACCCACCTATGGATTCCCTAGCCCTAAAATCAGAAACATCATAAATATAACAATATCCAGAGGCAACAAGAATCAAGAACAACAAGGGTGTCTAGTGGAGAGTGTCATCGCATGGTCTTACATGAATTCGCCAGACTACCTATCACAAGGTGCCGCCTCCATCTGTACATGGATTATCCAGACAACCTAGCTCAAGGAGCCGCCTTCATCTATGGTTATCCAGACATCCTATTTCAAGGTGCCACCCCATAGGGTTACTCATGCGGAGCCACTTACCTTTCATAGAGACAAGGTAGTGACCTTACCAACCAGGTCTTCTCACCCATCCTTAGCCTTTGAAAGCACTAACGGCAGGGGTGAGGTGCATGTTTTTATCTTGTTATGTGTTAACTAACCCAACCCCCTAAATTCTATTTTTAGGTTATCACTTGTTTAACTACTCTTACGTGGGTTCCCCTAGCACTTCCTCTTACCTGAGGCGCCGGGGCCCACGAAGAGCCACTCTCCCTATGACCCTTAATATAAATCCAAACTAGGCAAGGGTTGTACTATCATGAATAAAACATATTACTCAAAACATAAACAAGTGAGGCAAATCCATCTCGCAATAGCTCATAATCAAATGCCCATACCCACGTACAACCCTTCCAAAAGTAATTCTAATAGATTTTCAATTCCAAGAGCACAACCACACTCAATAACAATCACAGATTAAAAAAAAACACGCCTCTGGAACTATGGTCCTCAATAACCAATAATTGAATCACAAATACACAAGGTTCCCACCCCGCAACCGGAATAAAGGAAAACTATAATCAAAATGCACAAGAAAAACTGACAATCTATAGGGTTTCACAAATTAACAACCACGTAACCCACATTGAAGAATAAAGTTACAATAATTAACTGGAAAACTATAACCAGATCACGTAAATTCATAACGTAAAATGATGATTAACTCAATAATACAAAACACTCCAACCTTGAAACGAAATAAAGAAAGCACAAGAAGTTAATAACCCTACGTCAAAATATTTAACCCTTATCAAAGTACATCCGATAAATATAAAGGAATACATTTAAAACCTCCAACCAAAGAACTCGAGAAACCATTGAAAATTAAAACATACAAAAATGATTTCACTATCATATCTAATTTATTTCTTTTCAATAACTCATAAAATTCCAACTTTACAATTTTTTTACAGATACATTCAAATCAATAACTTCTAAACTTACGAACTGCCTCGATTAATAATACAACTTATTACAAAAATATACTATATATATATAATCTATATACATACACACCTAATATATATATGTACCTACCAACACTTTCTTTCTTATAATTCTCAAAATTTTACAAATAAACAAACTGCATGTAATTATACTCTCATTGTGAATCTACACACCAAATATATTTCTATACTAAATTATTAACATTTAACAAATATTTACAAATATTTTAAAATATATTAATAAATTTATATACAAGCAAGTATTTAAATTATCCAACTAAATATTTACAAGTTTAAATAAAAAAAATCAAATCTTAATAAACATTAAAGATTTTAAATATATATAAGACTAAATTAAAAATACAAATGCAAATAAAAATTAAAGTTTTTTTTTTTTGTTTAAAGCCCACTCCATGGGGAACCGCGGGCGCCAGTCCCACGGACTGTGCGCGACAATCCGTAGGACTGCTACGGCAGCCCGTGGCTGGCACATGGCAGGGGAAAGGGTACGGCCCTGCACCGTCCCTTTCCTCTCCCATTCAAATAATTAAATTTTTTTTTTTTTATAAAAGTTCGCTTATATATTTTATTTTTATTTTTATTTTTATTTCAAAAACATAAATTTTCGTCCTTTCCAGGCACGGTTTTTGACACGGATTCGGCCTTTGCACGAATTCGGCCTTTGCACCGCACCAAAAATAAATTCAATTTACTTTTTAAAATACAAATGATAATTTATAAATAATATATATATATATATATATAAATTTACTATATATATATATATATTAATTATATGCAAATATAAATAATTACAGAGAACATAGTTCTCTGTACAAATACAGAATAGTGCATATTTACAGTGTATAAATATATATATGATTATTAAAATAATACAACAAAATTATCGAAGATACGAAGATTAATTACTTTTTCTATAGAAAAATACAAGAGAGATTAGGGTTTAATTGAACAAATTCGAAGATTCTCTTTTCAGTCTGAATGCAAAAATATGATTCCCAAAATTTAACAAGAATGTTTCTTTTCAAACCAGGACTATTGGTTTATTCATTTTCTAATCTCACAGAAATCCTTTTAATCTAAATCACAGAAGGTTTTCTTTTTCAACTAGAGATTGATTCTAACACACTTATTTTTTATTCCATTTACAGATTTAACTTATTAAGAGAAAATAGTGGTACCTGAAGTCCTACGCTCTCGAAAATCTGATGAAGTTGATTTCTGACGGACTTTACGAAGAGTTCCTTGATCGTGCCTCCAAATCTCTTCTACCGAGTTTTGCCTTCGAACCTGGATCCTATTTTGTTGTTCAGAAGACTCTCCAGAACATTCACCAGAAACAGATAGACAATCTCTCTCTGTAACTTTCCTCCAAATACAACAGAAGATTTTTAAACCATTTCCCAATTTTCAGAATACAAAGCCCATCTCTTGCACAACTTCTGTAACCCTAACTATCTGTCTATGAAACTTCCCAAAAATTCTTCCTTTCCTAAAAGATAATATTCCTCTCTCCAATCTCAACAAAAATCAGAAAAGATAAATATAAAAATCATTCTTTAAAAGCTAACTTCTGAATTCCTATTCGTTTGCACAACTTTTTCTTTCTTTTATTTGTTTTATTTGTTTTAATTTCTATTTTTACCACTTTCTTGCACAACACATTTTCTATTTAATTAAATAAATTATTCTACTAATTATCCCCACCTGATAATTAATTAAAATAATTAAAATACCTTTAATATTTAATTATCATTTAATCAAAACACATGACTTTATAAAAATTAAATAAAACATTTAAATATTTTCATACAAATAAATCAACATTAAAATACACAATTATTATTCTCATTTAATTAACTAATTCACAACTTATAAAGTATCAACATCAATTAAATAATCATAACTTATAACATGCCACATTAATCAAAACAACAATTTTACAACACACAAAACACAAAGCCACAAAGTCGACGTAGCAAAATTCACAAAAACAAACAATACCAAACAAACGACGATCCGACATCATGTGGGGATCTGGAGGACTTCATCAAGCCACCAAGGATCAATATCAGAACTCGCTAGTTATTGTTGTCACCGTCCCGCCAAAGCAGAATCAGACTTCATAATTCCGCAATTCCTGCATACAAACGAAGTTGTGTACATGTGCATACATATATATATAATCATCAAAGCATTAAATCGAAGCACTGCATTGTGAGAAGGAATCGCAACATAGCAGGGCACTCGCGAACGAGTGATGCCATACTGTCCTTCATCACGCCTATTCTAATAATTATAATCTAACTGATGAACTAACATTTCTAACCTAACAATTCATCTCATAACATAATTCATTAAATTATTGCATCATAATATATTTCTGAAAATCAACTAACATTACTAACCACAATGTCATATGAAATGCTAATGTCTACTAATGGAATAACAGTATCATCAAGAGTCTAACTAACCAAATCACACAATATCATCATCGTCACAAGTAGCAAACAACCGCATTGAAAAATACTAAATCCTATCAGTAAGAGGAGGGGTATTACATCCTCCCCCTCATAAAATCGGCTTACTCCTGGAAGCCGGTAAACAAAGGAAATAAGATTCCCTAATATGGGAGGCATCCACCCTCACCAACATGGTGAACTAATCATCAATAGAAACTAGAATCAAGCTCACACATAAGAGTAACAAATAATATTAATAACTATTAGTAACATGGGGGTATTACATCCTCCCCCCCAAGGATATGGCTTACTCCAGGAAGCCATTAAATAGATAAGAGTAAGCACACAAGAATCACGCAGAGATCACGCCA
>VDFB02270651.1:117035046-117380664 GCA_007258455.2 Sequoia sempervirens
GTGTGAGAGAGATTGAGAGAGAGAGGAAGTGGGAGAGAACAAAGACAGAGAGTGGGAGAGACTTGAGAGAGAGACATAGGAGGGAGAGAGGGAGTCAAAGAGACCTGAGAGAGAGACCTAAGAGGGAGAGAGACTTAAGAGGAAGAGATGCTTCTAAGGGTGGGAGAGATAGAGAGAGATGGAGAGGTGAGATGGAGAGTGAGGGAGAGGGAGAGGGAGAGAAAGGGAGGAGTGAGAGGGACCTGAGAGAGAGAGAGAGAAAGGATGGAGATCAAGGTAGAAAGATAGGTATAGAGCTCAATGAGATAGAGAGATTGAGAAAGATAGGTATAAAGAGGGACAAAGAGAGAAGAAAGGAGGGAGGAATATGTTTAGAGCTTAAGGGGAGACATAGTGATTTTTAGAGAGGTTGAGAAAGGGATAGAGAGATGTAATGATTTATGAATTTTTTTTGATATCCTTGCTAAAAAAAATATAAATATTTCATTATTCATTACTATTTCAAATGTTTCAAGTATTTTGAGATGAGCACTTGTTACAAAAAAATCATGAAAAAAAGACTTTGCATGTGAAAGTAGTGAGCATTGGATATTTTGAAAATGAAATATGAAGTTAAAATGATTATAATTATTTTATTGTATACAATATAGAAATACCACCTTTTCCATTGCGTATATCTCTCAATCACCTTTCCAACACTTGTAAAATGTCAAAATTTTGATAAGAAACACAAAAGTTATGCCTGTTTTACTAAAGAGGGTGTTTTAGGTCTCCAAAATGGATATCCGTGTTGTTTTTCAAAAAAAGGGGTTCCCACTTTCCAAAACAAATATCCATTTATATACCAAACCAAAATGAATATCCGTTCGGGATTTGGTCTGGGATTTCTTGACATGGAAAGTCAACCCAAAAAACGTGTTTTTGAAAGTTTGTTTAGTTTTCTAAAGTCCTCCCTTGTGGCTGACAACTTTTTTCTTCCCCGAATTTCATCAAACAAAAAGGGTTTATAGAAAAAATAGGCAGATTTCCACCAATATAAATTTTTCCTTATTTTGGATTAAATAAATAATTATTATTGATTTTCTACCTACATTATGTCTAAAGTCCTAATTGATAGGCTGATTAAAAAACTTCTATAACTTTCAAACAACTTAACATTTTTCAAATCTACAAGATGCACCATATTCTATGCTTCACATACTATAGGAAAAAAAAAATGAATTTCATAATTTTTTGACCAAGTTATGGTGGTCAAACACAAACATTTTAATAATTCTGAAATTTAAAAAAAAAAATCGTAACTAATTATTTACGTGGAAAAAAATTACAAATTTTTTTTGGCACATCTGGACATGTGTCCTCTAGTTATATTTAAAAATTTAGAAAAAAATATTAAGTTTTTTTTATACTTAGGGTGGTCAGACACACACCTGCTTCTTATCTTTCTCCTCAAAATTTAGTACCACTGCATTGAAATTTCAAATTTTCTCAAAACAAATTTACTTTTTTCCAAAAAAGGACTAGTAGCCTAGAAACTACATTCAATTTGCTACAACCTTTTTTCTTACATATTTTTAAAATTATATTAATAATATATTCAAATTTTTATGTCAAGTTACCTAACTCTGATTTTCTGAATTTTCATCACCACTTAGAGGCCTAGTTTGGACCCTCATGATCCTATGCATACCCCTTAGTTTACAAGGGCCTGAGACTTAATGTGAATGTTTTAAACACATTACAACACTAAATCAAGGCCACATTAAGCTCAACTTGATAAGGAGGGTCGAAAAAAATGCGAAAATGTAGAGGGATACATTTTCTATCATTACATTGATATGCATACATATAGAATGAGCCTTTCTATTGTTGGTTTAGGCTATCAAGGGTCCTAAACCTTAAAAAAATATTCTCATATTTTATATTTCATTTCGTTTGATATTTGGTAAAAGTATGGAAGAGTATTGGTCTTCACACTCTTCTTATTATGATTGTGTAAGTCAACATGAAAGTATCATTTGTGGCTTAGAGAATGTGGAAGGCTTTACAGAATGATAAATAATTCCTCATGTGTGTTAAATATGGTTTCAAGTTGGGGATTTCTTTCAATGCTCATAATTTGTGGTTTATTTTCTATTTTTAATAACTCTAGCCTTCCTCTTGCTAAAACACCTAGGAAAAAATTTCTCAAGTTCTCTATGAGCAGAGAATTCACATTTTATAAACTTAATCCATTCTCTGAATGGATCCCTTTGTTGATGAAATAACAAAAACTATATCAACATGTAATGTGGTCTTTTATTCTATTTTGCACATTGAGGAGATTTTCCTTGGTATTATGTTTCAAAAGTTAGGCCTTCAAACACCTCTTTCTTGGCATGAAAAGATGTACTATCAAAATTTGACACATCATTCAAGAAATACATTGTAGGGCTTCCTTAAAAATTCCTTAGTTCTTTTCTCTTTTACCATTCATAATAAAAACTAACATTAAGGACCCGATTCTCCCTTTTGTCTTGACTTTGTAAACTTAAGCACATTCGACAATCTAGATTAGAACCTGAAATTTCTCATTTTCTTTGTTTTTTGGTTTACCAAGGGATTCTTATTTCAAACTGATTTCACATAGTGACTCATCCAAGATTTACATCTTGTAATAGACTAGAGATGTTTAAACATTTTTTTCAGACCTACCCCAAGGTTTAGAGTGTTGGGAATCGGAACCATAGCCTTTTGTCCCATTTCTTAATGAGATTGTTTATTGGAGAACTTCTTTCTTTGGGGATTGAACACCTTCTCCATCTTATATTTTGAAATTTTAGAATTATTTTAGAGATTTTATTGAGTTCTAACTCTAAGAATCTAGAAACAATGTGATTTTCAATGTTGAGGTTATTGAATTTTCTTTTTGGCTTAATGACAAAACCATGTTCTCACCTTTACATAATCTCATATCTGAGCTTAGGTTGAAAAGGTGAATTTGAAATTGCAACACATATAAAACATTAGAGGAATGTGACATGCACCATAAGAGAAATCCTTCCTAATCCTATATGAAGTAGATATTCACACAATGAAAGTTGTCTTTTATTGCCTCTATAGTAGAAGTCATAGACTCCACTACATGGTAAGACTTCTAGCTTCTTTGATTGGCCTTCTATTATATAAAATGGTGAATATTACCTTGCTTTGGTCTTTTAACCATAATGTTCTTGCATTGTTGATCATATCGAAATCCCATAATAAATAGGAGAACCCTAACCCTTTTTCTAGAGAACCCTTCCTATAAAAGTTTTCTTACAAAAATGATCCTTTTTCTATTTTTTTATAGTCCCTTCAACCCCATTTTCTATCATCCGGTCAAAGGAATCCATTAATGCTTCCAACAAACTGGTGGGGCTTTTCAAAGACTTGCAGGGCACTCTTCTTCCTTGAAGAGTGGCAGGTGGGGACAAAAGAATATCTAAAATTTTGGTGTACGAAAAGGTGTGTCAAGATTTATCAGAGCGGGAAACACAAGCTGCAAATGTTTCCTTAGTCAAGCAATTAGCATAAAAGTTGCAGGGCTGTCAATCATTTAAAAGAATAAATATCATGGCTTCAAAATATTTAAATATTAAATGCAAGATAATAGGTCTAAGCTAAAGGATCTTAGTTTTGAAACAGTGACAGTAGGAACATCAACTTATTGTTTTCTTATTGACTTGATATAAGTATATTTTTATAAATAATTGTATGGGTTGATTAGTAATATTTGAAGTTTTATTTGATATAATTAAAAAATGTATCATTATTTTTTATTTGAAATATAAATAAACTAATAAAATTTTATATCTCATGTTATATAGTATTTAAAAATGATTAAGTATAAATAATTAGGTATTAAAAATAATTGGTGATATCTATTATATTTCAATGATGATTTTTTATTTATTGATAAAGTTGAATGGTTCACAAAGAATCAATCAAAAGTTATATCTTGTTCTTTGTAAAGGTCGATAACAGTCCTAAAGAATATTACCAGAATTATGTCCAAAGAATAAACTTTCTAATACAATTCAATATATTTATCTTCTCATCAAAAAGCAAAAAACTCTAAAAGATTACTCATTAAATAGATTATTTATGTGAGCATTAACAACCTTTTAAATGTTTAATAGTTTTCTAGATTCTATTGTTTTTGTATTTTTTGCATCGATGTTTTGGATTAAATTTGTATCATAAAATCAAATACTATATTCAATTTTCAGCCTTATTTCATTTCACTAACTTCCACTACAAGTTAAGGAAAGAGAAAAACTGCACAAGCCTTCTACTAATCATACATGAGCTTTCAGACAATCCCACTATTGTTTTTTGTAGAATCAATCACTATTCATGAGCTTATTTAATAAATTCTTAAGAAAAACCTTCTGCAATTCATGGCATCTACAATATTTCTTAGTGTATAAGGATCTATGCAATCTATAATATAATGATTTTTATTGAGATAGAGTATTATTTACATGTTTTTGTAGAGAAGGGGGATTTGCTACTCATGATTTCTCTTGATTCAGAGAGCCTCACGGGGCGAACTACCCTAATCTACCTCAAGAAATAACAATAGAGTTCTAGAATCAGAAATAACAGGTCGCGAAGATTCTCTAGACAAACTAACAAGCTCTCTGCCAAAGGATGGTAGTGCAAAATACGAACGACAGTGTGATGCATTGGCATTCTTCAGGCGCGCTGGCGTCTCTTACTAACCAGAAAGCAAGAATATCATAGAAAATGGCTAAATGAATGCTAACAACCAAATTACTAAGAAATTACAAAATGTAGGAAAATGACATAAAGTGATAGAACTAAAATAAACTAATATAGAAATGATAAAGATAAGGAGAAGAAAGGAAATTCTCACAACCACACAAGTGATGAAGCCTCCATCTAAATGAATGTCTTTAAAACTTGCATGTGTAATATCTGGAGAGAATGTTGGGGATGTATAGGGGTTTTCCTCAGTCAAAGCCCCATTTTGGTGTTCCCACCTCCATGAACAACCAGATAGAAAGAGAGAGATGAACCGAAATGGATAAAGCATGTGGTGAAAGCAAAACCTACTTCAGGAGTAGAACCTGCACCACCAAGTATGAGTGATAAAAGTAATCCCTACTTGAGGAGGAGAACCAGTATCATAAAAGAGGTGATAAAAGCAATCCCCACTCAAGGAGATGAACCTCTATCACAAAGTATGAGATGCAATAGTTGGGGGATATGGAATCCTAGGATGCTCATAGGCATAAAGCAAGGGAGATGGATCTGCAAGAGACAATAGTGTTGCAAAGAGTGTTGTAAGAGCTTGAAAAGATGTAAGAATGCTGGTGTAGCAAGCTATATGAAGTTGTGCAAGCAAGAGTTGGAAAGTGGAAAGCTAGAGCCAAAGCTAGAGAGGAGTTCAAAGCACTTGAAAGAATGGAGCTAGAGAGAGGTTAGAAGACCAAATGGAACGAAAAGACAACATTTAAGGAAGGAAAAGAAGCTTCCTGAGTCGTTTCAAGGAATCTCAAGCTATTACCACCGACCAGAGGAGGTGACAAGTGGAAAAAATGCTTGGAAATGGTCATTTGAACATTGAAACATTGTAGGATGCTAGCGCAATACACAAAAATCTACGCGGCATGCTAGTGTTTGGACACGTCACGCTACACAATGACACAAATGGGAAAAGCACAAGGTTCGATGCAAAGCTAGCGCATGAAGGTAGCTACTGAAAAGGGGTGTTGAGCATCTTAAGAGGGGAAAAAGGGTTGATGCAAAGGCTAAAATGAGCCCACACAAGTGCTAAGGGAGTGGAGAATAAAGCAAATACAAGAATGTATGTGAAATTGCAAGAGGTGCAATTTTACGACTATACAGTTTTAAAAAAATTATCACATGATCAAATATATAAATAATAATTATATCAGCAATTTACATAATAACATATAATATAGAAAATTTTCAACACCAACAATGGCCCCTTTAGCAAAATCTACTGAGAAGAATATGTTTCCTCCATATAGCCACAAGTTAAACAAGTTTGGGGCTTTGAGAAAGTTGAGGATCAAAATAAACATATGGAGATTAAGAATTTGAGCATTATATTTGCTCATCCTTCATATTTTGAGATGGATTTTATGGATAGTTAATGGACCATTGTGTAGAAACATAAAAAATCTCCTTTAAAATTGAATGAGGATCTTGTCACATGCTCCCTTGTTCACATTGAAAGGGAATTGAATAGCTTATGTAGCCTCTATGTTATATTTGGTCAGATTGTTGACAATTGCTTTTGTCTGGCTCTTCCTTTACAATTTTCTCTTTATTTTAATAAACTATTTAGGTGATCCTCCATCTTTTACCTTGAAAATTATAGAATATTAAATTTTAAGGTAAAACAAATTATTTAGGTTAATTAAATTAAATAAATAAATATAAATGTATATTAATATTAATAATTTAAAAATTTAAAAATTATGAATACAAATATTCTTATTTGTTACAATAAATTAAATATAAATATATGAATATAAATAGATGTACTTAGTTTGGTAATAAAAATTATAATAATTGTAATAGATTGAGATTAAGATCAATTTAAATGATAGATTGGTAATCACATCTTCAATTAGAATATTAATTTTGACTCTTGATAAAAGGATAAATCTAGGGATCGTGTATGAATATATGAATGTAAAATTGTCTAGTATTGTGAAAATGTCTTATGTGATCTAAAAACTAATTGTATTCAAATCATTTGATATGTATTGGCTTGTTTTATGCTTGTAGATTCTTATGGATTGACAATATTTATAATAATATTTTATCAATTGTCAATACGTCACAAGGGGATATGTTATGATTGGTCAACAAATAGAAATTTGTACCAATAATTGAAAACAAAAATATTTAATCACATATTCTTCTAAATTTTTTGTGCAAAACTATATTCCTTCTAGTGTGTTTTTTCATCTTAGAATGTGAGAGGAATATTTAAGAATACTCAATGTGTAAAATGAATGCATCAACCACATTTAAATACAAACATATAGTAATAAACCACACAAAATTGTGCTAATTTGGCCCTTAGAGAAAAAGGTTAAATTTTTTTTCGAGATTGAGAATATAACTATGCACATGCTAATAGTAATTGGGACATGGATTCAAAGAATTAATAGAAATATTCAAAGACAAGGATGAAACAAATGATAGATGTATAGGAATTTGTCAACTATAAGAATGATCAAGTAGTCAAATCCATATGTTGATTAAATACATACTTGCATAAGGTGAAAGTGTAGAAGTGTCAATTTATAATTATAGAGTAGGCATAAGTGTATATGAGTATGTTTCTATATGGGTGGATAAAAGCAATGGGAATGAGTCCAACTTTGCATAAGATAATGTCATTTGTTATTATGGGCATGTATAACTAGATACTTCCTTAAAATAAGGAAAACTATATTGGAAATTATATGGGTATGGGAATTACACAATTATATTTTATCCCCTCAAGGTGTCTGAGTGTAAGTACGTGCTTAAAAATGAAATATGTACACAAATCTTGAAAAATAGAGTCAAATTGTACAATGAGTAGCTTCTATCTCACAAGTGAAAATATAATACAAACTAGGAACTTACAAACTGAAATAAAAAATACAATCGATTAAATTGAGAAAGAATTTTATTGTTTAAAAATTAGTACAAACATAGTCCATTTGAGTACAATAATGTGACCATACTTGATTATGGAAAACTACGATCTACTAGGTTTTAGTAATGTTCTAGAATTTAACCTAATGATGGTGGTGATTCTTTGTAGCACCTAACACTACTTGAAAACATAGTTATAAAAATGCTAGAGATAATATATACCCAAGTTAAGTTGGTTGTATCTATAGAATGCAAGGAATTGATGGAGTGATAAAGATGTACATGAAAATAAATGTAACATAAAGATAAGAATGTAATAATATGAATCATCTAAATTAATATTAATTGTGCTCATCATGTGTAACATATATAAGGGTAAAGGATGGAAAGAAAATATAGAAATTACTATTAAAAATGTACAATGAAACAATCATATACATTTATTGAAGGATAAGCATGAAAAGTGCATGGGTTGGAGATGATATCAATAAATAATAGTGTTACCCTTGACATGGGCATATGATGGTGGTTCAACTCTCAATGACCAAAAATACTTTTGTAAGTGGCATGAATTAAAGATATGATAAAATGGGATCTATTGTTGTTCACACATATAAAAATATGTTAATAAAGTTCAACTATATAAAGATGAAGGTTGATGCTTCTAAATGGGAAATATTTATACCACCTAGAGTGATAAAGAGAGAACCATGATTCTCTTATGTAGGAAGGTTTGGATGTCCCCCATGTGATAAAATGGAAGGTATGCTACCTCCATTTTGAGAAATTTAAAAGGTACAATACCCCCAAATGTGATAAAAATGGCTCAAGTGGCCATAAAAATATAAGATATAAGTATGATGGCTTGTATTGAAAATATCATCCCCTCGTGGGAAAGACAATATTATAAGGTGTGAATATGTTCAAAGGGAAGCATGATGCCCTCATGTGGAAATATATGAAAAAAATTAAACAAACATAAATGTAGGATACATGATTCCCCTTTCTTGTATAAATATGTGGAAATGGTAGAGAAAAATAAAATGGGAGATGTGTGAAGTCACACATATGTAAGGAAATGGAAATAATAAGAAAAAATGTGAAATGGTGGATACATGATGCCCCCTAAATGTAACTCAAAAATATTGATATAAGATTATAATTAAGGTGCATAAATTAGGTAAAATATTAGTTTGAATCTTATCAATAAAAAATGGTATTAGGAAGCTAATGAGAAATAAATAAATACCTTTTGATATATGTAAAATTGTATATGATGTAGAAAGGAAAGTGCAAGTATTAGAGGGAGACATCGTACCCTTAATGTGATATGTATGCTAATGAAGGAACAATATGTTAGGGGAAAACTATGATGCCTCTAATGTAAATATATAGCAATAAAAGAATAATATTTGGAAAGAGAAGAAACCTTTGATACACTAATGTAAGTGTGCAACATTAGGATTGAAATGTAAGTATGGAAGGAATAATCCTTCTAAAATAATGTCAATTCCAAAAATGTGATATGGAATTGTATGATCAATGTAAATGATCTAATCGTAATATTTGATTATTATAAGATCAATGTATAGCCTCTAATAAGCACAATATAACAATATGAGATCACTATGAAAAATATAGTAAGTAAGATGTATGAATTTAAAAGTAATGTGTAAGTGCTAAGAACTATGGTATAGTAGTATGTGATTAGTAAGACATATGAAATATTTAAGGAATATATAGAAATATAATAAACATGAGAATAAAAATACAAAGTAAGAAGAGAAATGATAAAAGGAGGAATGATATGAAAGAAAAATATAATAAAAGATAAGTGAATAACCCAAGTGGGGAATAAAGAAAAAAAAACTAGTGGATGAAGTGTGGTCATAAAACAAACATAAACAAAAAATTAAATGGAAAATAAAATATGAGCCTCCATGTGAGGAAGATAAACATAAAATTAAAGATATAAAGTAAAATGGGTATGATTTTGTTTTAAATATATGTGCAATTAAGAAGGCTAAAGTGAGAAATAGAATAAGAAAATAAAAAAAGGTGAAGGTGAAGTTCAACTCATTAGTATATATAAATATATTATATAGTGATGCTTATCTATCATTTGATATTCCTGTTTCTAAGTACCACCTTTGAGTTAGGATTAGGAGTGCTATCTAGCTTGCATATCCCCAAATATCAAATGTAACCTATTATTTATAGAAAATTAACTATGTATATATCTTCAATAAAAATGTAATAAGAAAATGTGATTCCCCAAGTGATGGTGGAGGTGTACAAGTAATTTTTTTTAATTCTTTAAGGACTTTAAAATAGTATTATAATGATGCATTGATGAGAGTGTTACATAGTGAAATTGTAAGAGCTTCTCTCATTATTAGTGGGTGTTGCAAGATGTAACTAGTGATCCATCAAGCAATCCTTAGGAATAACCAGTTCTAACTTGAGTGGTGGAAATCAACAATTATTTCTATTTGGGAATGTCTCTACATATTTGAGGGTCATCAGAATTGATTCCATGGGGTTTCAAGACTATTTTTATGCCCATGGTATTATTTAATTAGTGATACTATGCTTGTTTAAATTTATATATTTTAGGAATGGAATTAAGGATGTATGGGGTAAGTGCAAGAATCTGGATCCACTTTTTGATCAAAAAGTGGAATTTTTTCTTGAAATTCAAATTTTGTCATACTTGGAGTAAAAATATGAAGTACTTGCACATAAAATCTTAAGAAAGTTGAGTAATATGAAATATATAATTTTGAGCCTAGGTCTCAAATAAATAGTTTAGTCTAATACCCAAATGATAAAAGTTAATTTTGTATACGATGTACAAAAATTACTTTTTCAAAGTAACTTTTTAGGGACATAAAGTGCACGTGTATGAAAAAGATAATTTTAAATAAATAAAATTAATTTTCTAATTTCTTATGGTGAAAAATGTGTCTTATAGTCAAGTTTGAAGAGGATATTTTTTATAATTTTTTTATTGGCCCTGATTGCTAGTTTTGAAAACCTGTCATGTATGGAAAACATAATTTGAGCCAAAATAATCATAAATTTATTATTATTGTGTAAATAATCATGTCTAAATTGATTACATATAAAAAAATTAACTTCTAAAAGTAAAATTTATTAAAAAAATACTAATACCTAACATTTCAAGATTATAGACTGGTCAATTTTCTCATAAATTAATTAATAAATAGAAAATAATTTTGAATCATAAAAAAATTACATACTTTGAAAACTATAAATCATCATCTATAATTGGTTTTAGTTTCATAAAAAAAATCTATAAAAAAAGTCAATAGCTATAATGCTTAAGTCAAATTTTTCTCTTGTTGTTAACATGGCCTTGTACTTGTAGGTCCAAGGCTAAATTTTGGGTTACCATGCCTTATATAAACCTTAAACCAAATTAAAAAATGTTTTGTGAGTTAAAGACCTTTTGGAACAAGTACCTACTTTAAAACGGGTATCCATTTTAAAAAATGAATGAGTATCCATTTTAAATCTAAAAAATGACATTTCGACTAAAAGTGGACCCATTTGCTTGCACATTTTCTATGAAATTTATTTTACATGGTCATACTATTCCTTTTCCATCAAATTATTAGAAGTATTGATCACTTGAAGTATTATATGAAGAATATTTTTTATGTAATGTATGCATGATCTATATGGTGATATATTAATTTGTGTGGTGTTTTATAGGCTAGGTTTTCTTATGAAATAGTTTCCCAAGGTACATATGTGTCTCTAATATTCTTGTTATTCATTTTATTATTTTTTTCTCATTCTTTCTTTTCTAGGTGTTATTATATGTCTAATTTTTTCTCAAATTTCTATATATTTGACTTATTAATATTATCCAAAAAGGATTAATGTGCAAATACTTGAATGCTTAATATTTTTTTTTTTCTTAAAGTTTAATTAATAGGGGGTTTTAAGATATTTTTCTTAACATATAAAAGAAAGGATGAGGTGGTTTTCATGTTCTTGCATGTACTTTCATGTTGTTTGAGTATAATTACATATCTCACATGTGCTTGTATGTGATGATTCCATGGTGGTTTGGTTAGATAGGTATTCCTCAATTATTCTTTTATCCTAGAAATCTTGTGGCAGCTTGTTGGAAGTTATTGTTTGTTTATTAATACATAGATTTGTGGGTTTTATAATGGATCTAGTTTTTTATCCCATGAAACAATATAGTGATCATTAGTAGAATGGTGGAGCTCAATGAAACTAATGTTTGGCCTTGGAATCTCAAGTTGGATGGTTTTGTAACTAGTCATATGGTTGCATATTGCATGGTTGTGACTTAGAGCTCTTGTTTAGTAGTTTGGGACTACTCTCTAGCATGGTGGTTGTGTTCCTTTATCATATGGTCATTTTCATATCAAAAAGTGTTCATGTTAGGTGCTCATTTTTGGCTCCTTGGTTACATGGGAGAATATTAGTGTGTCAAGAATAGAATTAGGAGTGCTCACATTGGGTTCATGATTTCAATCCCTATTGACACAAAATCACTAGATTATTTTCTCCTAGTTGCATACAAGTTGCGGAGTTGGATTTTGGCGACTCATAAGCCCTTGGTCAACCTAGTTCATCCATATGGATGTATTTATTGATGGTTATGGAATTAGTCATTTTTGTGACATAGGTCAAGTTTAGATAGCCCTCAAATTCTAATACTTGTTTGTTGTAGATTCATGTTGTTTCAAAAAATTTGGGTTCTCCAAGTTTCTTGTTTAAAATATCTATTTATGCCTATCTATGATATTTTATTATTTTGGGTTAAATATTTGGTATCTTTAATATTTGTGTTTGTATATGTGTTTAAATTGATTTAGATTTGCATGTATCTAGTTTTACATGTTTCACATGTTAATCAAAACCTATATTTTTGTAGATCTATAAGAGATTGCTGTCCATGTCTTTCTAGATGATAATTATATATTTTTATTCATGGTTTGAGGAAGTTGATGTTTTTTCTCAATGTAGAATTATTGGCATGTGTTTGATTGTTCAATTTTTTTAATAATTTTTCCTATTATTTGTAGTGTAGAAAAATGTATCCTTTTACATTTTCACACTTGTTTGGGCCCTTCCTGTTAAAATTTGGCTTATTTATGCCGTAATTGGTCATATTTTTGCCTTAATTGGTCATATTTTGTATCCAAAAGCCTAGTTAAATGCATTTTATAGGGATAACCCCAACATATAATAAATGAAAAATCAATATTTAATGTTTTTGGTTGTGTTCCAGATTTAGGGATCTAGGACCCATACCCACATCTGGGCATATGGGTCCTCCCTATGTCTCGAGGCCTAATTTCAAATGTCCCATTGAACATAACACTTATTGAAATTTGTGTCCCAAGTGTAAACCTCTGGGATTCATACATGCCCAACCTAGTGTATGAGTTCCACTTTAACTTAGGACCTATTTTAATTCAAATTCTTGGCGAGATTTTATTATCCTTAGATTCAATTTTTGAATGTCATCTTGTAGTGTTTTAATTTTGGGAAATTAAGCATAAACAAGTATAAATACAAGGTCATTTCATTAAGTTTCTCCTAAGAAGCTAGAAATTTTTCAAGATATCTAAGATTTTCAAGGGAGCATTCCTAAGACAAGCTTATGAGATCAAGAGCATTCAAGAGAAAATCATCAATCATTTGGAGCTACATTCAATATTCAAGCATCATGTCAAAGTATTCATGCATATGCATGTTTGTGAGCTAACATTTGTGATGTAGGTTTCATGATTCAAGCACACATTCAAGTCAAGCATTCAAGAATTCAATCAAGAGATCAAAATCCACATCCATTGAAGCCATTTCACACAAGTTTGCAGCCTTTATTTCAAGGGTTTGGTGAGTTGCAACATAGCATTGTTCAATGATCATTCCTTCATCCTTTTCTATTTCATTTCAAGGTTTAATTACCAAAATGGGGTTTGGCCAAGGAAAACCCCTATTCCCTAACAAAACAAAATTTTTCTCTCTTGATGTGTGTTTTTAAATCTAGGTGAATTCGAGCTTGAAGATCCTTTGAAGAAAAAGTTGTCAAAGTTGTCAAGAAGTTGTCATCTTCACAGAAATTCACCTACAAGCTAGAATTTAGACTTTTGGATTTGAAGATCAAACAAGAAGGAAGCTATAGAAGATCACTAGAGGCTATGGAAATATCAATCAAACCCTAGCAACAAGACTAAATCACCCAACCTAGATTATTATTCCTAGTATATCCTTTTTGACATATTTCTACAGATCCTGATCAGTCACCAAAAGATTCTAGATTTTTCCCAAAAACCCTATAGTAGGACTAAATCACCCAGCCTAGCATATCAGTCCTAGTGTAGCTCAAAATGAATATTTCCATGGTTTACAGACCTTTTTTTTGCCTCACCACTCCTTTAGGTTCTTTTTTGTTTCATCATGTTTGTCAATCTAATTTCATGCTTTCATGTTTCCAAGGTTTTTTGCAAGTTTTTATATTCCTCCTTTGAAGCTTCATTTAATGGCGAACCCCAGTCCAATTACAATAGGAACCCCCTAGCCATCCATCAATTGAGTTACTTTGTTGAGGGATCTAGGTTTCCTAATGAACTAAAGTGTGAAATAGGTCCAAGTTTCATCTCCCAAAAGCTGGAACAACAACCTATTTCCCTTTTGTTCATTTTGGTGAACCCAAACTTTAGACCCTTGAATTTATTATTTGGAGAACATTGTAGTCCTATATCTATATTGAATTAACTTTACATTAGATTTGAATTAGTGGAATTGCATTTAGGGCTTCTAAATATTGAATTAGTGAAAAGTGCATATAGGTTGCAATATTGCATTTTACATCATTCAATTTCATTATAAATCTGTAATTCTAAACATTCAATTGAGCATATAACCTAGACACATTAAAATCAACTCATAATTTGTTGATTTAGGCTTGAAAACCCTAATCTAAGACTCATTCACCCACATGGGTGATTTATTCCTTGTATAGGTATTTTATCAAGATTTTTGGGTATTTTGTGCTCTCTTTTTTTCATTATCTGTAATTGTGAAAAACCCTAAGTGGGACCCATTTTATTAGTTGGGTGTATTATTCCCTATTTACATCTAAATCTACATTTTACAACATTAAAATCTTGTCATATGTGCTTCAGGTTGTTGTCTTTAGATTATTGTTTCAATTTGTAGAATTAATATCACTGGCAATCTTTTTAACATTGGTTTCATTTCAAGTGCATTTGTAAACATAGGAATTGGAATCAAAGCATATCATTTATCTTGTTTTCATTACATTTATCGTGTATTTGTTATCCTTCCTTGATTGACCCTTCTATGAGCTTTACAACTTGGTGTCCTATTGTTAATACTATAGTGATATGTAGTTGGAGACTCATGTCATCCTATGGTAACACACTCATCATGGATCTTGGGTTATCTAGCTCTTTCACCCATAGTGTTGACACTAGTGCACTAGGTATGTACCATACCATTGACAACTCTTTACCTTCAACTAGTATGACAAGTGTTGAAACAATGGTTTCTAGTGTTCCTCAAGAAAATCTAATTCAAATCCATGAAGAATTGGAAAACCTACAAAACCTAGTGAGTATTGAAAAAATTTCCAACACTGCTATTCCTACCATAAATAACATACACCGAATGATTGAAAGTGAAAAAGGAATAGAAATCAAGCTTAACTTAGCTCAGATTTTTGGCAAACATCTTACCTCAATGACTCGTTGTGCTAAAACTTTGAACAATGCTCAAAGTCAAGGAGGAACCCAAATTCCTCCTCCTACAGCCATTTCCTCTATTCCTACTTACACCAACCCTCAAGTTACCACAATGATGCAACCTACTAGTAATGGCATACCTGTGTTAGGTATTTCCACTAGCAATCCTTGTGCCTTTGTGGCATCTCACGTCATATCTCCTACCACTTTACCTCCCATAAGTGTTACATTCACTTTCCCCTCAAACCCATATACACCTCCACCATATTCACTTCCATCCCAAAACACAACCAATGGTGCCATCCCTAACCAACTCTTACAAAATGTTTCATCCCTTCAATAAAAAAATTCTACCATACACCAAAATCATAATGGCCAACCTTCATACTATGTTAGAAGCAATCCCTTGTCCTTGAAGATATTAAGAATTCCAATACCACAAGGTATAGAGGTTCCTAGGTTTGAGGAATATGGAGGAAAAGGATATCCTTCTAACCATGTTTCTACTTACACCATCTTATGCAGTGACTTCGTCCTTGAAGATAACCTCTTGGCTTAGCTTTTCCATAGTTCCTTAAAAGAGACCGCTTTAGAATGGTTTCCTCATTATCGAATAACTCAATATGTTCATTCAATGAACTTGTTGAGGCTTTTATCAACCATTTCAAAGTGCATATGACCCCTAATATGACCTTCACTGATTTGATGAGATGTAAGCAAAAAGATGATGAAAATTTTACTGACTTCATTTCACACTACCAATTTCTTTATTCCTAAATCGACATAAAAATGCTTGATCCTCACCTTCAATGAATTTTCATTAAGAACTTACAAACTAAGATGCAAGATAAGCTTGGCATGATGAAATTTCCTTCCTTCATATACTTGTGTGTACTACCCTTCATGATTATCAAAACTCGGTTAGTAGTTGTGAAACAAAACCCATCTCTAGTCATCCTGAAAATTTTGAATCCACAACTCAAAACAATTACCAACCTTTTATGAAAAAAAAAAAGGATTTCTTCAACTAAATCCACCTTAACCAACCCAACATGTTGATACCCAAGTGGTTGCTATAAAGAAGACAAATCCTTTTACATTTGGGGATTTGAATAGACAATTTACTCCCTTACCTGATACCCTCCATAATACCATGTTACAACTTCTAGAAAATAATTTGATTTTCTTACCTCCGATTAAAGCTCCTAATCCTACTAAGCCATTACCTCCAAATTTAGAACATATTCTTATTGTCATTTTCACTGCCAAAATGGGCACGATATAGAACATCGTAAGCATCTTAAACACATGGTGCAAGACCTCATTGATTCCAATCATATTCAAATTGGTGGTGTTAATGATCGAGGTAATAATTTTGTTACCCCTCCCAACCAAAACCTACAAATATTTACTAGCCCCATGCAAAATCATAATATTTCATTTGTCAAAGATATTGAAACCAAGAATGATGTGATGAATGCTGAGAAAAATGATGACAACATGGATACTAACGAAAAAATTCCTATGGATAATATGGTTGGATTGATCAAAATTCAACCGATTCGTAAGGGACAAACTAAAATACCTCTTGACATTGCTTTCTCATCAAAAGATATAATAAAAAAGGCACGTGATGGTCCTCCTTACATAGCTGGTCAAATCAATGACAAGCTTACTAATGGGATATTAATTTATCCCATATGTGTAGAGAATGTGATCATTGAAGAATTATTACTTGTGCATGAACTCTATCGAGATACATATGATAAATCAAAATAATGGATAAAAACGCATAATGGTTTTTCTTTCCCTATGATAGGTTCGATGACATGTCCTTTAAAAGTTGGACTGAAATAATTAGATGTCTCATTATCCATCATCCAGACGTCTGATCAATTCCATGTGAAGCTTAGTTATCCATGACTACACTCCATGGAAGTTTTCCTGTTAGTTGTACATAAATGTTTAAAGTTTCCCTTTGATAATGAGATCTTTACTATGCACCATAGTAGCTTTAATCTTGTGTCTTCCCGTGGGAATTTCTCAATGGATTTGTTTTGGCCCAAAACTATTGAACCTATTAAACCTTGTGAAGATTTATTTTTCAAATCATATAAAAAATTTAAGGAAAAATTCACAGCAGAATTATCCCTTCAAAACATGCCTCAACCCATGATTGAGTCTCCTATCCTTGACAAAACCATGACTGAACCAAAATACCTTCTAAGTAACCAAGACCAACCCAAGAAAGATCATTTTCCTATCTCCTACAAATAACCAAGAGACAACCAAAAAAATCCCATCATGTGACCTCCTAAGATAAAACAAGTTTACAAAGCTAAAGAGAAAGTGGTCGAATAGCCTCCTATGGTTCCTTTCATTCCTCCTCTAAGGGAAGAAAAGAAACCTATGGTTGATAAACCCACTCCTAAACAAACACAACTTGAAAATCATACCAAAAGATAAATAAATGCTTGAGGGTGTAGGCATAGACATTGTTATATTGCTTCAAAATTAAACGAAGAGAACAAACAAAATCAACATCCAAACTCAAGTGAAGCATTACATGATGACTCTCCCTCTTCACCACAACAAAGAGATCCTATATTGCAACCACAATAGGGACTGGCACTTTCTTAAGACATTATCATTCAACCTCCCATTGTGATTAACTTGGATGATCATGATGAGATTACTAAAATTGATGAGGAAGTGCATAATTAATTAAATATATTATTTTCTTCATGTCTATGAGCTTAGACGATAACAACCATGATGATCCTCCTAAAAAGAGTGACTCGCCACATGTTGAACTTGGTGATTCTCCTAGTATTGCACTTGCTATTGTCCCTTTGGCTAGTTTTCTACCTTTTACATACGATGGACAAGATTGGGATGTGGATGACCTACTATAGGTTGACTAGCATGTGCCTTACTAGTCTTATCTTTGTTTTATTTTTTCTTGTTATGTGTTTGATTGCATGTGCATAATGTGATCTCACATACCGTTATGTCAAATTATGTATCTCTCTTTGTGACATTCCTCCATTTGTATCTACATTCTTCTATAAGTCATAAATCTTTAACTTTGTCTTGTGTTTTCCTTTTGGGGATGACACAAAATGTCAAGACATTTAGGTCTCTTCAATGTTGAGCCAAAATATTTTTTTTGTTTTCAATCTCTTTGTGTCATTCTTTTTGTTCCACGAGTATTTGGAAAATGATGACATTTTTGAGCTCTCTAACAACATTGTAGCAAAGACATACTGACCCCAGATTCATGGATCCCTTATGTTATTTTGGGATTTCATTTTGTTGGCAACCACTTTTTCATGGCATAGCTTTATTTGGATTCATATGACTTGGCATAGGCCTTTCCAAATATGCTCTCATTTTTTTTTAGCATTTATCATTTGCTACTTTAAAGTAATTGCTCACAGCATGGAGATTAACAATTTCTTTATAGTGGGAGCATACATTGGCATTATTCTTTTTCATTTCAATTACAACTCATGTTTCATTGTGTGGTCTTCTTACTTAATGCAATGTGTTTTTCTCTTAGTGATGACATTGGGTGTGATGTCCTTTAAAAGCATGATCTCTCTTAGCATATTAGATTCCTCTTAGTGGAAATGACAAGTGGAGTGCATTCCATAAGTTTTGAATATTATATTCTTTGATTGATAGGACTCTCTTGGAGACATTAGGCATGATGTTCCCTAGGTTGAGACCTTGCATGAATTAGGAAAAAACCCTTTCAACATACCTTACAATATTTCTCATTTATAATAATTGTTATATGGCCACCTTGCATAACACACTTTGCTTGCCTATGGAGCCATCCTATTTGTGCATGGATGTTAGCATATGAACTTTTGCTTTCCTCATGAATTTCCCATTGTTCATGTTTTTTGGTGCCTTATCAAAGTTATTAGGAGGTATAGCTTTGGTATGGTTAGTACGTATGGGAGCCAACCATATGAATGACTTTCCCATAGCCACTTTCTTGTTTGTGTTAGCACATACTGACCACGTGCATGTGTGTATCACCTCTCTAGGGGCTCACCTAGTGGATACTGAATTCCACTAGTCTATATGATTGTTTGTTTTGTTTGCATAGTGGACATTATGTTCCAACTGTAAAAAAAAAATTGGACAAACAACTTAGGCTTGATCCACATCGAGTTGGACAAATAGTCGAGGCTTGATCCATCCTCTTTTTCCTTTTCTTTCTTCTTTATTCCTTTGGCAATGTGTTCTTGTATCTTGTTATTGCTTCATACATCATTCACATGTGTGTTATTTTTTGCCTATGTTGGTTTGCCATAGGATCTCAATCTTTAGGGATTGATCATCCTTCTTGATTGTTTCCATCCTCTCTCACTAGAATTGGTACACTTGGACCCCTCTTGATGCAATTTTTTCTACTTTAGTGTGGGTTTGATGCTAGGTCATCCTCTCACTAAAGTGGGGGCTAAATATAGTGTATAAAAATGTATCCCTTTACATTTTCACACTTTTTTGGGCCCTCACTGTTAAAATTTGGCTTATTTATGCCTTAATTGGTCCTTTTTTGTATCCACAAGCCTAGTTAAATGCATTTTTCTAAGGATAATCCTCACATATAATAAATGGAAAATCATAATTTAATTTTTTTGCTATGTGTTCCAGATTTAGGGATCTAGGACCCATATGCCCATTTGGGCTTATGGGTCCAATGGGCATATGGGTCCTCCCTAGGTCTCGAGACTTGATTTTACATGTCACATTGAATATAACACTTCTTGAAATATGTGTCTGAGGTTTAAGCCTCTGGGACTCATATGGCCAACCTTACATATGAGTCCAAATTTCAATTAGGACCTATTTTAATTCAAATTCTTGGTGAGATTTTATTATCCTTAGATTCAATTTCCAAATGTTAGCTTATAGTGTTGTAATTTTAAAAAATTAAGCATAAACAAATATAAATGCAAGGTCATTTCATTAAGTTTCTCCTAAGAAGCTAGGAAGTTTTCAAGTCATCTAATATTTTCAAGATAACATTCCTAAGGAAATTTTATGAGATCAAGAGCATTCAAGAGAAAATCATCAAGAATTTGGAGCTACATTCAAGATTCAAGCAACATGTCAACATCTTCATGCATCATGTGTGTTTGTGAGCTAATATTTGTGATGTAGGTTTCATGATTCAAGAAAGGATTCAAGTCAAGCATTCAAGTATTCAATCAAGATATCAAGATCCACATTCATTTAAGCCATTTCACACAAGTTTGGGACCTTTATTTCAAGGGTTTGGTGAGTTGAAACATAACATTGTTCATTCATCATTCCTTCATGCTTTTCTATTTCATTTCAAGGTTTATTTACCAAAATAGGATTTGACCAAGGAAAACCCCTATTCCCTAAAAAAACATCATTTTTCCTCTCTTGATGTGTGTTTGTAGATCTAGGTGAATTGGAGCTTGAAGATCCTTTGAAGAAAAAGTTGCAAATGTTGTCAAGAAGTTGCCATCCTCACTGAAAGTCACCTATAGGCTAGAATTTAGACTTTCAAACTTGAAGATCAGATAAGAAGGAAGCTACAAAAGATCACTAGAGGCTACAAAAGTATCAATCAAACCCTAGCAATAGGACTAAATAACCCAACCTAGCGTGTTCGTCCCAGTATAACCCTTTTTGACATATTTTGCATATCCTGATCAGTAACCAAAAGATTCCATACTTTTCCTAGAAACCTTGTAGTAGGACTAAATCGCTCATCCTAGCGTATCAGTCCCAGTGTACCTTAAAAATCATATTTCCAGGGCATATAGACCTTGTTTTGGCCTTCCCACTCCTCCAAGTACTTTTCTATTTCATCTTATTTGTCAATCAGATTTCATGCTTTCAAGTTTCTAGGGTTTTGTGCATAAGTGTTTGCATTCCTCCTTTGAAGCTTCATTTAATGGTGAACTCCCTTTTCAATTACAATAGGAACCCCCTAGCCATCCCTCAATTAAGTCACTTGGTTGAAGGATCTAGGTTTCCTAATGAACTAAAGTGTGACATAGGTCCAAGTTTCATCTCCCAAAAGGTGCAACAACACCCATTTCCTATGTGTTCATTATTTTCCTAAATTGTGGTTTTTTTTTTTTGAATTTATGGCCTATTAGATATAGGTCTATGTTGGAAAAACAAGGACAAACAACTGAGAGGGGGGTGAATCAGTTGTCACAGATTATTTAAAATTTTCAAACTTAGCTTAACCTCACATCTGATGCATGAACAATAAACCATAAACAATCAACACATCAAAAAAATAGAGGACACCAAGATTTTTACATGGAAACCCTATTAGGGGAAAAACCATGGTGGATGTTAGTCCACAATATTATATGATGTTAAAATTATAGAGAAGAATAATGGGAATGGACATGCATTTAGGCACACTACCTAGAGCTCACTACTCAAATACAAGAGGGATCACTACCTATAGAAGATACATTGTCTTACATAAATTCAGATTAGATCCGCAAGGTATGAATTGAGAAAATAGCTTCTACAAAAGCTTGATTATAGTTCCAATTAAGCACATAAATTCTCCTTCACACTTAGCTCAAACTTCTTCACACTTGCTCTGCAATCGAATGATTAGATCACTATTCGCACACTTGCACTTCCTCTAGCACTTCTTCACACCGCACACATTTTTTTTGCACAAACAACTGCTCTTATATATCCACAACATGGATTTACATCAACTTTGTTGGCCAAAATATTAAACATATTTTCAATGTCAGCCCAAATTTACAAATAAATTTTCAATGTGAATCAAACACCATCGGCCAATATTATGTTGTGGCCCAAAAAAACATCCTCGAGCATGCCAAAAAATAAAGTTTTAATCTCCAAGGATCCATAACATGTTACAGCCACTATGTCAGCCAAGAACATGGAAACCCGAACACACATGAGAAAAATATTCAATCATCAGCACACAAATCAATGTGGACATGCAACAAAGATATAGAATGATCTAGAAGAATCCACAAGCAACAAGAACCAACAGAGAACCATTTGCAACAACTGAAATTACTAGAATCATATAAACTTCATTTAGGAATACTAACTAAAACCACAAAAAAATTGTCAGAACACAACTATTCATAACATGCTCAAAACTTCATGCTGGGCTCTCAAACTTCTGATGTATAAACTAGATAATCTCAACAATAAACCCTTTAGTGCACAATGATTGATCATCAACGTATTGAGCAAGACACCTTTATGACTTTCATTGTTCCACTTTAGCAACCTACAACTCTTTCTTTAACAAATTTCTCAATATCCTCGACATATACAACTTTCAATACATCAATGCTAATAGTGTTAACATCAATGACAACCACATATTGGCAACACAACCACAACATCGAACAATCTTCCTCTTTGGCATTGATGGAAACACATGATGTGAAAAACACCATCAATGCACCTCTTAATCAACACATACTCCCCCTTAGATTCTGACTCTTATCAACTTCTTTTACATGGTCTTCACCCCACAAGGCTCTCTCCCCAGATGATTCACAGTTTTTCACATGACTCTTCTCCCCCTTTGATATCAATGGAAAAGATAAGCATTATCTTTCCACATATAAGCTTTGAACCACATATCTACACATCTAACTACTCCCCCTGAGTAATAGCCAAAAAAACATCAATCTGGATTAGAATATAGCTTTGAAGCATATAGATCAATCCAAGTAAATGCATCTCTAGTTCATATCAATAGGGGTAATCACCCCTAGAATCCCTCTAAGATACTCAAAAGTATCCTTTGGAAATGACTTAGTGAAAATGTCTACAATCTATTCTTTGGTAGGCACATACTCCAATTTGACTTCTTTCTCGCTCACTTTCTCCCTCAAAAAGTGAAACTTGATTGATATGTTCTTGGTCTTAGAGTGTAGCACCAGATTATTTGATATGTTTATTGCACTTGAGTTGTCACAGTATATGGCAATGGGCTCATCATATACTACTTTGATATCTTTCAACATTTGTTTCATCCACATCACTTGAGTACAATTATTTGCAGCAACAATATACTTTTCCTTAGTAGTAGATAGGGAAATGGAATTCTTCTTTTTGCTCAACCAAGACACCAGTTTCTTCCCTAGGAAGAAGGCATCACCAATAGTACTTTTCTTGACATCTTCATCTCCTGCCCAATATGCATCAGTATATGCACTCAAGGTAAGGTCATCATCTTTAAGATACCAAAGCCTATAATCAACTGTTCCTTTCAGATATTTGAAAATTCTCTTTACAACAGTCACACAAGATTCGTTTGGATCAGCCTGAAATCTAGCAACCATACATACAACATTCATGATGTCTGATCTGGTCTGAGTTAAGTAGAGAAATCCACCAATCATTGACCTATATCTTGTTTGATTTTCCTTAGGAGAGTCATCATTTTGTGTTAACTTGCATCTAGTTACCATGGGTGCACCAACAGGATTTGAGTCTTCCATGCCAAAATTCTTCCATAAATCTCTCACATATTTGGAATGAGATATGAAAATCCCATTGTCTAACAGAGTGACTTGCAATCCCAAAAAGAAATTCTTCTCTCCAATCATACTCATTTAAAATTCACTTATCATTTCATCAACAAACTTCATACATAGGTCATCATCTCCTCCAAAAATAATTTCATCAACAAAGACTTCAATAATCAACTCTTTATCATGATACAACTTAAAATACAAGTTGTTGTTAGCAGTACCTTTATTGAATCCAAGCTTTAGTAAGTATTTATCTAGTCTAGCATATCAAGCTCTAGGAGCTTGGTTGAGTCCATACAAAGCTTTCTTCAATTAGAAAACCATGTCTTCCTTGTCAATCAGTTGAAATTCATCTGGCTATTCAACATATACTTCTTCTAACTCACCATTGAAAAAAGTTGACTTCACATCCATTTGATAGACTTTGTAGTTCTTATGTGAAGCATAAGAAAGAAATAATCTTACAGCTTCAATTCTGGCAACAAGGGAAAAGGTTTCTTCAAAATCAATACTTTCCATTTGTGAATACCCTTTACATATTAGCCTTGCTTTATTCTAGACCACTTAATCATGTTCATTTAGCTTATTTTGAAAGACCCATTTATTACCAATCACATTTTTATCTTTAGGTCTGGGAACAAGAATCCATGTATCATTATTTTCAATCTGCATTAGTTCTACCTTCATAGCTTCCATCTAGTATTCATCATTGCAATCTTCATTGACATTTTTAGGCTCAGTTTTGGAAATCATGCAATACTCTTCTACAATCCTTCTTCTAGTCTACAAAACTTTATTCTTGTCTCCTATAATTTGATTCTTTGAATGATTCAATCTCAAATACCTTAGATTTTTAGGATTCACTAGCACTTCTGGTTCTTCCATTCTTTCTTCTACACTTCCACTTGTCTCTCCTTCCTGAATTTCTTGATTTACCAGAAAAATTTGAACTTGATTATGTGATTGAGAATTCTTCTATTTGTTTGAACTATCTTGCTAGTCATCTAAATTATATCCAAAGTATCTAGATGATTTAGCAAAGTCCTCATCAACTCTGACATTTGCACTTTCAACCATTTTCTCAATCTTCTATTATAGCACCAGTAAGCCTTGCTCTTGGTACAGTAGCCTAGAAAGATTCCTTCATCACTCCTTGCATCAAAATTTCCTATGTCCTCATCTCTCTTAATGTAGCACTTGCTTCCAAAAATATTGAAGTATTTAACAGTAGGATTATAACCAAACAATAGCTCAAAGGGAGTCTTACCAAAAATACCATTGACACTTACCCAATTTAAAGTGTACACAATAGTGTTTACAACTTCTCTCCAATAGATGTGAGGTACATTTCCTTTGATCATCATTGTTCTAGCAACTTCAATAATTGTTATGTTCTTTCTCTCTACAACTCCATTTTGTTAAGGGGTTTGGGGATCATATAACTATCTTTTGATTCCATGCTCTTCATAGAAAGAATTGAACTCCCTGGAGGTGAACTAACCACCTCTGTCTGACCTTAGGCATTTTATCTTCAGACCTATCTCATTCTCTACCATAGCTTTGAAAATTTTGAACTCCTCTAATGATTCACATTGTTCTCTTAAGAAATAAACCCATATCATCCTAGAGTAATCATCAATAAGTAGCATAAAATACATTTCTCCTTGTAGACTTCTGATTCTAGAGGGACCACATAGATCAGTATGCACTAGCTTCAGTACTCCATTAGAATGATGCTTTTTACTCTGAAAATAAACTCTAATCTATTTACCCATCTGACATTCCTTGCAAATTGTATTAGTAGGCTTCACTAGCTTAGGTAGATCTCTTACTGCTTGAGTGGAGCTTAACTTGACAATTTTATCAAAATTCACATGACATAGCTTCCTATGCCATAACCAACTTTCATCTACTTGATCAATTAAACAACTTACATTACCAGCACTTAGGTGAAAAATATTACCTCTTGTCTTTGTACCTGAAGCAATCATATTTCTAAAACTTTCAAGTATCCTACATCTTCCATCTTTGAACTAATGATCATAACCCTTTGCCACCATCTGTCCAACACTCAACAGGTTATGCTTTAAGCCTTCATCATAAAGAAAATCATTAGTGTTATGTTTACCACCAAGACAAATAGATCCTCTTCCATGAATCACACCAACATTGTTATCTCTGAATCTTACAACCCCACCATCATATTTCTCTAGGCTTACAAATTTTCTTTTGTCACTAGTCATATGATGTGAGCATCTACTATCAATAACCCAATCATCCTTTTCTTCAATTCAGGCTACAAGATCTTTCTCAACTTTAGTATATTCAGTAGCCACTAGACCATTTTCCTTGATAACAATGAAAATCCATTCATCTTCATTTCCATTTTCTTTATCAAATTCTTCATCAGTCACACCTTCTTCAACAAAATAACACTTCTTTTGAAATCTAGGTTTGTTATTTTTAGACCTAGGAACTCTTTTAGGACACCTTGAGGCAAAATGGCCTATTTTACTACAAGAGAAATATTTAATAGGAAACTTTCCTTTATACTTAGCTTCTCATCTACCTTCTTTCTTTACAATCAATGCTTCTAGCTCTTCAACCTCTCTTTCTTCATATTCTAGTTGTTTCATCTCTTCCTCATACTTGAATGTTTTTCTTGAACACTCCCCTGGATCATATATTTGCTTGTTTCTTCTAGATATAGAAGCCTTAAATGTAAATTCAATCTTAGGGGCAGAATCACCAAATTCACTCAACTCAAAGGCAACAAGTTTACCAATCAACATATCCCTTGTCACATTTTTTCCTGATCTAAACTGTTCAATAGCATGAGCCTTTGACTTGTAAGAGGGAGGCAATGATCTAAGCACTTTAGCTACAATTTCTTGTTCATCCAAGGTACCACCGACACATCTAATACCCATCACAAGTTCATTTACTCTTTGCATAAAGGAAGAAATATTTTCATCTTCACCCATCTTCAAGTTTTCATACTTTCCTTTCAAAATCTATAGCTCAGTAACCTTCACATGTACATCTCCTTCATTCAAAGTCTCCAGCTTCTTCCAAATCTCATTAGTTGTCTTCAAACCTATCACATTTGTCATTTTTGAATTCATTAGAGCACTCAAAAAAGCTTCAATAGCCCTAATGTTAATCTCAACCTCTTTAATCTCATTAGGAGTGGAAGGACCATTTTGAGGAATATTATATCTATTCTTTGAAATCTTCCATAAGGGCTCACCAATACACCTCAAATGACACTCCATTTTGGCTTTCCACAAAGAGTAGTTTGTTGCATCAAATCTAGGTTTGTCCTTCTTGTCTGATGTCATCTCAGATCACCTCAAGCTTTTAAAATTCTTTATAGGAACCTACTCTGATACCAATTATTGGAAAAACAAGGACATACAATTGAGAAGGGGGGTTGAATCAGTTGATATAGATTATTTAAACTTTTCAAACTTAAGTTACCTTAACCTTAGACATGATGCATGCACAATAAACCATAAACAATCAACACATCAGAAACATAGAGAACACCAATATTTTTATGTGGAAACCATGTTAGAGGGAAAATCACTATGGATGTTAGTCCAAATATTATACCCTATTAAAAGTATAGAGAATAATAATGGGAATAAACATGCATTCAGGCACACTACCTAGAGATCACTGCTCAAATACAAGAGGGCTCACTACCCAAAGAAGACATTTTGTCTTATAGAAATTCAGATTAGATCCATAGGGTATGAACTGAGAAAATAGATTCTACAAAAGCTTGATTACAGATCTGATTAAGCACAAAAATACTCCTTCACACTTTGCTCAAACTTCTTCACTCTTCTCTACAATCGAATGATTAGATCACTATTCACACACTTGCACTTCCTTTGGCACTTCTTCATACCACACACATTTTCTTTGCACAAACAACCACTCATATATATCCACAACATGGATTTACATCAACAACTTCGTCAGCCAAAATATAAAACATATTTTCAATGTCGGCCCAAATTTACAAATAAATTTTCAATGTCAGCCCACATTTACAAATAAATTTTCAATGTGAATCAGACACTATCAGCCAATATTATGTTGTGGCCCAAAACAACATCCTCTAGCATGCCAAATATTCAATTTTTAATCTCCAAGGATCCACAACATGTTATAACCACCATGTCATCCAAGAACATGAAAAGTTGAACACACATGAGAAAAATCTTAGACCACAAGCACAACGATCAACATGGACATGCAAAAAAGATAGAGAATGATCTAGAAGCATCCAAAAGAAACAAGAACCAATAGAGAAACATCTGTAGCAACTGAAATTACTAGAATCACATAAATTTCACTCAAGAATACTAATTGAAACCATAGAAAATTTGTCAAAACACAACTATTCATAACATGATCGAAACTTCATGTGAACCTCTGAAACTTCCAGTGGATAAAATAGATACTCTTAGCAATAAACCATTTAGTAAACAATGATTGATCATCAATGTACTATGCAAGACACCTTCATGGCTTTCACTGTTCCACTAGCAACCTACAACTCTTTCTTTAACAATTTTCTCAATATCCTCGACATATATAGCCTTCAATACATCAATGCTGATAGTGTTGACATCAATGACAACCACATATCAGCAACACAACCACAACATCCAATATTCTAATCTAAAATTCATGTAATGTACAATATACATGATATATTTGGTTGTCTCTATTTTTTATTTTACTGATGTCATGTTAAATCCATGCATGTCATTGTTTTAGATCAATTTATTATGTGTTTCTCTTTCGTTTTAGTTAGAGAACTAAACATTATTTTCTAGTTATTTTGATATGTCATGAGTATGTTGGATTTTTTGGGTTTTTTATACCTACATATTGCATGAGGAACTTGGGACTAGATTTTTGGTGTTTTCTTGGTGTCTTGTTATGGAAGGGTTTTGTTGTTGGATATCATAGAATTTTGCATTTTGTTTCATTGGATTTTTTACCATGATGGTTCATTAGTATTCTTATTATAGTGAGGTAGATAGATGGTTGTTTCGAGTCCCTAGTATATTTGTACTTTTGGACTCATACAAATCGACTATGGTGTCATTATAGACTTAACACCATGGTTTAATGGGATGATTTTGTAGTTACATAGTTAATTATAAACTTTTGGTTCGATATAAAGGTGTTTACTTAACCTTTTAGGATATTCTATTATTAAAATTAAGCCCTTTGATTGTTTGATGATCATGGGAAATATTTATTTAGTATATATTGATCATAGTACCATCCATAGCTTAGAATCAAATTTAGTAGGCTTTGATACAGATGTGAATTTATCACTTTATTACAGACCATCTTCTATGGTGGATGTTGATTTCATGGGGAGCTCTTAGATTTTTATAGATGTACTTGCAATGATATTTCTTTGAAATTTCCTTTTCCTATTAGTAGAGAATTGTTACCTTCATTTTATATTATGATGTGGACAATTTATTTCTATGGAAATCTCTTAGTTGAGTTGTGTTAAATCACAATATCATGATAAGTTTTTAGATTCCATACCAATGTAGTAGGAGATTTGGTGGTGGGTTACATAATTTACAAGATGAGTGCATTATGATCATTTTACCTCATGAGCTTCTAGTTATTGCAAATTTACAATTGGATTTTTTTAGCACTAGATGATTGATTTTCAAAAATTTGTGCAACTAAATCTCTAGTTTTTGCTACTAATAATTTTTGGAACAATGAGTCTCTTGAAATAGTTTTTGTTAAAATAACAAAGATCATACATTCAAATTTACACACAATTCTAGCATGGACATATTGACAAGAATTTGCTTCATTAGTTGAACAATCTCATACCCCACTCTTGGTCCACTTATCAATAAATAATTTGATAAGTACTACCCACCTAGTTTTTAGATATATTCTTTAATTTTGTTCATCCTTATCACATGTGTGATTCTTGAGCTGTGAATTTTAGTTCTAATAAATTGATTAATTACTAAAGTGATGGTTATATCTTATATTATCTCCTTATGTTTGTGTCTTGATCCATGAGTTCAATTTTGAGGACTAATTGGAGGAGTATAGGATTTGTTTTGTGGTTTAAGGCACACTCCTTTGATGAAGGAATTCTTATTTGTTTGGTATTCCTTTAGTTTGATATGCTTAGCCTTTTTCTTTTGTGTTTTGATTTAAAATTGAATAGTTTGATGTTGATCACTTTTTATTTTGGTTTCATTTTTGGAGATTTTAGTTGTAATATATAGGGAATGTGTTTGTGTTGGTAAGACATGGCATGATAAGTTTTCTCTATATGGTTTGTAGTGTACACTTGAAGATCTATCTCATTTTATATTGGAGATGAGATTCATATAAAGTTGATCATTTATTGTTATTGAACTTAATTTTCTTAGTAATAATATGGATGATTGTATTTCTTCAATATATATTTTCTTATGCTATGTGAAGAACTTAGAAGAAAAAAGGTATTCAAGTGGAAAAGGTTTCTAAAAAAAATATTTAAAGGATGATAGATTGGTTTTTATCCTCTGAATTTATGTGATTTATATAACAATATACTTTATGAGATTGTTGTTGTGGAATTTTGGATTATTTGGTTAGTTTCAAACTAGATAGTTCCCATGAAGTGAGATTTTACTGAGGTATATGTAGAATTAGACTATGGCATCTAGAGATATTTGGGTATTTCATCATGTCTATTTATTCATTACCAATGTAGATAGACTTTGCGTAGAATAGTAAATATAAGAGTACCTATAGTTAATAATTGGGATATATATGTTGATAGTAGAAGTTCTATCTATGATGTTTGTGCCATATTTTGAAGTATGGTTAATTAGATATGTTAGCAATATAATATGGTTAGTATTCCAACTAGTATTGAATATATGATAGACACTAGATCCTATTATAAAGAATATATAGTTTCATGTATATTTTTGGTTTGAAGCATGAAGTTCTTATAGTGCGATCTTGAACTTATAATGTGATTAAGGGTAATATTTTTATGGATGATATGGTGATCACTTGGTGAATGTTATGAATTATTTCTTGATAAAGGTTATATCCTTGGTGGTTAGTTCATTTTTTTGGATTCTTTTATTGCTTTCGAATATGACTATCATATAAGAGAATGTTAGGTTGAGGTATTCTATTTGGCTTCGAGATCCTAAGGTCTATAGTAGTGTATTATTTGTAGATAATTAATTATGTATGTATCTACATTAATCTTTGGGTGGAAAATATGGGATACCCATGGTGGTGTGAGGACACATTTAATTATTTTATTGTCCTTTATGGACATGGAAATAGTATTATATTGAAGTGTTGATTATACAGTTACTTGTTAGACTTGTAAGAGCATCTTCCATTATTAGTGGGTGTAAGATGTAATTAGTTCTACATGGGGAGTGCTCTAAAGGTATATACATGTAATTGGGTAGTGGAAGTCATAGATGCTTGTGTAAGAGTTATTTTCCCTTCTTATATTGTTACACACATGTGAGGATTGTGAGAATTAATTCCATGGTATTTTGGGGCCTTGTTTAGGCCCATGTAATTATAGTTTTGTGGTTTTTTTGACTCCTTAAGTTTGTATATTGGAGGTAAAGAATAAAAGATAAATAAAATATGATTACAAGTTTATGCTTCCATTTTGGTGCTAGAGAAATAGGAGTGTTGATCTCAATGATGTTTTGCATGGAGAAACTATATGAATGTAAACTAAACATAACTTATTTGGTAATATGTTGAGTTTTACTATTCTCAAAGGTTTTTTTTTCCTAATATGATTTTCCAAGGGTGTATCTATGTATCTTGTCTTCTTTTTGTTACTTTTATTCTTTTTCTCTAGTTATTTTTTGTGTCTTTTTTACATTATAGAATGTTGCTATTCTTTTGTAGATTTGAATTCTACAATATTATCATTGGATTGGATTAATATAAAAAATTCTTACATGTTTAAAGTAGTTATTTTTTTTAAGTTAAATTACTAAAGAATTTTTGGGTACTTTTATTAACACTTTAGAAATCTATCTTTGACTTATTATCATTATTTCAATTTCATCATCCATTTTTCTTGTTGTTGTTGTGCTATTTTATCTTCTTTATTTTCATTTTCAAATACTTGTGTTTCTTATTCACACTTATTTATATTAGGTGAATATATATATTGAATTGGTGTAACATTGGGTATTTATCTCCTTTCTCATTCTTTCTTTTAAAATTATTGTTTAAAAATTACATGATTATGAATATCATTAAGTGCATCTCATTCAAGAGAGTTCCTGAAGCTCTTCGCAACTTCAAACAAACAACAAAACTTCCAAAAGTTAAATGAAGTATCCAAAAATCAACAACACATATATAGATTTTATTGCTCAATCTCTCCTGCAATATATGGGAATCACAATCAAATTGAAAAGATTATAAAT
The DNA here is from genome assembly GCA_007258455.2 of Sequoia sempervirens. Classification (NCBI taxonomy): domain Eukaryota; kingdom Viridiplantae; phylum Streptophyta; class Pinopsida; order Cupressales; family Cupressaceae; genus Sequoia; species Sequoia sempervirens. The sequence continues at coordinate 117,067,537 of VDFB02270651.1, forward strand.
GCATCCATGAAGACTAAAGAAATATATATTAAAATTAAAATCATATGATCTATTGTAGGAAACAAGATCATCTATAGGTACATCTTTTCAATCCTCCAATTTCTTACAATTCTTCCCTTCATCTATAACAATATTCTTAAAATCACTATCACATAACAAAAATGCATGATCCAAGTCATTTGCTATTAATTTCCACATTCAACCTACAAAATCCAATCTGAAATCACTCTCATAGGAAAATCCATGCTCTCACCTACAACTCTCCCAATTCTAGAACCATAAATTAAAAAACAAAGTCTAGAATGAATTTCTTTATCACCACAAACTTCAGGAACTAGAAACATATTCCTCCCATGTCCCTACCTAGAAAAATCATTTAATTCTCATCAATATTTTTTTTTAAACTCCTTGATGCATGCTTGCACCCTTCCAAGAAGGAAGGCCTACACCAACCATCACCATTATTCTCCTCGTTCACCAATTTGAAATTCAAATTAAAAATGCTAGGCAATCACCTCATGGGAATCCCATTCCTACCTTAAACATTATGGAAAGTTACTCCAAGAATCCCATGCCCAAATTTTAGTTTTGACAATTTAATAATTAAAATACAATTTTTGGCACACTTCCCAATGCAACTTACAAACCAAAATTGTCTAATTTATTAATTTTTATTTTTGTATAATAAAATCATTTAAATGTACCAAAATATTAATAAAAAAATAACACTCCAAAATTGAATAAAATTTGTTGATACAAGATGGCTAGCAACCACAAATACTCCTTCATTAGCATCCTAATTATCCTAATTTTTTAAATAGATCAAAGTGCAACAACTTTGTTGATATGAAGAATGTTGTAAATAATAAAACATGATTATGATTGTAGTGTAGGAAAATACATAACCTTGCATTTTCACACTTGTTTGGGCCCTCCTTGCTCTATTTATCCTTATTTATGTCTTAATTGGTCCTATTTTGCATCCACAGGCCTAATGAGTTGCATCTTTTTCTAGCTAATCCTAACAAACATCACAAGGAGAAATGATAATTTAATGATTATTTCTAAGTGTCTCTAATTTTTGGATTGGGACAAAGATGCAACCTAGGGTTCTTTTGTCCCCCAAAGGTCTTGGGACCCTGATTTCAAGTGTTCCTTAAATTGGCCCCTTTTTGGAGTTTACGCCCTGAGTTTCATGCCTTAGGACTAAGATGCCGACTAGGGTTTTTTAGTCCCCCTTAAGGTATTGTCAGGATTTAATTTCAAATTCTAGCATAATTTATCCTCCTTTAATTAATGAATTCATATGTTGGCTTCGTGTGGTGTAATTTTGGGATATTAAGCATGGATAAGTATAAATCCAATGTTCTTTCACTCATTTTGTTCCAGGTCTTTTGTGAGAGCATTCCATATAGCATAATTGAGTTCACAAGAGCATTCAAGAGTAGTTCTTCAAGCATTTAGAGCCATCATCAAGATTCAAGCATCATATCAAAGAGATTCTTGCATCATGTGTGTTTTTGTGCTAACATTTGTGATGTAGGGTTTTGATTCAAGCAAGCAATTCAAGTTCATATCTTTCAAGCATTTATTTGATTCAATATCCATATCCAAGGTAGCCATTTCACACAAGTTTGTAGACTTTACAACAAGGGTTTGGTGAGTTGTAACATTGCATGTTGTTTGTTCATCATTTCCCTCCATTTATTTTCATTTCATTTCAAAGTTTAATTATGGAAAATGGGTTTGACCAAGGTAAGCCCCCATTCACTAACAATCAACAAGTTTTTCCCCTCTTTCATGTGTTTTTGATTGCAAGTTTAGGTTCAAGACTTGAAGATCATTTGAAGTGAAAAGTTGTGCTGGAATGTTGCAATGTTGTGTTGCAAAGTTGTCATCTTCATGAAAACTCACCTATGGACCAAATTTGAAAGTTTCAGAACCTGATATCAGAGAAGAAGGAAGTGCAAACATCAAGCCTCAAGTTCACATTCAGATATTTCAGAAATTTAGAATGGGAGTAAGTCACCACCTAGGGCATTTTATTCCTCCCAAGGGTATTTTTCAGAGATTCCTTTAGATTCGATTTTGGCATCTGAAGATTCCACATCTACCCCAAAAAATAGTAATGAGACTAATAAGAAAGTAAGGGCATCTTAGTCCTCCATAACATATTTTAACAACTTCTTTTCATTTCTAGAACCCTCATTGCATTTCCAGACTCCCCAAGTACACATATCCTAACTTTTTGCATAATTCATCATTTGCACTCATCATTTAGCTTGCATTGTTAGGTTTTGTGAATTGAATGCTTACTTTCCTTTTCCAAGCATTTTCTTAGTGGTGAACCCCTAAAAGCTTAAAAGAACCCCTTCCTAGGTCTTCCTTGTTGAGAATTGACTCACCTTGTGAGGTTGATAATCAATCCAATTATGATTCCTAGGAAATTATTGAGTGGCAATAGGAGAATAAATTGAGCTTTCCCCCATCATATTTTTCATATTGTTCATTTTGGTGAACCCAACATTTTTGAGCATTCATTTTCTAATTTGGAGTTCATTAAAGTTATAGATCTATGGTGCATTCATTCTTGCATTGCATCTTACATTAGTGAAATTGCATCTAGTGTTTCTCATATTGCATTAGTGAAAGTGCATATAGGTTGCCTTTTTGCTTCCTTGCATCATTTCATCTCATTGAAAAATTGAAAATTCCATTGTTAATCATCCTAATTACATTTAGAAACATTGTTATTGCATCCAACTTTGCATTCAATTGCTTGTCATTAGTTACTTTTTCTTCCATTCATTTGCACATTTTCCTATATCTAAACAGCTCCCTGAATAGGCAACCTATGAACACTATAAACAATCTAGAATTTGGTTTTTTCTTAGAAAACCTCTACTAGGACTAAAACACCCTTCCTAGCATCTTAGTCCCTCTTAAGTTTTATGGCTTAGAATCCTCTCTTTGTTGTTTATTGTCTGTTTTAGTCCTTCCAACCTCATAATTTCACTAGTAGGAACAAGACGCCCATACTGGTGTCTTAGTCCCTGTTGACTTTGAGTTTTCAATTTTGAGGGTTTGAATTTTCTTTTTTATGCTTTTGTTTGTTGGCTTTAGTTTTCTGTTATAGTTTGCAGAATTGTTGTTATCTCAATTTCTTTCATTTCAAGTGTATTTTTTCAATATTGCATCATGGATATGTGCTTTAGAAAGATTTGGATGTCCTTGAAATCTTTGGTAGATGTGTTAATCTATGCTTTTAGTAGCAACCCTAACAAAATTGAACTTACTATGCTCACTCAACTCCTAATGCATGTCCTCCTTGTGATGTTGACATCATTGGAGAATATGATGACAACATGAATATGTTCCTAAATGATTGTCTTAACAACCTTGAAGCTAATTCATCCTTTTATCCATCCATGACATAACCCAACCCCCATACAATACCACCTCTTGAGATTTTTGGTTACTTACATCCCAAAACCAAGAAAAAACTTGAACCTAAGTTCCCTACAGTAGGTTAGCCTAGCTCTTTTAAACAAGAAAATACTCAACCATTTTATGATAACAAAGTAACAACACTCCAATCAATCTAGAAAAAACATATGGAAAATGATTCATAATCTTCAGTAAACAAGGATGTGACACAACAAGTGAGCATTAAATTCATCAAGTCCTAGAGCAAATACCAACTAACGAAAACACAAAGGGGTTAGGATATCAAGATTCCCCTCACAACATACATGTTCCTAAAGAATCCTAAGGCTCGATAGCGATGGTACACTGATCTTAGATTCTCCTCCCAATATGAATTCCTTTCTTCCTCAAGAAGAACTGGTGCTTCTCCAAGAAGAAGTTATTATCTTTGGATTTTCTCCTCAACCTTCAACTAGAGCGGTTGGTGAATCTAGCAAATGCAAAAGACCTTACAAATTAAAAAAGTGGCAACCTCCTCATCCACCACCTGAAAGTGAAAGGAAACTACAACTGCTTCTAAACAAAGGACTCATAACATTACCACCAATGAGAGACAGACTCTAGAGTGCACTGTATCCCAAAGATGCAAAAGTTCCACATTGTCGATACCATCAAACTCTCGGACATAGTACCAATGATTGTCATGCATTCAAATTGGTATTACAAAAATTTAATGTCGACATAAATGATTTCCATCAAGTGATCATATAGCCTATCCTTTTCCTCCCCCTGGTCATGTAATAGTTGTAGAACATTTTATTCTCACTATTACATGATCTTTCTCATTACCTAACTTAGCTCATTCTTGCTCTATGCTTAGTGGGGGAATGAAATAGACAGTCGTGTCCTAGTAATGCATTTTTCATTGTCCCTTAAGTTTATTGTCTACCTCTACTTATATAGACTGGCATTGAGAGGTAGATGACCTACTTTAGGTTGACTCACCTATGCCTTACTAGCCTTTTATATTATTTCCTTTGTGTGATTGCATGTGTGTGATGTGATCCCCCATATTGTTTGATGTTTCCTCTCTCTATATGTGTTCATCTATGTGTACCTCCATTCTTTTATATGTCATATGCTTTTTCCTTTTAATTGATCTTTACCTTTCATTTTCATTTTTGTCTTGTGTTTTTCTTTTGGGGATGACGCAAGGTATTGAGAAACCCTATGTCTCTTCCATGTTGACCCAAAATATTTTTCATTATCTTTTCCTTTCCTTTCATTTTTTGTCTTGTGTTTTCCTTTTGGGGATGATGCAAGGCATCGAGAAACCCTATGTCTCTTCCATGTTGACTCAAAATGATTTTTCTTTGTTTTCGCTCTCTTTGTGTCATTCTTCTAGTTCTATGTGTATTTGGGGAATGATGATAGTTTTGAGCTCTCTAATATCATTCTATCAAAGACAGATACTGACCCCGAATCCATAGATCCCTTATGTGCTTATAGCCCGGGCAACCCTCTTTTACTTTTCATTTTTGGCTACTTTAAAGTAATTTCTCACAGCATGGTATTAGAAATTTCTTTAAAGTGGGGGAATACATTGGCATTATTTTGGCATGATTTCATTTGCATTTTTCTTTTTCCATGTTCCTTGATGTGATTTTCTTAATTCATGTAATGTGTTTTTCTCTTTGCATGGTGACATTGGGAATAATTTCCTTCAAGATATTGATCTATCTTAGCATATTGCATTCCTCTTAGTGGTGATGTGACGCATTGCATCCTCTAAGTTGTGAATCTTTTATCCTTAGATTGGTCCTCTCTTAGAGATATTAGGAACAATGTCCCCTAACAATAATACCTTGCATGAACTAAGAAAAATCCCTTTGAACATCCTTGTTTCTCATTGCATTGCATTTCTCTTTTTGTACCTTATTAAAGTCATGGAGGTATGGCTTTGATATGGTCCCCTAGGGATCACCTAGTGAACAACTAGCTTCACTAGCCCTTGTGAGTGTGCATTTTTGTATCTTATTAAAGTCATGGAGGTATGGATTTGATATGGTCCCATGGGGCTCACCTAGTGAACACCTAGCTTCACTAGCCCTTGTGAGCATGCATTTTATTTTTGTCCTTATCATAGTCATGGGGGTATGATGTTGATATGGACCTCTTAGGGCTCACCTAGTGGACAACTAGCTTCACTAGCCCTTGTGAGCATGCATTTTTTTTTCATAGTGGACATCGTGTTCCACTTGTAAACCTCTTTTGGACAAACAACCTAGAACCGGTCCACAGTGCATTGGATGGCTAGTCAAAGCTTGATCAGTTGCATTTTTCTTTTTCCTTTTTCTTTTTCTATCTTTGATGGTGTATGTTTGTGATCTGGTTATGGCTTCATATATCATCCACAAGTGTGTTCCTTTGTGCCTATGTTAGTTTTCCATAGGATCTTGATCTTGCAGGCTTGGCCACCCTCTTGGTTATTGTCATCCTATCTTACTAGCATTCATACATTTGAACCCCTCTTAATTCCATGGTTGGCTACTTTACTGTGAGTTTGAAGCAAGTTCATCCTCTCACTAAACTAGGGGCTAAATGTAGTGTAGGAAAATGCATACCCTTGCATTTTCACACTTGTTTAGGCCTGCCTTGCTTTATGTATCCTTATTTATGTCTTAATTGGTCCTACTTTGCATCCACAATCCTAATGAATTACATATTTTTCTGGCTAATCCTGACAAACATCAAAAGGGGAAATGATAATTTACTGATTCTATCTAAGTGTGCTTGATTTTTGGGTCAGGACTAAGATGCCACCTAGGGCGTCTTTGTCACCCAAACATATTGGGACCCTGGTTTCAAGTGTTCCTTAAATGGGCCCCTTTTTGGAGTTTGTGCCCCAAGTTTCATGCCTCATGACTAAGATGCTACCTAGGGTGTCTTAGTCCCCCTTAAGGTAATTTGGGATTTAATTTCAAATTCTAGCATAATTTAGCCTTCTTTAATTAATGAATTCATATGTTAGCTTGGTGTGGTGTAATTTTGGGATATTAAGCATTGATAAGTATAAATACAAGGTTCTTTCACTCATTTTGATCCAAGTCTTTGCTAAGAAAAATTCATATAGCATAATTGAGTTCATAAGAGAATTCAAGAGCAGTTCTTCAAGCATTTGGAGCCATCATCAAGATTCAAGCATCATATCAAAGATATTCTTGCATCATGTGTGTTTTTATGCTAACATTGGTGATGTAGGATTTTGATTCAAGCAAGCAATTCAAGTTCATATCTATCAAGCATTTCTTTGATTCAAGATCCATATCCAAGCTAGCCATTTCACACAAGTTTGTAGACTTTACAACAAGGGTTTGGTGAGTTATATCATTGCATGTTGTTCATTCATCATTTCCCTACATTTCATTCATTTCAAGGTTTAATTACCAACAAGGAGTTTGACCAAGGCAAGCCCCCATTCACTAACAATCAATAAGTTTTTTCCCTCTTGTGTGTTTGTGATTGTAGATTTATATTGAAGAATTGATGATTATTTAAACTCCAAAGTTGCAAAGTTGCATTGCAAAGTTTTCGTCTTCATGGAAAATCACCTACAAGCCAAATCCAAAAGTTTCAGTACCTGAGATCAAGCCGTAGGATCACATTCGAAGATTTTAGAAATTTAGAATGGGACTAAGTCACCAGCTATGGTGTCTTAGTCCTCCCAAGGGTATTTCATAGATTCTTCCAGATCTGGTTCTGACATCTGAAGATTCTGCATCTTCCCCAAAAAATAGCAGTGGGACTAATAAGATAGTAAGGGTGTCTTAATCCTCCATAGCATATTTTGACAGCTTCTATGCATTCCAGAATCCTCATTGCATTTCTAGACTCCCCAAGTACACATATCCTAACTTACTGTTGCATAATTTCATCATTTGCACTCATCATTTAGCTTGCATTGTTAGGTTTTGTGAGTTTAATTCTTACTTGTCTTTTCCAAGCATTTGTTTGGTGGTGAACCTCTAAAAGCTTAAAGAACCCCTTCCTAGGTCTTCCTTGTTGAGAATTGATTCACCTTGTGAAGTTGATAGTCAATCCATTTAGGACTCCTAGGACATTATTGAGTGGCAATAGGATAATAAGGTGGGATTTCTCCCATCATATTTTTCATATTGTTCAATGATCTCATATTGTATTACAAAAGTATGAAAATTAATTATGGGGCATATAATGGGATTGGTCCTTAGTAGCTTGGAGTAATCCAACCATAAATATGAAAAGAAGTTAATCATCATCTATTAAATTATAATTTATGCTAAAAAAAGATTCTTGAAAAAATTATTTACAATATCTATCAAACTCACACTTTCTTATCTTATATTTCATGATTTAATGAGTGTTTACAAAATTTCCTTAATTTTCTTGAAGTTCACCCTTGTGGATGACAATTTTTTTTAATCTGAATTTGATGAAACAAAAATTCTTTATTGAAAAATTGTTAGCTTTCCACCAATATAAGGTATGCCTTATTTTGAATTTAATAAATTATTATTATTTATTTTCTACATACATTATGACTAAAGTCCTGATTGATAGGCTAATTGAAAAACTTCTATAATTTTTAAACTATTTCACATTTTTCAAATCTAAAAGATGCATCACATTCTATGCTTCGCATAGTATAGAATAAAAAAAATGAATTTCATAAAATTTTGACCAAGTTATGGTGGTTAGACAAACACATTTTAATAATTTTGAAATGTTTTAATAAAAATATCATAACTAATTATTTACATGCAAAAAAATTACAAAAAAATGTAGAAAATCTGGTCATGTGTCCTCTACATATATTGACAGTTTTACAAAAAATATTATTTTTTCTTGTACTTAGGTTGGTTAAACATACACCTGCTTTCTATCCTTTTCCTAAAAATTTAATGCTACTACATTGAAATTTCAATTTTTCGCAAAATAGATTTACTTTTTCCAAAAAAGGAGTAGTAGCCTAGAAACTACATTCAATTTGCTACAAATTTTGTTCTTACATATTTTTAAAATTATGTTAATAACTTATTCAAATTTTTATGTCAAGTTGTCTAATTTTTGTTTTATGAATTTTCATTGCCCCTTAGGGGCCTAGTTTGGACCCCATGATCTTGCACTGATCCAATGTGAAACTCACTTATGCATGCCACATATTCTCATCAATCCCCCAAATCAAGGATTAAATTTGAGGTTCTAGATTTAATCCTAGTCATCCATCAAACCATCTAGCAAAATTATAGATCAAACCCATATTGCAAGAATCATCAATATTTCATATTATATCTGTAATAATGGAAAAGGTCCCCCCTAACATGGCCTTGATTTAATGTTGCAATGTGTCTAACATATTCACATTAGGTCTTGGACCCTTGTGAATTAAATGAGATTGTTGGTGCCTTATTTGGAGTGTTATAAAGTGTTGTAACAAACTTTGACACTTTTCTAGGGTTTCCATTAATAATTGGGCTTCTTTATGCTTTAACTGGACTTATTTTGCATCTGAAAGCCTCATTTAATGCATCTTTCTGAGGATAATCCTGACACATCAATATCTAATCATAATTCAAGCATTTTTAGGTTGTGTGAACCAGATTTAGTGATCTAGGACTCATTCACCACCTTGGTTGAATGACTCCGACCTAGGATTTTGTGTTTCAAACCTAGTTTTACTCTTTTCTAAGCATTTTTAAAAATGGTACCAAAAATTATGCCTAATGGGACTCATTTACCACCTTCAGTGAATGAGTCCTGTGTGGCCCACAATCAAAATTAATTCAATTTTTTTGTGGGATTTAATCCTCCTAGATCTGATGTTGACTTGTGGTGTTGTAATTTTCAAAATTCTTGCATAATTAAGTATAAATACAAGGTTGTTTCACTCATTTTCATCCTAACATTCTAAGCATTCAAGATATCAACTAATACTTTTGTGAGAGAATTCATGATATCTAGTTTAAGTTCACAAGAACATTCAAGTGTTTACAAGATCACTCAAGAGTCTTCAAGGGTAGATTATCAAGCATTTTAGAGCATTATTCAAGCATCAGCCATCATGTCAAGGACTTCATGCATCATTTTTTTTTGAGATAACAATTGCAATGTAAGGTTTATGATTCAAGCTAGTATTTCATTCAAGATTTATCCTATTCAAGCAAGAATCAAGATCTACATCCATTGGAGCCATCACATACATGCTTGCAAAACTTCATTACTAGGGTTTGGTGTTCATTCATCATTCTCCATTCCTATTTCATTTCATTTCAAGGTTTGATTACCAAAATGAGGTTTGACCAAGGAAAACCCCTTTCCACTAACAAAACAACATTTTTTCCTATCTTTTGTGTGTGATTTGTAGGTTTAGGTTGAAGACACATTGAAGAGCAAGTTTGGAGAAAATTGGAGAACACCTATGCGCTGATTTATAGAGATTCGAATCCGAAAACTTGAAGAAGCAAATTGAGGATACTAAGAAGAGAAGATTCTAAATTTGAAGTTTCAAAAAACCCTAACTAGACTGATTCACCACTTTTGGTGAATGAGTCCCAGTTTAGGTCAAAATTCATATTTTTGTAGATTTGGATACCCATTTGCCAAATTCTTATTCTCAAACAGAAACCCAAATTTTGGACTAACTCGCCCAGCTTAGCAAATGACTCCCACTCAACATTAAAGTTAGAATTTCTAGCATTTCATACCTCCTTACAGTCATCTCCAAAATTTTAGGTGTACATAGTCCATCTTACAACTTGTTATTTTATTTTGCGTACTTTTCTAGGTTATTTTGTAAGTCATTGCATCATATTACAATTTAGTATTACATCTTGCATTGCATTTTTCTTTCCAAGCCCTAGCTTGGTGCTGAACCCCTCATTATCTTACATTCAGCCCCTAGGACATCCCTATTGCAAGATCTATTTGTCCTTTGCATTGAGATCTCTAGGGTTATCCTTGAATGAAATTGGAAAGTGGGTGTGCTCTATGTCCTAAAACCATACGAAAGAACCTCCTACCCCATTTTTCACCATTTGAATATCAAATTCCTATCAATTTCATATCTAGAGAATGCTAACATTATATTGGAAAATGGAGCACCCACATCAAAAAGGAGGAATAAATTATACATGCTCAATTAGAGTCATGCATGTGAAATTGAGTGTTGAGTTTCTTTGAATTTAATAATATTTCATTTTTTATTTCAAATGCATACAAAGACTTTATTAGATTTTGTCCCTTTAGACTACTTTCCAATATAGTTTTTTATTGAGCGGTGGCTTGGAAAACCTAAGGTCATGTGGACTCGTTTATTTATGATCAATTTTTGCTCACTTACATAGATAAAATAGCTCATTTAAATGGTTTTGGAATCTAAATTCATGCCTCATTCATGAAATAGGCTGGATAGACTAGTGGAATGATGTTATCAAATGCACCTTCAACTCCTCATACATATATGGGTGTCAACTTTCCCGTTTCATATTCTCTCTTACAATCACCATCTTAGAGCTCTACCAAGGCACACTCAATTTGGAATCTTAGATTTAAGTGGGTTGTGTTCCATCACCAAAAATAGGTTATAGATGCCCACTTTGGTCATGTTGCACAAATAAAATCTCAAAATCATTGGTTTAAGATTGGAAAAACGGCCTCTAAATAATTATTTAGGTTCTATGAGCTTTTCATACATCTCAAGCCATTAATAAATTAAATGAGAGACATCAATATAAATACTAAGCTTCTAAACATTCTTCAAGAATTTGTCTAGTTTGATGAACAACTTTTTACTAATCAAGAGTACAACCAAGATCAAAAAACCAATTTATAACAATGATTAAGTGTGGTTCCCTATTAGGTTTCCACATCTAAACACATTATTTCTGATAAAAAATCACTAAGAAATATTTTTTGAGGTCATGTTCTCTATGTCTAATGATAAAGCCATTGGCTTCATGGAACCCTGTGTGAGTTATGAAAAAAAAATGTGATACCATAGGTGAAGACCTTCTCAAGCTTTATCTAGAATATTTTCATAAGAATTCTTTAAGAAACATAATTGAAAAAAGGAAAAATTAAATTCATACCTAAATTTTGCAACTTAGAGGAAATTGTAACTAGTGGGATATCAACCTATTGCATTTATTCTACACTTGAGGTTATTTCCAAATCTCTTTCTTTAAAGCTAAGACCATTCCTTCCCCAACTAGTCTAGCCTAAGTAAACTATTTTTATCAATACATGGTACATTCTTAACAATATTGGAATAAAGACAATTTGACCCTGTTTGGCAGGAATGTTGAGCTCAATGAAAATTTAATCACTGAGGTTATGATTTTATCTACTAAAGGGAAGAAGTTTTTCAGGGATAGGGCTTTTTCTGATGAAGCCATGATTATATTTCCTAAAAAAGAAAAAGAAAGGTTAAGCCTAGTCAAAATTGCTAGCAGTTACTTTGATGCAGATTCTATAAAGGCCATCTGGAGGAAGGGTCATCATGGAGTACATTACGGTGGATGGGAATTTTATCAGAGTTTATGGCTACCACTTTTCTCTTCTCAACCACTTCTGCCACAAGGTTAGGATCTCTCTTTCCTATTATCTTTTCTATTCCCTAAAAAAAAGCTTGGAGGATAATAAGAAAAACCCCAATAGATTTCCCATTTTGCATATGGGGCTTATAAGATTGATTGTCGAGCATTTCCAAAACATGTCTGCCACCACTACCCTGGATACCACTGCTGACTCTGAGAGTGATGACACGGAGCCTAGTGGGTTGGAGTACATTTCTAACCCTAGTTCGGCTAGAAGAGTCCTCAGCTCGCATGCTGGCCCTCCTAGGAAAATAAACCCTACTCTCCTCTCTAGTAAAGCCTGTGCTGAGCTTGAGCTTGATAGTCCTTCCCTTCACAAAAAACCACAGGTTAAAAGTCTTGTCTCCTATTCTAAAGAATCCTCCGACTCAGAGGAGTCTGATGCCAACAAAATGGTGGCCAATGTTTAACCTATGCCGGATAAACATGTTGAAGATGACTCCCCTGTTAACCTTAATTATGAGAAAACTATTCCTAATATCGGTGATGAGCCCTCTCTGGATTTTTTGAACCTTGCTAAATCCAACTCTGATTCCCACTCCAAAATCCTGGACTAGACTTTCACTGAAATCAATGAGCTGAAAATCAAAAACTGGGCCCTACAAAGAAAAATTGAAGTTCTAGTTGCTAAAGTTGCTGATATTGAAAAGAAAGTTGGGGATAGAGGGGTCCATGGTCATAGTAACAGAGACACTGATTCCAAAATTGATTATATTATGAACACTATCATGACCATAGCTGAGCAAAATAATAGAATGGCCAGACACAACGCCATTATCATTAATGCTATGGGAGAGAAGCTCGACAAAACCCAGCAGGGTTCTCTGGTGGTGGATCTGGACGAAACAGATGAAAAAAGCTAGGACATGGACATGGGTATTTCCAAAAGACCCAGAGCCAACTTGAAGCTCAAGGTCCCCCCTACTTCTAGTATGATTCAAACTTTTAAAAAGGGCGTCATTGATATGCAGAAGCTGAAGGAGGAGACTGAGTCTATCCTCAAGAATCTGAAGTAATGTCTGGGGTTGTTGATTTTCCTCTGTTTTGGTCTTTTTGGTTTTGTGTGAATGGTTGTTGTTGATCTTTTCTTGGGCAACTGGTTTTTGTGGTTGGACTTTTTTGTCCTCTCTTCTGTTTTGTAAACTTTGTGGTTTCGGGTCCCTGTAAAACCCATTTTACCCTTTTATCAAAAGCAATATTATTATCTTTGAGAAGGGATGAAAAGGGTTTAACATTCTCAACAACCTATAATTTTCATAAAAATGGCCTTCAATAAAGATTATGATCACATTGAATGGAACTTCATTCTTTCCTTTCTTCAAGTGCTTAGGTTTGGGCCAAAATATATTTAGTCTATTCACATGATATCTACCAATGACTTGGCTTTCATCACCGTTAATGGTGATCAATCTAAACCTTATGAATTTTTTAATATTCACAAAGGATTCTCTTTACCTCCTACACTTTATATCTTTTTATGGATTTAGCCATCTTTTGGAACATGTGGCCTCCTATAAGTTGGTTAAAGGTATTTCCTTTTCTAATTCCCCTACATAGCTGGTTAATGGGAAATTTATTAATGGTTTTATTCTCACTCTTGATGATTATAGTAATGTCAAGCAAGCCCTTATTTTCCTTGATATATTTTACCAAGCTCTTGGCTCAATTATTCAAATTTAAAAAGATCCAATGTTATAGGAAATCTTTTCTTTGCAAACCTTGGTTGGTCTCATTTAGTTCGAAATAAATTGATCATGCGAAAATATTTAAATTTTTAAGAATTTGCTTTTCTTTTCTAGACCTTTAATACTATCTTTTGGCAAAGTTTCATTTCTAGAATTGAAGAAAAAGATAGATTATTGGATCACTAAGACTTTCTCTTTGGCTAGTGAATTCTAGAAGTGCTATAAAATTTTAGCCACTACCCATGTTGGCTATTCTTCTTTTCAAGTCCTTTCTAATGTCTCTTACCTTAAATTAAAAAGATTCTTAGGGAAATTCTAAATTGTCCCTTGTAGATGGGAATAAATGTTTTTATCATGTTTCTTAGGAATTTTGTTGTCTACCTCATGATGCTAGTGGCTTAGGGTTTCTTTCAATATTTTGGCATGGAAATACTTTCTATATTAAATGGACAATTTGAGCTTTGGAAGGAAATTATGCTTGGAAAGTTCTCACTATGTATTATACTTCATTAGAAGAACCTACTAGATGGCCAATGTGAAAAAGGCTTGGAATCTATACTATCCACACAATGAGGGAGTCTATCTAGATACAAGGCACATTTATTATTAAGACAATTTAAAGGCTTGTGAGTCCATCAAGTCCTCTAGATTATTTGGGATAGTAATGACTTTTGCAATGGTCTCTAAATTAACTAGTATTCTATTTAGTGTACTCCACTTATATAAAATCAGGGTCTCTTACCAAATACCCTTGTATTCATGCTCTAAAATACTCTAATATAGTAATCAAAATTCTCCTTGATCTCCTTGTATAAACCATCAAGAATTTTTTATCATGACCCTAAGCCAAGTTGAAATTTTAGTTATCCAATTAGGATTAACAAAACTTCTTGAATGTTATTTACGACATCATTCCCCATATGGTTAACAAAAATTGCATTAGTTCCTAGAAGCCATATTGGAAATATTGGAATTTCTTTCATGAAACACCATTTCATAATAATAGACCCATCAAGGAATACTTGTGCCTTACACCTCATTTGCTAATGGTGGACCAATTAAATAGTCATTGGCACCTCCAATCTTCTCTTGGTACTTGGCATTTTCAAAGGTTTTAGGAAACCAATCTCAAGCTTAAATTGGCTAATCTCGCAAGTGCATTATTTACCAAGGTCTTCCAATTGGGTTATCCTTTGTCTCACTTGGGTGTCCTTAATCCCCACTATCCTTTTTGTGGACAACTATAATATCTCAAGCATCTTTATTTAGATTTGCACCAAAGTTCAAGAAGCTAGGTGTTTGATACATGACTTCTTCAATCTTTTTCAACTAGACCTCTTCACTTGGCATATGGTGCTGATGGGTCATTGGTCCCAACTCCAATTTAAACTTATCTAGTTTGGGCATGCTTTCATGGTGGAAATTATCTTCTATATTTGGAAAGATAAAAATTTGTCTCTCTTTTTAAGTTGTTTGGCTAATGTTCACTTTTTTGTTTACACTATTTATTTTTTTACGCTTATACAAAAGTAGGTGCAAGCTCACTAGTTGCACTAGAAGTTACATATCTATAAGAGCTCCTTTATCACTAGAGTAATGCTCCTTACATGGTCACCAAAGTCCAAGCTCCTACCTTATCCCAACCTTGTGGATGCAAGTATTGTCATGGTCAATTTGTCAAATGCTTTTTTCCAATAAAAGAAATAAAATAAGTATTTAAAAATCAAACAACTATAATGAATCACCTATCGCTGTTTCTGTAAGTGTCTCAATAAGAAACATATCATAATGCATATGCTCATGATGTAAAAGTTGAAATGACTTGACATATAAAGATGCACCTTTATTACCATTAAAGTCACAAATTATTAAGTCTTTGTCGATATTAGCCATGATGAGCCAATCCATGGGTAGCTGTCCATCAGATGAAATTACATCGTCACTTACAACAGTCACTTCTGTCATTCTAAATCATCTTCAATGTGGGATCTCACCAGATATCGTACGGTCGAACACTTTTTCCTCTCTCACAAATAACATCGTAATCACAAGTCAGGGAAAAGAAAACTTTGTTGAATCTCAATCAAATGAATACAATATAGTGTTCACAGCAAATCTGTTTGTACTTTTTCCCTTGTCTTCAGAAATATACTGTAACAAAAATTTAAAAGCAATCACTCTGTATTTAAAGCATGTCTGGATTTTATTAAAATGGAACCCCCAAGACGTTCTGTCCTTAAACATTACAAGAGCGGCCCAGGGGAGATATATAAAACTAAAAAACAGCTATGATCTCTTGCTACAAAACTTTTTTTCTTTCTCTGGAGAATCTGTATAAACACGACACAAAACCATTCTACACTACCTACCTCACACGCTCAAAGAATAAAAAATATACTTTGTACTCTACAGTGAATATCATAAGACCTCTAGGACAGAAACTCGGCCCTCGGATTCATCGCCAATGGCCCAGTCTGTTGAGAATTTTTACCACGTACTTGTCCTACACACTTCAAGAAATAAAGAAAATGCAGACAATAAAAAAAGGCTTCAAGAAATCTTTATTGGGTGCCCCTGGCAAGCATTTCATCGTACTGCAAAAATGAAACTTGTCGTTGCAATTTCATCTGCTGATAGAATCTTGAAATGAACTCCTCTGCTTCTCTGTCAACACGCTCGTCTTCGCAGCAGCTGAGATTACTACCTCCACAAAAAGGCGACAAAGGCCTTGTGGACGCGTCTACGCCAGGCAAATCTGAGAGATCGATGTCATTCTTAGAGAAATACTCAGACTGAGAAACAACAATGGCGTTTGAATAACAGTCGTCGTCATCAGCAGCATGCGCTTGAATGCAAGGAATAGAAGGAAAAAAATGGTGCTTTCTCTTCCCAATGTGAAAGGAAAGAGGAGGAGCAGGGCTATTACTACAGGAAAACTCATATTCCTTAACCCCAAAGCCAGTGCTGTAGTGACGGCTCTTCCCATGAGAATGCTGGAACATCAAGCTTCCCAGAGATTTTCCAAGCATTTTTCCTCTTTTCATCATCAAGTGCATGTCCAGCACCATTTTTCTCTTCAAAACAAGTTGTTTTCTCAGCATCATAAATGCTGCCCTTAACATATTCCATAGTTTCTTCGCCACAGCATGATTTACATGAGAAACCACCTCCATGGCTATGCACAACTCACAGAAAGGAGAAAAACAGAAAAAGAAAATAAGACTTGATATTGAAGTCTTGAGAGGTGCTTAAGCTCGCTCCAAGCGAGTCCAAGACCTCCCTAGCAAGAACGCTCACATTAACATTACAACTAAGATTTGCGCTCATATAGAAAGCTAATCGGTGCCCGAGACGTATTTTCTAGAGTAGTTTGAAGGGCAGGCATACAATTAAAAAATTATACATATCTGAGAAGCGTCTTTTGAGGAGGAGGAAAGTGAAATGGGAGCGGTGCGGACCAGGGTAGCTGTGACGAAAGCCAAAATATCCCAATAAAAAAAGCGACCACGATGTGACCCGCCACTTTAAAACCGTGAACTGCGTTGAAGAAATCCGAGGTAGCCGTTGGGTTGAAGCTTGATTTCCAAGCCACATCATTGTGGTTTTATTTATCGAATTAATTTGTTTGAGTTGTCATAATCAACAATTTGCCGAGCATAATAATGTGTATCTTGTTTTTATCAAGTTTATATACAAATCGTAAAAGATGAGGCTATGTTGTTCATTCTTTTTGTTTGTATCTAAGTTATGTGTTCATATTGTAGGTAGGTGAGACATCATGATAAACGTATAGTGCATGATTTTCAAAAGATTCATCATTAAATAGTATACAATAATTTATATAATAGTTACAATATGTATTTTAAAGTGTCTATTTACATGAAGTTAGGGAATCTTTTAAGGAATAGTGATTAGAAAGTGAAAGGTGAAAGATAGAAATCATAAGATAAGCATTTTTTTGGGTCAAAAGTGTAGTAATTTAAAAAAGTGTCACGTTGATATTTTTCTAAATGTCTAAATAAAAAATATGTTATCTTACACATAAGTAGAAATAACTTGGCATGTAAATATACATAGTTATTATTATTAATGTCATAAAGTATTAAGTTTGTTAACACTAGTCATCATCACAAGCCAATCAATCATCAACTAAAGTATGATTACTAATTTCATATGAAGGAAAAATCACATCCATCACTTGAGCAAGTGACGTTACATTTCTCACTAAATTAAGTATCAATAGACTAAAATCTAAAGGATGTATAAGGAATATCATGAACTACATAATGAGTGATGTTAGTTGCCTACAACTTGTGGTGTCTAAACTTTTGATCCTAGTCCTCACAACCTTGAAGTGGAGAAGGATATTAGAATTGTTGTGAGAACTCCTACAACACCTCTAAACAAATTACACATGGCCACACTCACCATAATAGTTTTTGCAAGTAATTTATGCACACTAGGTCAACCTTACTAGTTTTTATACATGACCCAATTAAACTTATGTATGAAGCCTAGTTGTGACAAGTCATATCCACCTAAGACTACAAATAGAAAGAACATGCAAACACCTACACATGTACACATCCCAACACATAAAATAAGAAAACACTCATCAACAAAAACAACTAGGAAATAGAGGATTAGGCCCCAAATCATACAAAGATAATAAGTCACATTTCCAATAACCATTTTTATTAATATACCTCAAAGTTCAACTTACAATTTTTTATGTTCAACAACTAAATTATAAAAGGAAGGAATGAAACATCCCCTTTCTTGCAATACAACATTAATGTACCCATCTTATCATATAATGTCTCTTAAAAGCGTGAGCATTCATTGTTTTCACCTCACAGTTGTGCATGATCCAACATGGTCATTTTGTCACTTTTCAAGGAACCTCCCTATTTGGTTCATTCTCCCATGTGAATTTTGCTTTATCTTCCTTGCATGAGGACAAATCTCTACTCCCTTTAAACTAGTATCTTCCTCTTGTCTCTTTCTATTGTCCATTCTCTTTAAATAGCCTTGTTGCTCACCATTGGATCTTCCTTAAACCTTTTGCCTTGGAATATCTTAACCCCAAAATCACATGTATACTATATTTTCTACTATTCTCCTTTCTTCATGATTCTATTATAATTAGGTTTATACTAAATCATAGTTTTATTTTTTACCCAACTCCTTGCTATTGCAAGTAGCATGTGTTGTTGCAGATCTTCTTTTATTATTCAACCACTTACATATGGCCTCTTAGGTTTTTCCTCATTACTTTTATACACTTCCATGATCTTCAACTAGATTTGTACCCTCTCCTTACACATTCATGCATCCAATGCAATCTCTCTTAGAACCTAAAAACTCCTACATCTACGTTAAAAACACATACTTTTTCACCTCCACGTCTTCACTTATATGTCCTCATCTCACTTTGTTGCAACTCTTCTACTCTATAAGTGATGTTGCACATTCCACTAATATAGATCTAATCTATATCATTGATCTTACACTTCTAAGCTCATCACATGAGAACTTTCATGATGTTCCATGTGAAACTATAACCTATCCCTCCTCCTTTGACATACTCATCACCTTCAACATTGTTGGGACTCAAATATGTAATGTCAAGTTTTTCTTGAGTCCCTTCCTATTTGTGTGGCCAATAAAAATATAATGAACCAACCCTTTGAATTAATGAAAAACTTGAATAAATAGATTAAAACCCTAGAAAATCAAATTGTGAAGGGGAAATTATGTGGATTTTATTATACAAAGAGTGCCCATGCTTTAGTTTCCATTATATATGCAAGTTTACTCCAAAATTCCTTCCTTTTGCTTCAAGTTTCCAATTGCTCCATTAGGAAACCTATAATCACTACAAGTAATCCTTCCTCTTTTATAGCTCCCTATAGTTGCAAGTGAGTTAATACTCACTCTTTCTTCACTAAGAGTCTTCAAGCCTATGGCCACAAGTGGTCATCTTTTCTAGAAATACCTCTATGTTATGGTGACTCCTTCACTAGTGGTTGCAAGTTAAAAGATACAACAACTACACTTGTGAAAACTCATAGTGGCTACAAGTGCACAAACTCCTCCAAATGATTGGTCATATGCCTTTGGTCCACACCAATTGCCAAAAAATTAGATTTCATACTCATCATGTATAAAATTATGTGAACCCCTACTCACAATATGGGTCTATCTAGAGGTCTCTTCTTTTTTCCCCCATCTTCCAAAACCTCACTAAAATTAACATTCCTTTTTTCTAGCATTAGCCTCAAACTTATTACATTCTCATGGTCCTATATTTGATATATCTTAGTGTCCTTATCCAAGTTCTTGTCATTCCTCTATTCTATTGTTTTCTCTTGATTGGATTTAACCCACTATCTACCTCCACCTCCACTTTATTTATTCTTCTTTATTCATGCCACTTTATTCATATGTATCTCCTCCTTATATTTTATCCATTATCTCCTCCTAAAATTAGAGCACTTTTTCCTTTGGGATGAACTCTAATCTCATTATTAACTACCATAATTTTTTCATCTCTTCCTCATTGGTTATTAATTATAACACCTTTCACATGGCATCATGTATTTTCCCATCTTGAATTCCTGACTTGGATGATATTTATCATTACCCTATCAGTATCTAACCTATAGTTCTCTTATTTTTCTCCTTTATTGCATCCTCTTATAGTTCCTTGATTTCATGTACCTATAGCATCTCCTATATAGCTCTTTAATTGTACCCTTTTAATAAAAAGTATATATTTTCCATTCTCTAGAACTCCCACTACTAGAATTTCCTTTCTATCTTTTATTACTCCGACTTACAATATCTCTATTATATTGTGTTGCTCCTACTGACAACATCTGTATGCTATTTTTCACTACTCCCACTAGAACAAAATTATCACCACATGCAAGTTCATTTCTACATTCTTACTTTGTTGCAACAAATTGTAATGTATTTAAACAACTTCTTCCCTACACTATATTACTACACCAATTTGCAAAAATCCTAGGTATCATCCTTCACACACTCCAATTATACCCTTTCCCATAGTAGTTAAGTTATGCTTACTTACAACTCCTTACTTAGCTCTTTCATGATTGTCTCCTCAACTACATTTAGTTTATAAGTTATATCCTCCTCCTTGTCCAAGTTATCCATGACAGCTCTCTTCTCTTTTCCCCATTCACCTTGAGGTTTTCTGTGAGCTACAGATGACCCATCTGTTCATCTATGAGATACATATGCATGACACTTTTATGTACTTGTTACCTCTTAAGGATTTCTATTTCCTCTTCTAATTTATATTCCTATTATGTGTCCCCTTTCCGAGGACAACTAGTACATGCCTATGGCATTTCCTTTGGGAAAACTAAAAGGCATGGACAACCTTCCCTCAATATCCCTCAAGGCCTTCAACATGCAGTCTCAAAATTATCCACAAACTCTATAATTACAACTTGGGATACTATTCTTGAGGTCGGTAAATAATATATTGATAAAAAGAAGGTGTGTCAACAATAGTAAATGGTTATGGTTAAGTCAAGTAGTAACATGATGATGAAACATACATGATCTAGATGATTAGTTTCATTGAGAATTAGCTTAGTAAATGGTGGAAAGAGGTTCCTAGACCTATTTTTTTATTTTTAGTTGTCAAAGATACATGAGAAGGAACATGGGTAAGTGGATTAGGGATGGGGCTAACACAAAGAGTAGATGATGGAGGGGTTATTGATTGACATGGTGGAGAAAGTGGAAATAAAGGAGTCGGTGGAGTTCTATGATGTAGAGTAGGGGTTAAAAATCTTGAAAAAACCTTAGACAACCACTTTCAATTTTCTTTGCTCATCAAAATGTGGGTTTTCCTTCATAAATCCTTGTTCATCCTTGTAGCCTTTCAAAAATGAATTGTTTGGCATAACTTCCCAACCAGAACTGATCTCCAAGAAAGAAAAAACTTGATTTAGATACCCATTTGGCCATTATTTAACATATCTAAAAACTAGGGTAGGGTTATTTGTATGTAAAGCTTCAAATTGATTGTCCTCTTACTTTGACTAGACTTAATTAGTAACTAGGCATGCTCCAAAGGTGTTTAGGGATTAAAATTGTCTCAGCACTTGTTCCAATACCTTCAACATGTCATATATGGAATAAATCATCAATTCCTACATCAATGATCATCCCTCTAATGGCTTACAACAAATTTTCCCAAATCACTAGGGCTTCTTGGTCTATCTACACACAAATACAAACAAACTTTTTTTAGTAACTCCACCAAAATGGAAAACTATCAAATATCCTCTAAAGGGTTTTTAGATACCCTAAAAAAATAACCTTACACCAATTTTTATAGATTTGATAGAGGAATAAAAATATATGCATTTTTCTTATCTGTTAGAAACCCTAGTTCCTGAACAGGGTTGTTAAGAAGATTGACATGGTAGACCAACTAAATGTACTTTTCTTTTGGACTAGTAAGAACAAAAAAAATCTGAAATTAAATCCTCTTTCCATACATGTAATTTTTAGGGCCTTACTCAACCATACAAGGCCATACAATGTGAATAATAGGTTGTTTCACATAGAAAAATGCAGGTAAAACATGGCAAAATGAAGGTTTTTTGCACTCCAATCTTCTCCAACCTCTAAATTCGAGTTGGCATTACATATTTATGTTTTTTAAACTATATAAATTGTCCCAAACACCCATTAACAACTTGGTTTACAAATATGATAACTTTTTACAACCTTTTGACAACATTGTTTTGTGCATTTTAACAATATTTTTACAACTTTTACATATTTTGCCTAAATTGTACCAAAATACCAAAAAAAGGATTCTATATGACCTTATTTACATGAACCACAACAAAACAAAACAAAACTCAAAAAATAATCTCATATGCATAAGGGTGCCCCTGCACAATCTTCCTACTTAAGACACACTTTTGGTATAATTTTTTTCAAAAATTGATGCAAGATTAAAGAGGGCCAAAATGATTAGGATAGAAATAATCAAGAGGAAAGATACTTCAAATGGTAAGTCACTAATACTAAGTCTAAGGTATAGTATGAAAAACTCCACTATGAGGAAAGTTCAAGAATTTATAAATGATAATGGGAAAAACCTTCGTTGTGATGAGCCAAGATGGGCTAATAACACATGATAATGGTAAGAAGTAGATATAATATTACATGGAACATATATAGGGAGTTAGGGACAACCTAGATGGATAGCATAATGGAATCGATAGCTAGTATTGAGAGGTTTTTGTGCATGTAAAAAGAGATATCCAAAGTTCAAGTAGAAATATCTATATAGCTAGTAGATGCAAAGAAAATTCTTTATAAAAATGTTAAGCATGCTCAATAGATTGATAAAAATTCCATAAATAAATTATACTTTAACTAGGGATTAAGTGTATAGGTGACCATTGGGTAAAAGCACAAACCTATGTCACACTTTATAAAGGAATTGGCCAACAACAAAATATTTCTGAACTTCGACTACATAAAAATAATTTTTATGTATTGAATTCCAAAATGATGTAAACTAATGAAATGTAAAAATATTGATGAAGTTTATTCCTATAATTTTTTAGATTTTAAAAAAATTGTTTTTACTATTCTTTTATCAATTTAAGTGTAGATTTTGGAATGCTGAAAAATTTTAGGAAAAGGTGATGTTCACTTGACGTCAAGAAACAAATACAAAATAACTTTATTTTCCCCTAATTTTTTTCTCCAAATAGGTAACTTCAATATCTAGTGCATGGAATTTGTTTTTGAAATTTTGATGTATATTTTTCTAGTAATAAAATTTTAAACTCAAACTTGTTAGAATTTGATAGTTTTCATTTGACATCAACTATTGTCTATTTTTTTAATCATTTTCAGAAAACAAATGTACTCTTTTGAAGAGGACTCTCTCCTATAGTGCACCATATATTTTTTAAAGTTTTTTAATACATTTTATTATTTATTTTTTTAATTTTCAAGCAGCCTCTTTTTTTAACTTTAACAACCTACTTGCATTATTGAAAAGATAAAATATATTAAAACTAATCAAAATATAAATGTATACATATTTGGATTTGCCACTCCCGAGCTCTTGAAAAGGGTATTTTTTTCATTTTTTTTAAAATATCATTCTGATTGAAGAACTACTTAGTTAAAGTTGAAAGTTTCAAAAAAATTTTGAAAAAAGCTGAGTTGGCTACCAACTAAGATGCCACATAGACAATTTCAATAGAAAGGTTTTGACCAAAACCCTTTCTACCAAAACACCACACATAAAATAAGCCACATTTCTATGTGATAAAGAGAAAAATTCAAATTTTATGGTTTCAAGTGAAAAGGTTTCACTTGAAACTCTATGTGCCACATATAGGCCATGTGGTTTTGGGTGAAACTAGCTAAACCAAAACTATTTAGGCTGAATTTTTTTCACTCGAAACTATTTATTTTTCCAAAAGTGTGACAAAGCTTTGTGCTTTTACCCCATTATAAATGCCAAATGAAAAATTAACAAAAAAATATACATTATGGTAAATTAGGAATAGGTTCAACTTTAGAGTCATAAATTTGAGTTGTCCATTGCACCCACCATATGATAAAATGGGAAAAAATAAAAGATGAATATAAACCTATATTTGAAGGGATTGTGCCAGATTAGAATTAGGAGGTGTAGCCTACAAGGGGATGAGATCTATGAAATTAGAATTTGTTTGTTGTGAAGAAGGGTTGACATAGATTTATAAAAAATTCTTTGATTAAGTATTATAGATGTATTCCCTTTATCCTTTACACTATAGTGACTCAAATATGACATTGGATTTAATCAAGTCCTAAATAAGGTGCTTGATGTGCATGCACTTTTAGTGTCATGCCCAAACATTTAGTGATATTGAAATTTCTTTTTGGCATCCTAATTCTTTGCCAAAGGAAGACTAGTCCTGAGACATTATGAATGATGGGAAATTAAAAAATATTTTTGGATAGGATCTACTTAATATTGGAATGGAGAGTGTTAGACAAATATATGAAATACTAGTTGCACTATGGCCACATAGATATAGCCAACACCAAAGAAGAGTGCTTAAGAGTACTAGCATGGTTGACAACAACTATAGTTTAGTTTTTTTGTGAGACAAAATTATTATATTTATATTATATTTTTAGTAATGAAGAAGGGCCAAAGGAGGAAGTATGAACTAGTGAGGTAGTAGAAGGAGATGCCTCAAACTAACTAGTAATTTTTCCATATTCATATAAGGAAGTTAAATATATGCACAAAAGAAGAATATCTTATAAGAATAATTTTATCTATTATATGAGGCTAAAGGTTTTTTTCACTGTTGAATATTTTCCATATTTTGCATAAAATGGTTAATTATAGAATTGATGGTAGTTGAGTAATAGATTAGTGGTAGTGATAAATGTAATGATGGTAGCTTATTATAAATATTTATGATAGTTGGAATGTGGAATAATCATGAGACTGTAGGTCAAGAAAAACCAAACTACTTATCTATAAAATTGAAAGGAAGAAGCTATGTATGCATCAAATACCCATAACCAAAAATGAGGTTATGAGGAATTCCTGATGAAGAGGTTCTTGTATGGCCAAGCTAAATTGTTGATATAGTAACACATGTATAATTTTTTAAGTGTATTTTAGGTATCAAAAGATAAGAATTTTTTTTTAGCACAAATGATGTTATAATGGTAATCTTGAATCTTTGGTTAAAAGTGGCCCTAGTACTAATACCATCATTGTTCATAATGAAGAATAAACATGCATGAAATCTAGACTTCATGATTGGCACATAGTAATACATGCATGAAATCTAGACTTCATGATTGTCACATAGTAATGTATGCATGAAATCAATGATAGGGGCAATAGTATATTGAATTCCTTCATCAACATCAAGCTAGTTTTTAAAAATGGTCAAACATCTATCACTATGATAAATCTTCTCTTCAAATGCCATGTGAAGTCTATTTTCATGGTCAAATCCTCCCAATTTATTATAAAATTTAGCGTAAGGAGATTTACACAAAGTATGAATAATTTTAGTAATAAAACCAAAGTAGAAATCAAAGAAGTCAAAACTTGAAGAAGTAGGACTCATAGGATGTTGTGATGAAGACATGTTTTATACATAGGAACGTTTTCAAACAAAATGATAAGAGAAAATGGTTTATATGGTGAACTCATAAACTAGAAGGTTTTTTAGTATGTTTTACACATTGAACCAAATTTGATAATTTTGTAAGAAGAAGTGATACAACTAGTTGGGTTCACCAAAATTTAAAAGATGGTTTAAATCCTCCAAACCTAATGATTCTAAGAATTAAACAATTAATCTTAATTATCCTTTAGATAAGGCTTAGAAAGAGAATTTTTTTACAGCTAACTATTTTATTGATGAATAGAAAAATGATATCTAACTCCTTATCTAATTTTTTTCATTTGTACTTAAATCATATCTAAACAATAA
The DNA here is from genome assembly GCA_007258455.2 of Sequoia sempervirens. Taxonomy (NCBI): domain Eukaryota; kingdom Viridiplantae; phylum Streptophyta; class Pinopsida; order Cupressales; family Cupressaceae; genus Sequoia; species Sequoia sempervirens. Next base: position 117,093,814 of record VDFB02270651.1, read on the forward strand.
TTAGAGGGAGCTAGGTATGAAAATGGGAATAACTAACAATTGAAATGTGTGAATGAAAATTGAATTTAAAATATGAAATAAAAATGAGAGCCTAGAATGTAACTTGAGTATCTCACTAGTTAGGACACCAACATGATGCATTGTTGTCTAGTTAACATGTTTTCATCTAAAATTGTTGCAAAACTCAATAAGGCATCTAGAATCCATATGGCCCTACACATAGAGACACAAGGATAATAGCAACAAGCTACCAAGTGTTCTAAAACTTTATAAGACATAAGAAAATAAATGAAAATAATGATTTTAATTAAAATTATGAAATAAAAATTGAGACAAGGGATACAAAACCTCCATACATTTGAGTGTATTGAAAAAAATGGAAGATGATAAGGGGAGAAATAGGGTGGTTGCATAGGAGATTACCATCAGGTCAAGCCCTAGTTTTAGTCTTTTCACCTCCACATGTAGCTAGTTAAATTAGGAAACATTTGGAGAGTGTGTTTACTTGCTTATGTGTGTTTATAATTAAGAAGAACAACAGTGAATCAAATCTATATGCATAAATATTTGGTCTATAGAAAAAATAATTTAGTGTGTAGGAGTGAGGAGAGAGAAGGGATGAAACTCTCAAAGTGGCAACAATGGTGTTATGACCATAAAGAAAACTTGCAATAAGCGACAAAAATAAAAAGGAATCAAAATACAAATTTGAAGAATATCACTTGCAATGATATTATGTTTCCTCAATAATGACTATATCTCATAGAAGACAATGCTAGACTAGCAAGGTTCCTCAAAAATGTTGGAAAATGATGTAGAGAACTATATTTTCTTCATAAATTAGAGAATGCAATATGGAGAGATGATAGCTTTTGAAATTAGAAAAAAAAGAGAGATGACAAAGAACATGAAGAGGCGTAGAATACAAAAGAGCTATTGAGACTTAGATAATAGATCTTAGGGTAGTTAAATTTTAATGTTCAAGCTTATCAAGGTGGAAAACATAGAAGAAAATAACATTATGAAACTACAAATTTAGTGGATGCTATCATGTCACACTGTTATCCAACTACAACAAGGCCAAGAAAGGCTCATAACAATAGCAAGGCATTGGGTTGAGAGAAAAAAAATACTTAACTAGAAACGATAAAAACATACCAAAAAAATATGAAGCTCATATTGAAACAAAGAGTGAGACAAAGGCTTAAAATTGGGCCAATAAATGTGGGTGCTAAAACAAGTACAAAATATAATACAAAAATTGAAAAATATCCAATTTCCATCATGACAATAGATACAATAACTTGATTTCTTAAATACATCTATCTTAAATAGAGATATCATTCTTGAATAATTAAGACATAGAAATAATAGGAATAAGAAGTTGGTTCGAGATGTGCCACCATTACTTCTAACGACTTTTAGAAAAGAAACACTAAAAAATGATGAGTGACACTTTTTATTAACACTAAAAACATTTGAAAAGTCTTTAAAATCCTCTCTTATTTTATTTTAACATTATTTTATTATTCTTTATTTTAAAAATATTTTATTTAATTAAAGAATATTATATATTATTTTTAATAAATATATGACACTCCATACCTAAATGTGGTATAAAACTCTCTAAGATAAACTAAACAATCACAAAAAAGCATCCTCCAAAAAATAATTCCACTTTGGGTAATCATGATTCGTCTATGTTATAGACTTTAGCAGGTGTTTGTTTTAAAATTAGCACCTGCATATTCATACATTGCAGAGACACTCCACGACCACAGTATTTTTTTATCTTTTCCTTCTATCCCGTCGAAACTGTAGCAATACAATAACCTCAGAAAAATATTTACACCCCTTAAAACATAAAATTTAGGTTCCATACTTTTAAGTGATTCCAAATCATCTTCTACGTGGGGTCTCACCATTGCTAGTACGGATCTACACTTCGTATTCTCCCACGAGTAACATCTTAATCACAGAATAGTTTGTTCAATCTCAGTTATCTGAATACAATATGGTTTTCATATCAAAGTTCTGTCCTTTTCCCCCCGTATTTGGAAGGCTACTGTGACAAGGGATAAATTTCAAAGCAGTCACTCTGTGTTTAAGGCATGTCTGGATTTAATAAAACAGAATCCCCAAGAAGACCAAGAGGAGATATTTAAAACTAAAAAACAGCTACTTCTTTGAGAAAAAGTTTTCCTTCTGTATATTCACGACACAAAAGTATTTTACACACACTCAAAGAATAAGTAATATACTTTGTACTTTACAAGGAATCTGCTAAAATCTATTGGACAGAAACGCATCTTTCCGATCCGTCGCCAATGGCCAAATCCCTTGAGAATTTATACCACATATTTCTCTTACACACTTCACAAAAATGACACAGAAAAAAGTTGTTTTAGACATCTTTATTGGGTACCCCTGGCAAGCATTTCATCGTATTGCACAAAGGAAACTTGTCGTTGCAATCTCATCTGCTGGTAGAATCTGGAAATGTACTCTTCTGCTTCTCTGTCAACACGCTCTTCTTCGCAGCAGCTGAGATTACTACCGCCACAAAAGGGCGACAGAGGCCTTGTGGACTCGTCTACGCCAGGAAAATCTGAGAGATCCATGTTGTTCTTGGAGAAGTATTCACACTGAGAAACAACAATGACGTTTGAATAACGGTCATCTTCATCAGCAACATGCGGGTGAATACAAGGAATAGAAGGGAAAAAATGGTGCTTTTTCTTCCCAATGTGAAAGGAAAGAGACGGAGGAGCAGGGCTATTACTGCAGGAACACTCATATTCCTTGACCCCAAAGCCAGTGCTGTAGTGACGGCTCTTCCCATGAGAATGCTGAAACATCAAGCTCACCAGAGATTTTCTAAGCACTTTTCCTCTTTCCATAATCATGTGCATGTCCAACACAATTTTTCTCTTCAAATCAATTTCTTTTCTCAGCATCATAAATGCCGCCTTTACCATATTCCATAACTTCTTCGCCACAGCATGATTTACATGAGAACCCACCTCCATTGCTATGCAAAACTCGCAGAAAACAAAAAAGGAAAAGAAAAGAAATACTTAAAAACTTGAAATTGAAGACTTCAGAGATGCTTAAGCTCCGTACCAGCCAGGCCCGGACCTTCCCAGCGATAATGTTCACATTATCCTCAACAACCGAGATTGGGTTCATATACAAAGCTTCTCGGAGCCCGAGGGGTATTTTATACAGTGATTTGAAGGGCTGCCATACAACTATAAAATTGGACAGATTTGAACACTGTAGGAACTTGAGAAGCGTCTTTTGAGGAGAAGGAAAGCGAAACGAGAGAGCTGTGGGCCAGCGTGGTTGTGACGAAAACCAAAAGAACCCAATTAATAAAGTGACCATGATGTGATGCATCCACTATAAAACCGTGGACTGCGTGGAAGAAATCAAAGGTAGCCGTTGCATTGAAGCTTTGTTTATGTAGCGTTTGATACGGCCCACAATAAAAGTATGCCTTGCACAAATCTACAGTAACATCTCACTCCTGCAGCTGTTCTCCTCTGAATTTGGCTTTTCCATTTCAGTGGGCTTCTCGTGCAGAAAGCGGGATAAGAGCTGGCATCCAAACATTACAAACGGCTGCATTATGATACCCAGTCAATTTACTTGTTTGAATTGGATAATGGCATGGGAATATTGGCAAATCATTCCCCACGCCGATCTACTATTATAATGGTTTACCCTGTCTTTGTCACAGTTTTCTTGGCGTTATGTTAAATAGGTATATCAGATTTATTGGGATTAAAGACAAGACATTTCCACCGTCCACTACAGACTGCAGTGAATCAGAATGTTTTGTAGTAATTACTTTATATGGAAATTTTTTATTATTTATATAATATAATGTTAATTTTAGTATTCATAATACAACAGTTATAATTCATTGTAATTATATATTGTTTTAATACATACAACTTGGCATCATGTTAAATATATTCCATTTATTGGGATTAAAGACAAAGACATTTCTACCGTCCATTGCAGTGAATCAGAATGTTTTGTAGTAATTACTTTATATGTAACATATTTTATTATTTATATAATATAATGTCATTTTTAGTATTTCTAATACAACAGTTATAATTCACTGTAATTATATATTTTTTAAATACTGACAATCAATTATCTCTGTATTAATAATAATAATAGTTTTTAAAATATGTATGAAGACTTCATTTCAATTTAAATCTTGGTGGCAAGAACAACATCACATTTAAACCACCAACACTTTCTCAAGGTTTTGCAAATGGGGTTGCAAGCTAAGTGGGCTTAACCTTGCGGAAAAAACTTCATGGTTAAGCATGCTTGAGTTGGAGTAGTTACTGAGATGGGTGACCTCCCAAGAAGGCCAGTGTTTCACCTCTGGGAAGATGCAATGAGTGTTAAGTGGACCATTCACTATCATGAGAGATGGGTTCTTGTGAACTGCTACTCATGAAACATGGGTCAATGAGTTTGACAACACGATTCAAAACTCCATGGTTAAGCGTGCTTGAGTTGGAGTAGTTACTGGGATGGGTGACCTCCCAAGAAGGCCAATGTTTCACCTCTGGGAAATGCAATGAGTGCTAAGTGGACGATTCACTATCATGAGAGATGGGTTCTTGTGAACTGCTACTCATGAAACATGGGTCAATGAGTTTGACAACACAATTGAATCGTGATAGCAATATCACCATCACACTATGTCAATATGGACATCCTTTAAAATATATTAATATTATACTAACGATTTATTATTTTTCTTAATTAAATATTATTTATGTATATATATTTCCTATTTGAATAATTTTTATTGTACAATAATAATCATTCTCTTATTGAATTTTTTAATAATATTTTTAAAATCATAATTTTATTAATTTATATCTTTTACAAATATTTTCACTCTCTATGCTCAGCATCCTGATGATGGATCATGGAGTATGATCCGAAAGTTGATGCAAAAAATTTACACATAGTCCCAATCCATAAATCTTAGCACTAATATTTTTTATGATTTTTTCTTTTTAGAAATTCCATTTCATATTTTTTAATTTTTCTTCTATAATCTAGTTTTACAATCTTTGTCATAATATTTTTCTTATTTTAATTTCAATTTCTAAACAAAACTATTTAGGAGAACTCATTTTTCATTAGAGAATTTATATTTATGATTATGAATCATTTAGTTACCAATCATTATATTTAGGTGATTTCTACATAAGTGAATTACAATAATTTCTTCACTTAAAATTATTTGTAGTGTTGATACCAAGAGATTGCTAAAAGATCTAGATGTCTATTCTTTCAAAAAAGAAGAAGAGGAAATTCCTAAGAGATTATTTAAATGATATTCACATAAGTGAAACTTAATAATTTCTTAACAGATAATTCATAGAAATACAATATTGATCACAATATAAAGATGATAAAAAAATTGTATAATGAATATATTAACTACAACATATCAATTATTTACATACAACATAAAGATATAATTAAAACCAAACATAAAATTATAGTGTACGAAAAAAAATTCACCTACCCTTTCTTTAGGATTAGAAAGTTGATAACAGCTATAATAAATCTTTATGAGAGAAAAATTCACCTACCATTTCTTTAGCTGATAACAGCTATAATTAATTAATCCTAATCTTTATGTCCTCTCATTTCATTTCATTATCACAGTTTGTCCACACATTAGCGGCAGTTCAGACTTAACAACTAATATTACACTATTGCCGCCTAACAAATTTAGATTTTTCTTTGATTTTTCTTTGTTTTTTCCTGAGATTCTATCATGTGATTTGATTTTTAGCATCAAACCCCTCTTAATTTATTTCAGAGTTTGGATTATTTTAACAATCATTTGATATCAAAAGTACGACGCCAGTCTAAAGTACAGGAGCACAAAACTTATACCAATTTTCAAGAATAAAAAAACATCATGTAGTGCCCAAACACATGACATTTAGGCAACGTAATATTTTAAGTGGGAGGTTAATTATTTGTCTTTCTTAACGTAACATAAATTCAATGAAGAAAACAAAGAAGTGGTCAGCAAATATTATAATCCACTTTAATGGGTGGGCGATTGGGAATAAAATGAGTATTAATGGAGATCGTTATGTGACCTCATTTCATTTGATTATGATTGGGAGTAGTTGCATTTACCAACATTCCAAACTTTATTTCATGCTTTGCTTCACATGCCACACCAGAAAAGTTATGGAGGTGTTTTAGCCACGGCTGCCTTTCTTTTAATGATACCTACATTATTAATACCTAGCTTTTCTTTTGCATTTCCTAGATGGGCCTCACGTTTATAATTTGTTTCATGGCCAATATATCTAATCTTTATTTAATGCACTTTAAAATCCAAAATTTTAAGATCCAACCTAATATATTTTTTAAAAATATTATTTAATAATATTAAAGATAATTATAGGGTAAGGTGGGTGTGATAAAAAGTTAAGTAATTCAATACATAAAATCATTTTCATATGGTTTGAAAAACTCAAAACTATTGATTTTTGTAAAAATAAATAAAAAATGGGCATTGAGAATGCACTTTGTTTAGTGTTTGATATTACATCACAAATAAAAATATGTTATTGTCAAATCTACAACTATTACTCATCATTGTATTTCCACTTCTACATGTTAGATCATTTTGTTTTTATTTTTTATTTTTTCATTTTAGTGGGCTCCTTGGAGAAGTAATACTTTTCTACACTAATATACGATAGATTTAATTAAGTGATTAAATGATACGAATAATCATATAAAAAATGACGAGTTTAATAAATTTAATAATATCCATATAATATATATTTGTTATTTGTTTTTGTATTTTAATATTGATTTATTATTTTTGTACATCTAATAATGAGAGAACTATGATCTCATTTACATTTAAGATTATATAATAAATATCTCTTTAACATTGTTTTCATATGGGATTACGTGATGTCATGTGGTCTACTTTTGAACTAGATCATACCACATAATATAGTCTAAATATTGTACTATTTATATATTGGTGATAAAAAAATAAAGCCATACATTGATGTCTTTATTTTTTATTAGAAAACAAGTCATCATAAAAAACTGTCATAATCCAAAATTTTGACAAGTCAATCAATAGTAGTAATGAGCGAATGATATTAGCATATTATTAATAGTCATTATATAATATAAAATCACCAATACATATGATTGAATGTTTACAATCTTAGATGACCATAAAATAGTTATTATAATTGAATGATATCTACACATTATTGAACGACACTAAGATCATGGGTAATAATCAATATTGTTAGCATGCATTAGATATTTTATTTAATTATGAAGATACTTAATGGTTTATGTGTGAACATTCAAATGTAGGTCTAACATAATATAAAATAACACAAAATAATTAATATAAGCCCACACTAACATGTACCTTGGATTAGAGCTAAATACATGCAAATGAATGATAAAATAAATGAACCCTTACCATTGTAAACCTTTAATGACCATAGTTGATTGCTCCATGTGATTTTTGAGTTAAGTTGCTCAAGATTTTGGTAGCATTCCCATCTCCTTTCTTCAAAAATGTCTTAGGAAAATGCTAAGTTATAGACTTTTGGTTGGGTTGATGGATGGATAAGGTTTGATTTTGTATATGGAGGATTATGATTGATTCTTATGTAGGAGAGAATGACCAAGTGACAAGTGATATCATGTGATTGGTGCACATGATTATGATTTGGATGGAGGAAAGATGAGGGGTGAAGACTTGATGAATCATAATGAATGGTGGGGATTGAAAGGAGTTCTTTTTGTAACTAGGTACTAAATTTGGAGCTTTGTGTAATGTTAAATTTTAATTATTTTAATCAAGATTTGGTGGAGGAATGTGCAAATGATTAATTAGTTGATAAACTTAATTACTTTATTCAACTAATGGTGAGGGAGATTTTTAGTAAATCAAACAAATATTGATGTATTTATTTATCTTTGATGAAATGTTGTACAAATACGATTTATTCATATAAAGTTGAACATTGGGTGAAATAGATTATTTTTTAAATTAAATAATTAAATAAAGGCAATATACTCAATTATACTCAATTAATGCTAGAGAATAAATTAGACAGATAAATGGGATATATTCATTAAATTAATTGAATAAATATGTATAATTTATTTAATTAACTCTAGAAGAATTATTACATTGATATGTAGGATAGATTTGATGTCAAGAATGTTAAAAGTGGTTATTTAAAATATGTCATTAATGCATGGTCAAATTTAAGTTTTACATTTTACCCCTCTTTGAGATGAAATTATGACTAAAGGAAGTAATGTTGCTTTAGAGAAGGATAAAATATAACATAATTTCAAAAGGATGGAACTAGTTGTAGGAAGACAATGTCATTCAAATGAATAAGACTTACGAAATTAGTTAGGGATGCCCCATCAAGAGAGGAGGTTGATTGATAGGACACAGGTAGTCTCTCTAAAGGAGAATGAGATCGAGAGAGAAGCAGAGTAGATAGAATGATGGAGAAGGCTATAGATATGGATATTGGGATGGGGATGAGATGAAATGATGTTGGGAAATGATATTATGAGGTTGTGAAGAATAATAGATGAGATGATAAGGATGGTGGATTTGATGATGAATACATGTGATGGAAATTCAATGTGAGTATATAATGAATACAGGATGAGAAAATTATATTTTTTTGTACCATTTGATGTTATTCAAAAAGATATAAGGACCATACTGATAGTATTCCAAGTGTATGGTCGAATAATATTAAAGGATGCATATGACTTTATGCACCATAATATGAAATATCATGATGTCATTGGTTATGGTGCACACTGAGGATTGAATCAAAAACACAAGAGCTCTATAAAATAAATACACATAAGAAAGTAATCAAGCATGCACAAATGATGTTAAAATAAATGATCAAGAAATAATTTACCCTTGATAAACCTAAAATATAATGATTAATGACTTTGATGATGAGGATAGCATTTTTTATGTTGGAATAATATATCCTAATAACAAAACAAGGATTGTGAATGATGTATTTTGATGGTTTTTTATTTGTATGAAACTTAACAAGATTGAGATTTTAGGAAGACTAAGAGATTAACTATTGTATTCTTCTAGATGAGGAGATTATTTTGATAGTTTTAGTTAGAGTTTCCTATCTTGTTGGTGGTGCATATTTGGATAATTTAGAGAAACATAGATATTGGAGTGGCTATAACATACCCATGCTTATGAGGTGTGGATTAGGAGGTAATTGGCCACATAGATGAGATTTTGATACATGGTAAGAGATCACAAGTTTCAAGATGTGATTATTTAGATTTTAGGTTTTTTGCTAAAATTGTATTGACTATGTCTTGCATTTAGGTTTGGTTGACATTTTGATTGTTGATAGTAGAAAACACATTCTACAATCATGGGCAAGAGTGTGATATGGAAAAGAGGAGGGGATGAAGGAGGTGGTTTTCAAGGATAAGTTTGTATAGTAAATATATGCCTCACTCTATTGTACTACTAGTATTGACGATTAAAAAAATTAAAGGATAGCTAATATATTGTTCAATATCTTCTCCACTTCTTGATTAAGGTCAGAAGTGGGGATGACCTTTATATATGATAGGGTGAATATGTTGATAAAAGGGATTAATGTATGGAAGAATTGTACCCTGATGTGTAGGGTATTTGTGAATGTAGATTTATGCTTTACATCTACAAGTAGGTTTTTATCATTATACTTTCTTAAGGAATGATAGGATTGGTTTTCAATGGATTGAATTTTTTTTCTCTTTACATTTTCCTTTACATATTTATTTATTGAATTTTTTGCTTCCATGGAGAGATGATATTATCTCATTTTGAATAGCTATGTCATGTGGACCACATGTTAATAGCGTTGCACTCAGAACATGTCATTTGTGAGCTTCAATGAGTGCTTTTAGGTTGGCTTGTCTTAGGGTGCTTTCATGAAAAATGGAGTGGGAAGTAAGTTGGATGGAATATGAATGGTTTATGTTTAAGCCTACATGACAAAGATTTATTGTTGGGGATATATGAGATAATATACCAAGATGTGTAAAAGGAGTGGATAGAAGGATGGAGTGATGAAGGGTTGAATAAATTTCATGGGACGAAATTGGGTTATCAGTAAAGATTCATTTACACATAATATTGAATTATGTGATGAGATAATTTGTGAAATATGATTGTGGTTTTTAGATTTTTACATTTTAGAATTTTTTACTTGAGGGAATGTAGATTATGTGATTCTTTGATGTTAGATAGTGGGTTTTGTAGTGAGTATCCACACGATCGAATTTAAGAATTGAAACATATTTTATGTTCTAAGTTGATATATTATTGCTTGGATATTTGGATTACTAGATTTTGGACTAAAAGTGAAATTCAAATATTAGGATTTTTGAGATTGTAAAACATTAATTACTAGTTTTTGATTTATGAATTTTCACTTTGGGATGATTTGATTTGGAAGACTACATTTTGCGACCCATATGAACTTTAGATTTTTTAAACTTTGGATATTTGGATTTTTTATTTTTGATTACAATTGGATGATTTAGATGTATGCAATGTTCATATCAATGCAATATTTTTTATCATGGCCTTTGAAATATTTGGGTTTTCCACTTTTGGGGTGTTTAGATTTTATTTTGTTGGATAGGGTCCTTGGGATATGAAAATGTATCCAATTTTATTTTACTTCATTATTGATGATTCTATCAAGATATGTTTTCTTCCATTACCATAAGGGTTGTTATATATTTTTCATTATGGAAGAGGTCTATAGAGAAGGGGGATTCACTACTCATGAGTTCTCTTCATTTAGAGATCCTCATAGGGAGAAATACCCTAAACGAGCTCAAGGAACATCAGTGAGAGTTCTAGAATCGAAAAGAGCATGTCACAGAGTTTTTCTAGAAAAATTGAGAAGCTCTCGACCAAAGGACAATACCATAGAATATAGACAACAACACGGTGCACTGGCATCCTAAAGGCACGCTGGCATCTTGTAAATACTAGAAAGAAAAGTTATCACAAAAAATAGCTAAATGACTAATTCTACTATGATTGTTGAGAACTTCTAAAGCATAGCAAAGTAACAAAATGTGATAAAATTGAAGCAAAGTAAAGATTAAATGATACAGTAAGAGAATAAGAGATAGAAAGGAAAGAGATGCTCACATCTGCACAAGTGATGAAGCTTCCACCAAATGAATGTCTTCAAAACCTATGAGTGTAATATCTGGAGAAAGTGTTGGGGCTGTATAGGGGTTTTCCTTAGTCAAACCCCCATTTTGGCATTCCCACCTCCATGGAAAACCAAATAGATAGAGAAAAAGAGTGACCAAAATGGACAAAGTGCGTGGTGAAAGAAAAACCTACTTCATAAGTAGAACCCACACCACCAAGTGGGAGTGATAAAAGTAATCCCCGCTCAAGGAGGAGAACCTGTATCACAAATTAGAGATGCAATTGGAAGGGGAAGTGAAAAATCCCAAGATGCTCAAAGGTGCAAGCAAGGCTTAGGAAGCCAAGGAAGCAAATAAAGAGAGTTGCAAGAGCCAAGAGTGTTATAGAGGGTGTTGTGAGAATTCAAGAGTACTTGAAGCTACTATAAAAAGTATGTAATGTGTGCAAGCAAGAGAAGGAAAAAGGGAAAAGAGAGGAGCCAAGAAGCAAGAGACATGCTAGAAGAAATTAGAGAGAGAAAATGAGATGAAAGAATAACTTTTAATGAGGGAAAAGAAGCTTCTCTAGCTATTACAAGGCGTCCTGGTCCATTTTCACTGACAAGAAGCAAGGAAAAGTTGCAAGCATGCTCGAAGACAACTATTTGAGCATTGAAATATCACAGGACGCTACTGGGGTGCACAAATTTCCGCATGTCACACTAGTGTCTAGACACCTCATGCTACAAAACGATAAGGATGGGAAAAGAATAAAGTTTGAAGCAAAGTTGACATGTGAGAGTAGCTGCTGAAAAGGGGTGTTGGAGCATCCTAAGAAGGGAAAAAGGATGATGCAGGGGCTAAAATGAGCCTACTCAAGATGCTAAGGGAGTGGACACTAAGGAGGAAGCAAGAATGTATGTGAAATTCCAAGAGGTGAAATTTTATGACTTTACATTTTTCCCCCACTTTAGTGGGCATATGAATCTATGCTAATATGCACACTAAAGGAAATATACTAAACATAAATAGCATCATATGCCAAAAGGATAATATAGAGGAAGAAGACAACTCTTTAAACCAAAGAAGCATGCCTCCAGGTTGAAGACAAACAAAACAAATGCATTAGACAAGAAATACCCACACTAGACAACAATGTTAGAACATGAAAAGCTAAAGGATTCGAGTCTACAAAGTAAAGAGACCTCAATGTAAAAGGTTGTCTTAGTACTATGCATTGTCCCCAAAATAAGAAATAACACACTTAAGAGAATTCTAAAATGAAGAGAAGAAGGGAATATACTTAGGATGAATAAAATGTAGAGCTTTGATCCAATATATATGTAAGTTGAGAATAAAGAGAATTTAAGAATGTAAGCGCCTCACAGGCCCGCAGATCTGCAAGGAAGGTGTCCTCCAAGATCTCTCACATGGAAGAAGTCGAGAAAGAACCCTACAAACCTGTAGACCTGCAGGGAAGGTTTCCTTCAAGATCTCTCACATGAAGGAAACCAAGAAGAAAGACTCCTACAAACTCACAGACCTATAGGGGAGTGACCCCCAAGATCTCTCGCATGGAAGAAGCTCAGAAGAAGCACCCCACGAGCCCACAAACTTAAAGGGAGGTATCCCCCAAGATCTCTCACATGGAGGAAACCAATTGAAGGGGCTCCACAAAGTTGGAAAGCGACATCACAGGTGCACTTGTAAAGCAAAAGCAACCACGTGGGTAAGTAAGTCGATAGTCACACAGACCATCAACAAGTTGGAAAGCTTTCAAAGGGGTCCCTTAGGAACCCTTCAAAAGAAGAGGGATCCACACAAGGGACATTTTTTTTTAAGAGCGAGGTCTAGTTAGGCTTCCCCCAAGGTAGACATGAATGAATTAATTTGAAGGGGAAAAGATTTCAAAGAGCTCCCTCGGGAACCCTTCAAAAGAAAAAAGGGGTCCACTCAAGGGACACTTCATTTGAAAGATAGAGAAGAGAGTGGATCTTTAAGAAGGACACACATCTCAAAAATGAGTTATCACTGCCCCCAACATATAGGGGACGAGAACCATGCAAACATACAAGATAGAGGTAAACCTCGATATCACTTGTCATTTGAAGAAGAGGCAGGTGCATCAAGCAAACAGGAGTTTGATGGAACTTGAATCATAAATTTGTTGTATTTTATTCTTCAAGGCCTTATATTCACTAGTGGAATGGCCATGCACTCAATGGTATGCAAACAAAGAATGTTTTTCGTTATCATGCTCATGAAATTTCTTGCGTGTAGGATAAGGAAGAGTAATCAAGTAGGATTTTAGAAGCCTTAAAAAGATATGCTCTTGCTTAGATAAAGAATGAGGATTAGGAAGCAACCATTTTTCTTGTGAAGAAAGGCTTGACTGCTCACAAGGAGAAGATTTGAGGATAGCAAATAAGGGTGAATCAACATTAAGAATATTATAATTTGCATCCATATTACCTCACGATGTGAAAGAACGATCATCTTCGATAGTGGGTGTGGATGATGTTATCAGAAGATCTAAGTGGATCAAGTCAACTTTATGTTCTCTAGTGAAGGAATTTGTGAAGTCTAAGGAACCCTAATCATCACCAAGACATGCATTCCTTTGAGAAGAAGTAAGAGTAGACTTAAAATTTCTCACTTTAGAAGGATATTCTTTAGGGACATCTACCTCAAGAGTATCCTTTGTAATTGGTACTGCTGGAGTAAACATCGACACATTGGAAGACACTAAAGGAATAAGAGTAGGAACAACCAAAACTTGACTGACAACTGCCATCTCACATAGGTGCATAGCATTAGGGTCAGCCTTGACTGTGACTACTTGATTATTACAAATGAACTTAATAGATTTATGCAAGGTAGACGAGACTGCACCCATACCATGAATCCACTATCTACCAAGAAGAAGGTTATAAGGTAATTTTTTTTACCTAGCATATACAAGGGTAGGTATGGTAACATGTCCCATCCTCAAAGGAAAGACTATTGTGCCTAGGGATTTTTTATCAACATTATCAAACCCATGAATAACAATAGAAGAAGCATTAAGAGAAGATGGATCAATATTAATTTTAGGCAAAAGATCAATACTACACACTTTGAGTATCGAACTGACATCAATGAGAGTACTTCTAATGCCAATTTTATTAATATTAACTATAATCATTAAGGCAGCTGCTTGCTTCTATACTTCCATAGGTGGGAGTTCCTATAGATAGAAAGTAATATTCAGTTAATCCACATGAATATGAGCTATCAATGCATCAACAAGGTATGTGTAGGATCATCATAGAAAAAATAGGCCCTTAAGTGGCAAAAAAATCAGAAAAATTAGAGTTAGGAAACTTGACGTAAAAATTTGAATAAGTTATCTATATTATTTCAAGAATATGTAACAATAGAATCTATATAAAATTGAATGTAGTTTCTAAACTACTAGGTTTATTTTAAAAAAAATCTATTTGGTGAAAATTTGAAATTTCAATGCAGTAGTACTTAAATTCAGGGAAAAAATAGGTAGGTGTTTGTTTGACCACCCATGATAATATTTTTTTATAATATTTTACATATAAGTAGAGAACTTATGTCCCAATGTGATGCATATTTTTTTGTAATTTTTTTAAGTAAATAATTAATTATGGTTTTTTTAATACAACTTTTAAAAAATATAAAAGCTTGTATGTTTGACCACCTTAACTTGGTCAAAACTTCATGAAATTCATTTTTTTTTTTTTAATCCTATAGTATGTGAAGCATAAAATGTGATGCATGTTTCATATTCAAAAAATGTGATACTGTTTAAAAACTATAGATGATTTTCAATTAGCCTGTCAATCAAGACTTTAGTCATAATTTAGATAGAAAATGAATAATAATTATTTATTAAATTCAAAGGAAAGAATAATTTATATTGGTGGAAATTTGAGAATCTCCTTTAAAAGCCCTTTCTGTTTCATCAATTTTGGGTAAGAAAAAAGTCGTCAACCACATACCCATCATATCGCCACTTTTTGGCCCATCATGATCCTGCACATACCCAACATCTTCCAGCCTAG
The DNA here is from genome assembly GCA_007258455.2 of Sequoia sempervirens. Taxonomy (NCBI): domain Eukaryota; kingdom Viridiplantae; phylum Streptophyta; class Pinopsida; order Cupressales; family Cupressaceae; genus Sequoia; species Sequoia sempervirens. The sequence goes on from VDFB02270651.1 coordinate 117,109,161, forward strand.
TAGAAGAAGGAAAGAGTATCTTTTGCAAGGATTCTTGAAGCATACCATGGTAAATGAAAGAAAATTGAAGCAAGTCCCATAGAGATCTTAGTCGGAGGAACCTGAGGTTTCTCAACAAGATCATAATCACTAGGTGATTTAGTTGTAGGTTTAGGTACGTGAGGAAGGCTTGGTTGTTTACTCATTTTATTCTCATAAGTATGTGATACCGCTCTATAAGAGGGATTCATTGAAAGATCAGGAGAATATCTATCAAATGGAACACCATTAATAGAACAAACCCTTTTAGGAGAAGGACTAGATGGAGTTAAGTAAATGACCAGTCTCTCAGGCCTTTGAGGGGAATCACAGACATAGATTACATTTATAGAATCATCACAAATAGTACAATAATTATTTGAAGACATTCTCAACATCAATCTAAACAGGATCAAATGTGGAATAATTATTTGAAGAAACATTCTCAACATCAATCCAAGGAGGATCAAATGTGGAAGGAGGTTCATCATTTTCTAATGCACCTTCTCTAGAAGAGAGTGTATTGGGATGAAAAGATTCATCATTCACTAATCCATCACCTCAAAAAGAGAGTGCATTGGAACGGAAGAGAGACTCATCATTCAGAGATGCATCATCTTTAGAAGAGAGTGCATTGGAATCAATAGAAGGTGGAGCAACATTAAGACAGTTATCAATAATTTCATCTTCTTTCAACAAAATATCCTCTAAAATAAGAGGACTTTTGTGAGAAGGATCAAAGATAGCAAGTGGCATGGGCAAAGCCAAGTCACTATCACATGCATGAAATGGAATATCATTAACATTTTGAAAAAAATTAAATAATGAACTAATAAGAGAAGATATTAAATTCATTATGATTTTTTTAGTATTTTCTATGTTCTAGTAATTCACATTTTCAGAGCTCTTTAGAGCAGAATTTGAGGTCGGATCTTGTGTCGGTCCCTAAAATTTTGACTATCAAAGGCACTTGCATTTTAGGCATTAAACTAGTTCTCTAGGAGAACTTTCTAACAGTGCAAACGATTATGAATTCTGAGCACCGAGTCAAAAGTTATGACCCCACCAAGTAGGGGTGAATAAATTCCTAGTTTTTAAAAAATACCCTCTTCACGTCAGGTTCACCAAAATGTGGAGAAGGGGGATTTTCTACTCATGATTTCTCTTCATTCAAAGAGCCTCACGGGAAAACTGCCCTAAACTACCACAAGGAATAGCGGCGAGAGTTCTATAATTGGAAAGAGGAGGTTAGAGTTTTTCTGGACAAATTAACATGCTCTCGACTAGAGGATGACAGTGGAGAATACATACAAAAACATGACATGATAGCATCCCAGAGGTGCACTAGCATCTCGTACAGACTAGAAAGTGAACTTATCACAAAAAATAGCTAAATGAATACTACTCCGATTGTTGAGAACTTCTAAAGCATAGGAAAGTAACAAAATGTGATAAAACTAAAGCAAAGTAAAGAATAAATGATAAAGTAAGAGAATATGAGATAGAAAGGAAAGAGATACTCACAACCGTGCAAGTGATGAAGCTTCCACCAAATGAATGTCTTCAAAACTTGCAAGTGTAATACTTGGAGAAAGTGCTGGGGCTGTATAGGGGTTTTCCTCAGTTAGACCCCTGTTTTGGTATTCCCACCTCAACAGATAGCCAAATAGATAGAGAAAGAGAGTGACCAAAATGGAAAAAGCACGTGGTGAAAAAAAACCTACTTTAGGAGTAGAACCACATCACCAAGTAGGAGTGATAAAAGAAATCCCCTCTCAAGGAGGATAACTTATATTATAAAAGAGGTGATAAAAGCAATCCCTGCTCAAGGAGGGGAACTCGTATCAAAAAGTAGAGATGAAATTGGAAGAGGAAGTGGCATATCCCAAGATGCTTAAAGGTGCAAGCAAGGCTTAGGAAGCCAAGGAGGGAAATAAAGAGAGCTACAAGAGCCAAGACTGTTGTAGAGGGTGTTGTGAGAATGCAAGAGTGCTTGAAGCTACTGTAACAAGTAAGTAATGTGTGCAAGCAAGAGAGGAAAGAGGGAAAAGCGAGGAGCCAAGAAGCAAGAGAGATGATAAAAGAACTTAGAGAGAGAAAATGAGGTGAAAGAATAGCTTTTAATGAGGGAAAAGAAGCCTCTCTAGCCATTACAAGGTCTCCCAGACTGTTACCACTAACAAGAGGCAAGGACAAGTGGCAAGCATGCTCAAAGACAGTTGTTTAAGCATTGAAACATCATAGGACACTAGCACGGTGCACAGACATCTGCACTATGGGTATGTGCAGGATCATGATGGGCCAAAAAGTGGCGATATTATGGGTATGTGTAGGGTATGTGGCTGATGATTTTTTTCTCACCCAAAATTGATGAAATGAAAAGGGTTTTCAAAGGAGATTCTCAGCTTTCCACCAATACAAATTATGCTTTACTTTGAATTTAATAAATATTTTTTATTCATTTTCTATTTGAATTACAACTAAAGTCCTGATCGATAGGTTGATTGAAAAACATCTATAGCTTTCAAATAGTATCACATTTTTTGAATCTGAAACATGCGTCACATTCTATACTTCACACACTATAGGATTAAAAAAAGAAAAAATAAATTTCATAAAGTTTTGACTAAGTTAAGGTGCTGAGACATATGAGTTTTTATATTGTTTAAAAGTTGTAATAAAAAAAATATAATTAATTATTTACTTGGAAAAAGATTACAAAAAAATATGCAGCACATCCAGACATGAGTCCTCTACTTATATTTAAAATCTTATAAAAAAATATTATCATTTTATTGTGGTTAGGGTGGTCAGATAGAAACCTACTTCTTATTTTTTCCCTGAAATTTAAGTACTCTGCATTGAAATTTCAAATTTTCACCAAATAGTTTTTTTTAAAATAAACTTGGTAGTTTAGAAACTACATTCAATTTTCAACAGATTCTATTCTTACATATTTTTGAAATAATATAGATAACTTATTCAAATTTTTACGTCAAGTTGCCTAACTCTAATTTTTCTAAATTTTTTGCCACTTAAGGGCCTATTTTTTCCATGATTATCCTGCACATACCCCTATGCGCTAGTGTCCAGACACGTCATGCTACAAAATGATGGAAAACCAAAATTTTTGAAGCAAAGCTGGCATGCAACGGTAGCTACTAAAAAGGGGTGCTAGAGCATGGACTAACAAGGGGAAAATGATGATGCAGGGGCTAAAATGAGCCTACTCAAGATGCTAAGGGAGTGGACACTAAAGAGGAAGCAAGAATGTATGTGAAATTACAAGAGGTGCAATCTTACAACTATACAAGGTTAAAGGGGGTGTGATTTCATTGAAATAGAGTGATAAAGTTAGAAGGCGGATGGTTAGCATTGGGGATAGGAAGGAAATGATCAATGAAAGGATTAATGATGTAGTCAATGAAGGGATTTATGATGGGTATGATGGGGTTGATGAAATTTTTGGTGGTAGAAAGTCCCTTGGAGATATGGTGGGAGAGACCTATTTTGATGTTGGGAGAATGTGCCCTAGTTCTTGTGGGAGTAAATCCTTGTTCTTATTATTGGGATATTTATATTTCATTCCTTGAAATCCTTAGTTTTTGTACACATGGAATGGTTTGATGATACTGATTTTATGAAGGTATAATCCTTTTCCTTGGTAATCCATGATTGTATGTGATTGAAAATGGGATATTTGTTACTTAGAAGTAGGGAATTAATCCATTATTAGATAGCTAGGAGCTATTGAGTTTTGCACATTATTTGTTTAATAGGAAACTAGATTAGAGATAGATAGTTGAGTCTAGTGGGTACAACTTTGGATCTTGCATTTGTTTCATGCTTGCAATTCATTGGAAATTGTTAAAAATGGTCCATAGAATGCATAATTTATAGGAAATTAAGTACTCAATTAGGTCCAATAATTTAAGTGGTGAAAAGCATAATGTGATACTATCAACGGTGGCATTTTATGATAGTACATTTAGACCCCACTTTAGTGGGAGTATGAATATATGATCAAACTCATACTAAAGTAGAAAATATGTTAAGAGGGGTCCAGTTGTCCAAACATTGAAGATATGGGGTGAATAAGATTCTAGGGGGGAGTGCACAAAGCCCTAGGATCCAAGATCTCATGGAAAACCAACATGAGCACAAAGGAACACACACATGTATTATATGCACCAAGACAACATACACAAATATACTTGTTGAAAACATGGAGCATATAGTTTGAAAACACATGACATAATATCACATATAAATGACAAAAAAAAGAAGAAAAAAAAACATGATGCAAACACAATGCAAACATGAAGGAGACAAAAAAAAAAGATGTACAACAAATTACAAGGCTAGTAATAAAGGGATTTGAGTTGGTGAGGCAAAGAGATAGGTTAGTCTTAAATTGTTTCAAATACCAAATGTCATTCATTGAATAAATAATAGACAAGTGAATGCTCACATGAGGACTAAAAGGTTGTGTTATGCCACATCACTCAAGATCCACATGGATCTAATAGCTAGCAAGTTGTGTTATGCTAGGTGTCTATGCAATATGATGGGTTCTATAAGGCTAGAAAGGTGTGTTACACTAAACACTCATGAAACACATCATGGATCCTGTTGTGCGTGTTTTGCACACATGCCCCGCCATAGATAGGGACCCCCTATTTTTTTGCTCCCGATAGGCTGCTTTGCTCCTGTTATATTTTGTGTGCCCCATTTCCAAGCCCAAATTGGTCATGTGTCTTCAAACGATCAAATTCCCTACCAAAATTCACCTACTTGGGGTATTCAAATCTATGGAGAAATAAAGTCCCCCATCCCCTTTCTACCTTTTGTCTTGCTTTGGCTATTTTAGAAACATCTGTGGACCCCTGTCGGTCTAGTTTCCTCATTTTTGGCTTTGGGGACAACTTTTTGGTGGATTTGGGGATATGTTTGGGGTGCTTCAATGAACTGCCAAGGTTTTGTCAACATTCTGTTAAATTTCGATGGTTTCAGAACTTTCCCTCCGGAATTCCCTTCCTCCTTGGCTGTTTAGAAACATCTGTGAACCCCCGTCGCTCCCGTTTCCTCAATTTTGACTTTGGGGTCACCCTTTTTTGGATCTGAGATGTGTTTGATGTGATTAAATGAAATGCCAAGGTTTCATCAAAGTTTCGTTAAGTTTTGGTGGTTTCAGAGCTTTGTCCCCCTTTTGTCGTTTTGAACATCCGGCGGCCACCTCCTTCTCGGCCTCCAGAGCCCGGCCCCTCCGTGGCTGTTTCCAGGAGCCCGCCTCCTTCCCGGCTATTTTGGCTTCCGTCCGCTATCTGCCTTCTGACTTTCTTCTTGGCCATTTTCCTTCCGTCTGCCACCCGTCATCTTTTTGGCCTTACGGGTCCAGCCTTCCAACTTGCTGTCCGTCGTTGGCCATTGACCTTCTACTGTCTTTTCGCCATCCTTTCGGCCTTCTGGATCCAGCCCTCCGGAATGCTGTTCGTCATTGGCCGTTGGCCTTCTGCCATCTTTTTGCCATCATTTCGGCCTTCCGAGTCCGGCCCTCCGGATTGCTATCCGTCATTGGCCGTTGGCCTTCTGCCATCTTTTCGCCGTCCTTCCGGCGTTCTGGGTCCGGCCCTCCGGATTGCTTTCCACCGTTGGCCGATGGCCTTCCATTGTCCTTTTGCCGTCCTTCCGGCCTTCCGGGTCCGGCCCTCTGGATTGTTGTCTGCCGTTGGCCGTTGGCCTTCCGTTGTCTTTTCGCCATCTTTCTAGGTCCAGCCCTCTGGAATGCTGTCTGCTATTGGCCGTTTTCCTTCCGTCCATCGCCCGCCGTCCTTCCGACCTTCGGGGTCCGGCCCTCCAGAATTTTTTCCATCATTGGTCGTTGGCCTTCTGCCGTCTTTTTTCCATCCTTCCGGCCTTCCGGGTCTGGCCCTCTAGATTGTTGTCCGCCATTGGCCGTTGGCCTTCTGTCGTCCTTTTCGTCGTCCTACCGACCTTCTGGGTCCGGCCCTCCGGATTACTATCTGTCATTGGCCGTTGGGCTTCCACTGTCTTTTTGTAGTCCTTCCAGCCTTACAGGTCTGGCCCTCTAGATTGTTGTCCGCCGTTGGCCGTTGGCCTTCCGCCGTAGGGGAAGCCAGCACCTTCGAACCCACATTAATTTTTATGATCTAAATGAGCTCCAAATATGAATATTAAGATATTTTGATGATAGATGGATGGATCAAAAAAGGGTTTGCAGGTTTGGCTAACATTTTTCTTAATTTATTTATGAAAGCACTTATGGCATTTCATGTACGTAGGATTTATGGAGCCTGTTGCGGGTCCATCGGGGAGGCCCGTTGGGGGAGCTATCCTACTTTTCACTAGATGATGATGATCTTTAAAGAGCTATCCGCCTGAATTAGGGGCAGCCAATCCATTGATGCCGATCATCGACGGGCTCGTTTGATCAAAGGAGGAACACTATAAACACATCATATAAGAAGACAACTTTTAGGCAGTTTTTGCTATAGTAAAAGGGCAATCAGCTAAATGACAAAACTGCTACAGTGACTAGCACTAGATGACAAAACAGAGAAATGACAAGGATGTATTTTTAAATTACTAGATAATTGGGGGGTAGGTAAAACCCTAATGTAAATCAAATCTGGACCATTCATTTGGGCTTTGGAAAACTATAAATAGGGGCTTGCCCCTCATTTGTAAGGGTTGGAGAATTGATGTAAAGACATTCTGCAGCAATAGAAAGCAACATTGCATGATTTATGTGTGTTCCTTTTGAGTTTGATCTTTATGTATGCATGGTTCACCTTCCATGTTGGTTTTAGTGTTAGTTTCTTGAATGGGAGTGGTGATGGTGATTGCTATTTTAGTATTTGATGGATTTCCAACTCATGGGGTGAAGCCACATAAGTGGTTTACACTTTTGAAGAGGAAGGAAATTTGAGGAAAATGACCCCATGGCAAAAAAATTGGTTTTAGGGGTTCGCATGAACCTACATGTTCGACCGAACCATAAAGGGGTTCGACCGAACTAGGGTTCAAGCGAACCCATTAACTATTGGGCCCACATTTCTCGCCCAAAACACAAAGGAAATGTGCATATTAGGGGCATGAACCAGGTTCGAATGAACCAGGTTCGCTAGACCCCCGGGGTTCGCTAGAACCCCCCTGGTTCTAGCGAACCCCCTTTTTCCCTAATTTTTTAATTTGTACACACAAAAAACCTAAAATTTTACGCTTTCAAGCTCCGGTTGGGGATGAAAATGGGGGAATATTTAGAAACCAAAATTGGAATCGAGTAGCCTTCAGAACGAGCTATCCAATGAATATAATTTTAGTATGTTTTGGTTTTATTATCTATCTTTTTTTAAGTTTTATTAAATATAGGTTTTTCATCGAAAACAAAAATCTTTGTTCTGCACAAGTGGAAAAATAGAAGATTATAAAAAAAAAAAATTAAAAATATGAGTGCACCAGATATTGAAGTCCTTGATCCAACAAAAAAAAGAGAAGAATTTTGATACATACAGTAAAAGTTATGCGTTATACGGTCGCGCTAGGTCTGAATTGTCATTTGATTGACTTTGAAACTTGATTAAAAAAAAATATTCAATAAAAAACTATCTAACCAAGTGGAAGCACTAGATATCAGAGTTAGAAATCTAAATTTGAAAGAATTGGAATTTTATCTATCATGGAAAAAAAGTTATGCGTTATACGGTGTGCGTCACTTTTTAAAAATGTTGTTTTTGAAAAACCCAATTTTTCGGAGATGGAAAGAAGTGCAATCTGATTCCAAAAAAATTGAAAAAAATATTTTTAGAATCTACAGACAAAATGTGACAAGACTCTAGTTTACATCATCTTCAAATTCCTTACGGTTTAATCGCTATAGGTGCCCGAATGTGGAGATTGTGTTAAAAAAAAAATATCAGTGTCCAGTTAGGCCAAAAAGTGTAAACCACTATTGTGGGATCACCCCATGCTTTTTATGGTTCATTGATGATGAGTCACTTTGCAAAGCTAGTCTGAGCTCATTACTTCATTGCTACAACTTATTTCAATTACATATGCCTGATGTGTGTGTGTAATCTGAAAATCTGCAGTCCTTAGAAGATTGCACTAGTTTTGTGCAACTGTAGGTTTCTCTTGGCCAAGCAAAACCCAGTTTAGGAAGTCTGTCTATTTTAGCAACCACCATTGTTACTGTTCATTCTTTACTTAGGATTAGAATAGCTTTCTTAACCCTTCTCCTTTTGCTGTTTCTTTTAATCCTTGGTTAGAGTAGGATCCAAAGCATCACCATGAAGCCAAATCCGATGAACTTGATGAGTTTCAGCTTGTTGTTTTGAGTGGACAGCCACCGTTCATTCACTTTTAGCACTTTGAAACTATATTTGCAAACCCAACTTCCATGCTTTGTAACTCATCTGTAAGACCGCCTTGTGATTCCAACAAATCACATCAAACAATTGAGATATTCCAAGTACTTTCAAGACCTAACATTAGAGACCTTGGGATAGTGAACTCTGCAATCTGATTGTGGAATATTGTCTTTCAAGAGAGGTAGTGCACCTACGCACTGCCTATGTTGAAAAGTGCATAAAAAACACATCAACAGAACTGGCACTAGAAGGAGGGCTGACACGTTGGGAATATAAAGTTGAAGGTTGGAAGTGATTCATTTTATGCCCTCCTCCTCCTAACGCCATCAACAGAACTGGCGCTAGAAGGAGGGCTGACACGTTGGGAATATAAAATTGAAGGTTGGAAGTGATTCATTTTATGCCCTCCTCCTCCTAACGCCATCAACAGAACTGGCACTAGAAGGAGGGCCGACACATTGGGAATACAAAGCTAAAGGTTGGAAGTGATTCATTTTATGCCCTCCTCCTCCTAACACCATCAACAGAACTGGCACTAGAAGGAGGGCATGACATGTTGAGGCTACAAAGCTGAAAGTTAGAAATTGAAAAGAACACTTTCAAAGAAGAAATCTGAGATAGAGAGATCTTTTTCAATGCTAAAAATCAGAAAATTTTGAAGGCAAGTAGAAGGTGAGTCAAAATGGAGCAGCATGCACAAATTGACATCACTCAACTACATGTAAATTTGAATAAGAGATTGAAGAAGCCATTGCAGTAGTTTGCATTAGCGGATAGATGTCAGGTCCATTGCACTCGCAAGCACAACGAGTTGGGGTGTCTGACTTTTTTGAACAGAATTGAAAAGGTCTTGCAAGGAGAAATCCCCTTCTGGGAAATCTATCTGCCCTTGGCCCCCGAAGACCCATAGGAAGAATTGCAAACCATGGCAGCCAATGCATTTAAGGAGCTGATCTGGGAACATTTGAGCAACAAGGATGGACCAAGATTGGAGGAAGTACTAATGGCAAGTTGGTGTAGATTTCACAATGCACCACATTCAGAATTTATGTGTCCATCATGTGACAACATTATTTTTCAAGCCAAGGGTTGTTTGGACAAGTTGGAATAGCCATATCTCAATGAGGAGAAGTTATCCAATGAGGCAGAAGAGTTGTCAACATTTGGAGGACATCAAAATAAAGATGAACCAAGAAATTTGACTCAAGTTGGTGTTGGGACAGCAGACATAGAAAATGAAAACCAAGAGGGAGGAGCTGAAAGTCTTGGGACAGCAAGATGCATTGATGAAAATCTAATTGTAACCAGTTTAGTAGGTTTTCCCTCCATTGAAGAAGAGCAATCCTCCACTCAATAAGAGGAACGAACGGAAATTGAAGATGAACCAATGAAGTTTGCAGCAGCATATGCTAGGACAACCAACATAAACGCTGAAAATCAGAAAGGAGAGGAGGTTGAAAGCCTTGGGACAACAGAGGGAGATGGTCAAAGCATAAGCGAAATCAGATTGGAAGACCTCTCCACCTACAATGATAGTGATCAAGAATCTAAAAATGCAGATTTGGAGGAGTGGGAGCAACCACTTGCCATAGCTGTTTGCCATCCAACTTTCCTCCCAAGTGATGATGAGGACCCGATCATGGAGAGATATGACCAGCTCGTCTCCAGGTTGGCAAAGGATTGGTCAGAGCTGAAATACCAAGTGGATTTGGAGGTGCTACTATTGCCAAATTGTTGCAGACTTCATGATTCATCACATTCAGAGTTCACATGTGAACTAGGCCAAGAAGCCATCAAACAAGTCAAAGAACAAGCAAGGCAGCCAAATAACTGACCTCCTCTACTTGCTGCCCATATCGAAGAACAAGACCAAGAGCCTGAGTCAAGTGATGGCTCAGTTGAAGGTGGACCTCAAGAGGATGTTGGGATAGCAATAGAAGGATAACAATATAGTCTCAGACTTCCGAGCGATGAAGTAGATCAAGTGGGAATGCTATCCACCAGTCACCAAGAAGTTCTTCCTCTTGAAGAGGAGTTGTGTACCATGGACGAGAGGATTTTTGGTGAGTCTTCAGAGGGAAATTGTGCAGTAGACTTTGGTCCCCTTGATGAGGTTCCATCAATTGATGACTTCTTTCCATTGGGAGCTGCACTATGGAGGTATGCTCATGCTGAGGAAGAGCACATCCCAGAAAAAGGTAGCGATGAATACATACTCCTTGAGCCCCGAATGGTGATGCACTAGAGTTTCTAGATTGGGAGAGGAGCTCCTTCTCCATTTACAGTGATAGTGAGCATGAGGAAACAAGTGAACGTCATGATGAGATGCATGAACATCAAAAAGAAGAAGACAAAGGCGGAGGTGCTAAGATAGTTGCTAACAGAGATGAAGCACTCGACCGACTACAAGATGCAATTTGGAGTCCTTCTGCCATGATTGTTGTTGATCCTCCTTCATATTCAGATGGGTCCAATAAGATAGATTCACATGAGTCATCATCCCATGACACTGAACATCATGAAAATAAGGCTGACACATGGGAAAGGAAATGGGACAGCATGCTGCCCCTTGAAGACAACAATCAAGAAGAGGTTTTGGCAATGAAAACCTAGGTAGATGAGGTGTACTTTCTCGAGGAACAACCAGTGGAGGTTGTGGGTCCCATTGGTAGATTGAAAGAGCTGTCTACTGCCCCATCCTCCCAGCCTTATGTTAGCTTAATGTCTGAAGTGTTGCACCCTCCACCATGCCCACCCGAGGCTGCCAATCCAACGATCAATGATGTTGTGCTTGCTCTCAACTGTCCAACGCTACCACCTCCATGTGATGACATCTAGGTTTTATCCTTCCTTGCCCCTATTATTTCTCATAATTGCACTTATTATTTTGATTATGGGAATGAGGGAAAATGAACTTGTTTATGGATTAACCATGGGTTCAACGAGCCTCCTCAATTGCTGATTTTTCATGATGATGTGGCTGAACTTGAGTGCTGTAATGTTGAATTTCTTTCTTCAGAATATAAAGATAAATTTGCATGGTTAAGAACGATAACAATTTCCTATTTGCTTGTGCATGCTTTGCAAAATCCAATGAATGTTAATGTCAACTCGCTTTGCCTGAACATAATGCTTTGTAAATATCTTTGTATATAGTCGTTTTTGAGTAGTATAGGTTTCCTATAAATACTCTGCTTTCCTGCTTTCCTTAGGTTAGTTGGTGTGTGTAGGTTGCTCGCTTTGTAGGTTGTTTGCTTTTTGTTTTCTTTTTCTTTGTTGCTGCTTTGCTCGGGGTCCGTTTGCTTTTAGCTGGGCACATCTGTGCGCACAACAACCATACTTATTGCCTGGGGTTGTTCTATGTATTTCTTTGTCAAACTCTAATCAAGTCTTCAGAGTGGATGGTGAAGGTCTTCTGTTAGTGTCAAGTGATCTAGGTGTTTGATTCAAAGAGGATAAGTTGTTGGTTTAGTCCAACTCGGATGTATTCTGAAATCTTATAGCTCTTACACATTTTAAGAATTCGACGGTCACTGTAGGGCCTTTTGTGAAGTCTAGTTAAGTGAAAAATCTAAAATTTTACTCCAGTGCCACTGTGATTCTCAGCCCTGAGCGCAAGCTTCAATGCTTGTGGGTTGAAATAAAAGAGCTGAAAAGAGAAAAGAAAGAAAGAAATAAAACATTGAAAATTAAAAGAAAGAGAAAATTCAACTTTTCGGGGGTATCTGAGCAACTCTACCAGGGCTATGGACACCCGATTGGCAGTAGAGCAATGTTCGAGAGAATCATAGAGACAACCTCGTTAGGGCTATGGATGCCTGACTGGTAGCGAGGCAATGTCCTGGATGCTTTTGGAGTTAGAATAAACTATGTAGCTTAACTTGATGGAGATTGGGTTCTTGTAGCAACTGAAGGATGGGAATTAACGCAATTGCACAAACTTAGATTTTCAGCATACTAAAGGTTGAGTTGGCTAATGGTTTTGATCCTTTGGTTGGGCGTCTGGTTTATTTGCCCTAGCATGAAGGTCAGAACCAGAGATATGGATTCGTGATTCTAGTTTGTCATCAAAATGCTCTGGAGCATTTCCCTAGTGAGTCACCATTTGTTGTGCATGTTTTGCACACACGCCCCACCATAGGCAAGGACCCCCTATTTTTTCACTCCCGACAGGCTGCTTTGCTCCTGTCTTATTTTGCGTGCCCCATTTCCAAGCCCAAATTGGTCATGTGCCTTCAAACGATCAAATCCCCTACCCAAATTCACCTACTTGGGGTATTCAAATCTATGGAGAAATAAAGTCCCCCATCCCCTTTCTGCCTTTTGTCTTGCTTTGGCTATTTCAGAAACATCTGTGGACCCCTGTCGGTCTAGTTTTCTCATTTTTGGATTTGGGGACAACTTTTTGGTGGATTTGGAGATGTGTTTGGGGTGCTTCAATGAACTGCCAAGGTTTCGTCAACATTCTGTTAAGTTTCGATGGTTTTGGAACTTTCCCTCTAGAATTCCCTTCCTCCTTGGCTATTTGAAAACATCTGTGAACCCCCGTTGCTCCCGTTTCCTCAATTTTGACTTTGGGGTCACCCTTTTTTGGATCTAGGATGTGTTTGATGTGCTTAAATGAACTGCCAAGGTTTCGTCAAAGTTTGGTTAAGTTTCGGTGGTTTCAGAGCTTTGTCCCCCTTTTGCTATTTTGAACATCCGGTGGCCACCTCCTTCCCGGCCTCTGGAGCCCGGCCCCTCTGTGGCCATTTCCGGGAGCCCGCCTCCTTCCTGGCTATTTTGGCTTCCGTCCGCTGTCTACCTTCTGGCTTTCTTCTTGGCCATTTTCCTTTCGTCTTCCACCCGCTGTCTTTCCGGCCTTTCAGGTCCAACCCTCCAGCTTGCTATCCATCATTGGTCGTTGGCCTTCTGCCATCTTTTCGCCGTCCTTCCAGCCTTCCAGGTTCGGCCCTCCGGAATGCTGTCCATCGTTGGCTATTAGCCTTCTGCCATCTTTTTGCCATCCTTCTGGCCTTCTGGGTCCGGCCCTCCAGATTGTTGTCCGTTGTTGGCCGTTGGCCTTCCGCTGTCTTTTCGCCATCCTTCCGGCCTTCTAGGTCCGGCCCTCCAAATTGTTGTCCGTCGTTGGCTGTTGGCCATCCGTTGTCATTTTTCCGTGCTTTCGGCCTTTCGGGTTTGGCCCTCCAGATTGTTGTCTGCCATTAGCCATTGGGTGATCCCATAATAGTGGTTTACAATTTTTTGCCAAACTCGACACTGAAATTATTATTTTTAACTAAATCTTCACATTTAGGCACCTATAGTGGCTAAACCGTGAGAAATTTGAAGATGGTGCAAATTAGAGTCTCATCAAATTTTGTTTGTAGATTCTAAAAATATTTTTTTCAAAATTTTTGGAATCAAATTGCACTTCTTTTTCCATTTCCCACGAAAATTGATTTTTTTCAGAAAACAACATTTTTAAAAAGTGACACACACCGTATAATGCATAACATTTTTTCCATGAAGGATAAAATTCTAATTCTTTCAAATTTAGATTTGTAACTCTAATATCTAGTGCTTCCACTTGGTTAGATAGTTTTTATTGAATATTTTTTTCTAATCAAGTTTCAAAGTCAAACGAATTACAATTCGGACACAATAACGTACCATAATGCGAACCTTTTTGTATATGTCAAAATTTAATTTAATTTTTTTTGTTGGATCAAGGACTTCAATATCCGTGCACTCATATTTTTCAATTTTTTTTTTGATAATCTTCTATTTTTCCACATGTGAAGAACAAAGAAATTCATTTTTTGATGAAAAACCTATGTTTAATAAAACTTAAAAAACAAATACATAACAAAACCAAAACATATTAAAATTATATTCATTGGATAGCTTGTTCTGAGGAATACCATAATCATTTGAAATCAATTTTAAATGAATTCATTTGATCCCCCAAAAGCTAAATCAAAAGTGTTTTTTATCAGCATTTTAATAGGTGTAAAGGAGACGCATTTATAGGTATGGTTTAGAACTAGCTTAAGGTTGGCCTCTTCAATTGGAATCCTTAAAATGTTTTTAAGGCTTTTCGCCGTTCCTCTCCGGGTCTGGCCCTCTCAGAATGTTATCCATCATTGGCCTTTTTCCTTCCGTCTGTCGGCCGCCGTCCTTCCGGCCTTTCTGGTCCAGCCCTCCGGAATGCTGTCCGTCATTGGCCATTGGCCTTCTACCATATTTTTGCCGTCCTTCTAGCCTTTCGGGTCCGGCCCTCCAGATTATTGTCTGCCATTGCCCATTGGCCTTCCTTCGTCCTTTTCGTCATCCTTTCGGCCTTCCAAGTTCGGCCCTCTAGATTGATATCTGTCATTGGTCGTTGGCCTTCTGCCGTCTTTTTGTCGTCCTTCCAGCCTTCTAGGTCTGGCCCTCTGGATTGCTATCCGCCGTTGGTCGTTGGCCTTCCACCGTAGGGGAAGCTAGCACCCTCGAACCCGCATTAATGTTTATGATCTAAATGAGCTCCAAATATGAATATCAGGATCTTTTCATGATGCATGGATGGATCTAACAAGGGTTTGCAGGTTTGGCTAACATTTTCCTTAATTTATTTATGAAAGCACTTACGGCATTTCATGTACACAGGATTTATGGAGCCTGTTGCGGGTCCATCAGTGAAGCCCATTGGGGGAGCTATCCTACTTTTCACTAGATGATGATGATCTTTAAAGAGCTATCCACCCGAATTAGGGGCAGCCAATCCATTGATGTTGATCGTCGACGGGCTCATTTGATCGAAAGAGGAACACTGCAAACACATCATGTAAGAAGACAACTTTTAGGTAGTTTCTGCTACAGTAAAAGGGCAATCAGCTAAATGACAAAACTGCTATAGTGACTAGCACTAGATGACAAAATAGAGAAAAGACAAGGCTGTATTTTTAAATTACTGGATAATTGGGGGGTAGGTAAAACCCTAATGTAAATCAAATCTGGACCATTCATTGCAAATTGATCCTAGCCATTCATTTGGGCTTTGGAAAACTATAAATAGGGGCTTGCCCCTCATTTGTAAATGTTGGAGAATTGATGTAAAGACATTCTGCAGTAATAGAAAGCAACATTGCATGATTTATGGGTGTTCCTTTTGAGTTTTCTCTTTATGTATGCATGGTTCACCTTCCATGTTGGTTTGAGTGTTAGTTTCTTGAATGGGAGTGGTGATGGTGATTGCTATTTCAGTATTTGATGGATTTCTAGCTCATACTTTTTGTGGTTCATTGATGATGAGTCACTTTGCAAAGCTAGTCTAAGCTCATTACTTCATTGCTGCAACTTAGTTTAATTACATGTGCCTGATGTGTGTGTGTACTATGAAAATCTGCAGTCCTTAGAAGATTGCACTAGTTTTGTGCAACTGTAGGTTTCTCTTGGCCAAGCAAAACCCAGTTTGGGAAGTCTGTCTACTTTAACAACCACCATTGTTACTGTTCATTCTTTGCTTAGGATTAGAATAGCTTTCTTAACCCTTCTCTTTTTGTTGTTTCTTTTAATCCTTGGTTAGAGTAGGATCCAAAGCATCACCATGAAGCCAAATCAAATGAACTTGATGAGTTTCAGCTTGCTATTTTGAGTGGACAGCCACCGTTCATTCACTTTTAGCACTTTGAAACTGCATTTGCAAACCCAACTTCCATGCTTTGTAACTCATCTATAAGATTGCCTTGTGATTCCATCAAATCACATCAAACAACTGAGATATTCCAAGCACTATCAAGACTTGACATTAGAGACCTTGGGATAGTGTTCTGCAGTCTGATTGTGGAAGATTGTCTTTCAAGAGAGGTAGTGCACCTACGCACTGCCTGTGTTGAAAAGTGCATAAAAAACACATCAACAGATCCACTAGCAAACAAGGTGTGTTTTTCTCAATGGCCATGTTAAAAAGTGGTGCTCAAGTTCATGACTCAAAAAGATTCATTATGTTGAATCCATGAACTATCTTGTAAAATATCACTTTAGGGAGCACATAAAATTCACCTCAAGTATTGCATATAGTTTAACATCATGGGGGACAAAAAAAACTCACGTCAGGTGCACATAAAGTTTAACTTCTTGGGGGACAAAAAAAATCACCTCAAGGGGTGCATAAAGTTTAACATCTCAGGGGATGAAAATAACTCAGCTCAGGGGGTGCATAAAATTTAACATCTCAGGGAGGAAAAAAAATTGACTCAAGGGGTGCATAAGTGATTGTAGGATAAGGCTAAAAACTTAAGGACCACCACAAAAGGTGATTTACAAAAATAAGAAAGGGTATTTTCTCAATACATATGTGAAAGGTCACAATATCTAAGGAATATCACACATGATATCATTTCCAAGAGAGGACAAGTTATGAAATAGAAATTCATTCCTTAGGGCATAGTAACCATAACATTACCACCAAGGGGAATGTCATATGCCAAGAAAGGTCACACACGTAGAGGAAATCATGGCTGATATCACCACAAAGGAGACACTTCACATAAAGAAAGAAGGGCACACTTTGATAGACAAGGTCACACTTTTTGGGAGATATATGCTATCATCACTAAAAAGGGACAATTTCATATCCAAACAGTGAGTGGGGGAATATATGCCCCCCCAACCCCTTAAAATGTTAGTGTACATGCTACACTAAAATTTGAAGGCTCAGATAAAAATGGATCCATTGCAAGAAGGAATGAACCTACATAAGGCTATCTAACCCCTTTCCCCCCCAAGTGTAAGGATAAAGGTGATCCAAAAGTGATTATAATATGCTTCTCCTTGCAAGGTAAAAGATGATTACATAATGCTATGTCCATACCCTCATGGATGCTAGTGAGTATTGTGTGATACTACAACTACCACATGGGAAGGAGCAAAGAAAATGAATGATAATCTACCACATGTTCAAATTGATCCCTATAAGGATCAAGTTCTATCAATTCCTTCTTTAAAGCTTCAAGATATTCATCAATAAGATATGTCCATGCATTCTATCATATGCACAATAATATGTATTTGTACTCTCTTTTATTGTCTTTCTTTCCACACATGGGTGGTATTGTAATTAAAAATAAGTCTATAAGTGTAGCTAATGAATGTTCAATCTTTGATATAGGATGCAAGAAAGGTAATTTCTTTTAATAAGACCATGGGCTTTGTATTTCTTGGTTGGTGGAGCAAATGTTTGATGTAAAGGTAGAGGAGCTTAGTAACCTATTCCTTTAGTGTCTTATGATGTTGTTTGTTCCAAAAGTGGATGGATTTCATGTTTATTCTTTATGTCACATCCTTGTTCTCTGAAGATCCTAAAGCCCTATCCATATCTCTATTCCAAGTTAATGGGTGTGTTTGTAACTTTATTCTCATATGGTGGGGAATTGGTTGATGTTCCTTCCATGCAATTGTTATTGACAGGTGCTTCCATGTGCATTGGTTGAGGTCTACCTCATGATTTACTTTTTGAATGCAAGAGGGTGAAAATTTCAAGTGGTTGTATGATAGATGGTGTTGGTTGTTGGTATGGGTGACTAGGAAATCTCATGGAAGGATAAAAATTGACATTATTCTCAAGATTTTCCAAATAATTACATATTGTGGGTATGTGTAGGATCATGATGGGCCAAAAAGTGGTGATATGATGGGTATGTGTAGCGTATGTGGCTAACGACTTTTTTTTACCCAAAATTGATGAAACAAAAATGGTTTTTAAAGGATATTCTCATCTTTCCACCAATATAAATTATTCTTTCCTTTGAATTTAATAAATAATTATTATTCTTTTTCTATTTGAATTACAACTAAAGTCTTGATTGACAGGATGATTGAAAAACATCTATAGCTTTCAAACGATATCACATTTTTTGAATCCAAAACATGCGTCACATTCTATGCTTCACATACTATAGGATTAAAAAAATAAAAATTGAATTTCATGAATTTTTGACTAAGTTAAGGTGGTCAGACATACAATTTTTTTTATAATTTTTAAACGTTGTAATAAAAAATTCATAATTAGTTATTTACTTGGAAAAAAATTATTAAAAAATATGCATCACATCCGGACATGAGTCCTCTACTTATATCTAAAATCTTATAAAAACATATTATCATTTTATTGTGGTTAGGGTGGTTATACAGACACCTACTTCTTATTTTTTCCCTGAAATTTAAGTACTACTGCATTGAAATATCAAATTTTCTCCAAATAGATTTATTTTTTCAAAAATAAACCTAGTAGTTTAGAAAATACATTCAATTTTCTACAGTTTTTATTCTTACATATTTTATGAATAATATAGATAACTTATTCAAATTTTTACATCAAGTTGCCTAACTCTGATTTTTCTCAATTTTTCACCACTTAAGGGCTTGTTTTTTCCATGATGATCCTGCACATACCCTTGTAGTGTAGAAAATTATATACCTTTACAATTTCATACTATTTTTTGGGTCCCTTAATTAATTGGATTTAATTAAGCTTCTAAGTTACCAAATTATGCATTCCAA
This sequence comes from Sequoia sempervirens, assembly GCA_007258455.2. NCBI lineage: Eukaryota > Viridiplantae > Streptophyta > Pinopsida > Cupressales > Cupressaceae > Sequoia > Sequoia sempervirens. The sequence goes on from VDFB02270651.1 coordinate 117,128,093, forward strand.
ATACTTACATTTCCCATTTTTGAAAGGAGAACCAACATTTAATTAATGCAATTAATATTTTAATAACCTTGGAATGTGAATTTCCTACACTTATGGGCCAAGACCATTCACCCAAGGGCGAATAGGTACCCTTTAAGTCCTAGGACTCAAATTTTAATATGTTTTTGGTGGTCTTTTAATGATTCAAATTTTATATGCAATTGTCAGCTTTTGGAATATATTTTTTGGGAAATTAGATAAAAACCTATAAATACATAATTTTTTTATCAATTCAAATATAAGTTGCATGATCAAATATTCATATGAGAAAAAAATATTATCAAGAGCATTCAAGAGTAGATTTATCAGTCATTTGTTACAACATTCAAGATCCTATCATCATGTTTAGGACTATGTCATCTTGTGAAGGCTAACATGAATTATATATTGATCCTCAAATAATCCAATCATTTTCAAGTGTTTAATCAAGCAAAGAAAGACCAAGTTCGTTGGAGTGATTTGTTTGACTTCAATCCTCTAAGGGAAGCCATTAAAGGTTTGGTGAGATATAGAAAGCAAGTGTTCATTCATCATTTCCTTCCATTTATCAAATGTCATTATCTTTCTATTAAGGTTTAATTGCCAAACTTGGGGTTTGACCAAGGAAAACCCCCATTTAAAACAAACAAAGAATTCTTCTCTTTTTGTATGTGCAGATTATAGGTTGAAGAAGGATTTAAGAGATCTCAAAGGAGTAGTTTTGTATTTATATACAAGTTGTCATCATTGTTGTCAAGCCACAAAAACTCAATTATGGATTTTATTTCTAACTTTTCAATAGTGTGACCTATGTCAAACTAAAGCCAACATCCAACATTAGAAGACTCTCATAACTTATTTTGGACACCCTAACCAGGACCTATTCACCCTAGGGGAATATGTCCTCTTGCAGAGTTAAAAATCAATTTCTAGTGCCAGGTACATGTGTCCACACCCTTCTCAAATTTACCTACAAACTATCATTTTGGTTTTTTTATCTTTGATAATTTGCATTTTACCATCTAGGTTATATTGTTTCATTATTTAAGTGTGTCAAATTATTTCCATTTAATTTTAAATATTCCTTCTATCCTAAGGAACTAAGATCCATGTCTGATTGGCTCACCATTGAAGTTGAAAGTCAATCTTTACACCTTGTGATATATTTCCTTTAATGAAATTTATGGGAAAATGATCCACCATTAATTCTAGGTTCTTTGCTTGTAGGATCTAGGACACCCCCCCATTTCCCACCAATTCATTTTGGTGAGCTTGACATTGTGCATCATACTTTTCTAATTTGGAGACCATTAAAACCCTAGATCTAGGTTTTACATTATCTTGTTTTGCATTGCATTTAGGGTTACAAATTTCATATTTGCATCATTTGAATTCATAAAAATCCAAAAATATTGCATACATTTTTCATATTAGATTGCATTAAAGTGTGTTTTTAAGTCATTTAGACCAAAGTTACATCTAAAATTGTGCTCACAATTTTTTTTCATTTTATTCATATATTTCCATTCAAATTGCATTTAAATTTTCATCAAATTTCTAGAAATACTCACATTGAAGAATCTATTTGCACTTATGATCATTGAGCTTAAATATCAAATCAAATATTCATAATTTAATTTTCCATACCCATGTTTAAGGAGTCATTTTCCCTAGGGTGAACCTATCCTTGTATAGGTAATTTTGGGTAAACACACAAAGCTATGTCACACTTTATAAGGGAAACAACCAACATCGATCCAACTTTTAAAATTGAATCACTAAACAATGGCATATATGTTTTGAATTTTGAAATGATGTAAACTAGTAAAATATGCATTTTTTAGTATATTTTATGTTTGTATTTTTTTTAAAAAGAAAAAAATTATTTTATGCGAGTTTATAATAAATTAACACTATAATTTAGTTGCTGATAAAATGCTAAAAAATGAAGTTGCATGAGACATCAAACTTTTTATAGTAATTTTTTGTTTTCTTTCAATTTTTTTTTGTGTATTTATAACTTGAAACTTTAGTGCATGGATATATTTATTTCCAATTTTGATAAATATATATTTTAAATAAATATTAAAATGTGTGTGAATCAAAAAATAGTCGTTTCCATCGGACGTCAAATTTCATATTAAATATTTATCTAAAATGGAAAAAAAATATACCATCTTGAAATAGATTCTTTTATCTAGTGCATCATATTTTTTTAAAAAAAGTTAATAAGTTTTAGTATTTTTCTTTGGCATTGTAATCAACCTAATATTTTGTATTGATAATCTACTTTTAGTAAAAATTAAAAATAAAATATAAATAATAATTAAACTATTAAAATAAATATATTTTTGGAAACTAAACTTAAGGATCTACAAAAGGGTATTTTTATATTTTTTTAAAAATGTTATTTACATTGGCAGGAGTTATTGAAACTTCAAGTTTTTCAAATAATTTTAATTTTTTGGTATTAATTTGGACTCAAAGTGGTGCTCCATATATTTTTAGCCAATAATTTTAGTTAAATTTTTTTGTGGAAGTATCTAACTTAGCTAGAATGAATCTTACTAGATCATATATTTGACCAAAATTGATTTTTAGTTAGAAATACTTAAATTCAATTGTGCTGATAAGTTGGCTGAAAGTGTGACACAACTTTGTGCTTTTACCCTTTTGTATAATTTTGCACATTGCTCTGTGTTTGTCTAATTTGTTCTCTCATACCTACATATCTCTATTTTAGTTTTAGAAATTGCATATATTTATAGATCTTTGCATTCAGTTTAATTAGAGGGAAAAAGTACATTGCTTGAAATTAAGATTTGCATGAACAAAAGTAATCATTTTTAGGTTTTCACATTAAATTAGTCAATTATCATTTTCAGATCTGAAAATTGCAAATATCTTCTTCAATACTTGCATTGTGCTTCCTAGTTCTAAGTTTCTACTATCTTTATTTAGGGTTCTTTTACATTTTGGGTACACTTTTGGTTTGGTGAATCTTGTATGAGTAAATTAAAACCTAGTGTCCTATTTCCAATACTTTAGTGAGACATAGTTCGAGACTTATGGCATCTCATGTTGGTACATTAGTTGTGGATATTGGGTTTTCCAACTCTTTAACTCATAGTGTTGACACTAGAGTCAATCCATGTTGGATTACATCCTTGATATCACATGTTCTATGTCCACCACTTCTACTAATGTTGAAACCATAGTGGCTCATATCCCTTAAGAGAAACTCAAACAAATGGATAAAGCCTTAGAAAAACTTAAATATTTTGTGAGTACAATATATATTTTTGGTACTATAGTTAATATCATAGATAGCATGAGAACAATGCTTGATAATGAACACATAATAGAGATTGTGCATAGCCTAGCTCACATTATTGATAATCATATTCCTACAATGGCTAGTTGTGCTCAAAATTTTGGATACACTCAAAGAAAAGGAGGAAATCAGATCCCCCCTCCAACTATAGCTTATATTCCTACATACACTCATTTAACTGTCACAACGACAATGCAACCATACAACAATATTGCTCCAACTTTGGGTATTTCCACTAGGAATCCTTTTAGGTTTGTGAATTCAAACATCATATCTACTAACCCTCCACCAAGATTGAAATTCACTTATCCTCCCGACACATATACACCTCCACCATATTACTCTCCATCTCAAAACACAACCAACAATTCCATCATAAACAAAATTTTATAAAATGTCACATTCCTTCAATAGTAAATAGCAACATTGAACCAAAATCAAAATGGACAACCTTCACAATATGTCAAAAGAAACCCATTATCATTGGAGATATTGAGAACAAAAATTCCATAAGGTATAGATATTCTTAGATTTGAGAAATACAATGGTAAAGGAGATCCTAGCAACCATGTTCCAACATACACAACCTTATGTAGAGAGTTCATATTTGAAGATAAACTCTTGGCTAAGCTTTTTCCTAGGTCCTTGAAAGACACAACCTTGGAATGGTTTTGTTCCTTACCAAATAACTCAATCCACTCATTTAATGATATTATTGATGCCTTTTTAAATTGTTTCCAATTGCATATTTGTACTAAGATGGCTTTACCTAATTTAATGCAATGTAAACAAAAAGCTTAGATGAAAAGGTCACTGATTTTATAGCACATTATCAATTGTTTTACTCAAAAATCAGCATCAAGCTTCCTAATGTTGATCTTCAAAGGATATTCATTGAAAAATTACAAACAAATATTCAAGATAAGCTTGGGATGATGAAATTTCCCTCTTTTACACACTTATGCATAGCCCGTTGTAATTATCAAAACTCACTTACTCAACATATAGAAAAATTGCTTCAACCTATCCTAAAAATCCAAAATTGTGCATCATAACAATTTTCAACCATTCAAGAAACCAAACAAGAGCTTTATAAAGATAAATCAACCCCAACCAACCCATCATGTTGAACCTCAAGTGGATTCCATAAAAGAAACTCAATATTAATTTTGAGAACATAATAGGAAATTCACTCTACTACCTAATACCCTTGATTCAATCATGTTACAACTCTTGAGCAAGAACTTGATCACCTTACCTCTAGGTAGACCTCTTGATACAACCAAGCCTTTACCTCCAAACCATAATCCCAATGAATTTTGTTAATATTATTGACAAGTTGGACATGATATAGAATGGTGTAGGCATATTAAACATAAAGTGCAAGACCTCATTGATTCTAATCATATTCAGTTGGGTGGTGTTAATGATCAATGAAATAAATCCATTTCCCCACCCAATCAAAATTTTCAAATCTTTACCAATCCAATGTGAAACCATAACATCTCATTTGTAAGAGCTATTAATAATAAGAATGATGTGATGAATGTTGACAAGACACAAGACAAAATTGAGAATGACAAGAGTGATAATTAGGATGATATACATACCATGATTAGACTCATTTATATTTAACCTTGTAAGGGACACACCAACTTGTCTATGGTTATTGATTTCTCACATAGTGATATACTTAAACATGCACCCGATGGTCCTCTTTACATAGTTGAAAGAACCAGTGACAAGCCTAAAAATGGGATATTAATTAATCCCATGTGTGTAGAGAATGTGATCATAGGAATTCTTATTTTTGCATGAAATTTACCAAAAAAATTTATGAAAATTGAAAGCATGGATCAAAAAACATGATGATTTTTCTTGCCCTACAATAGGTTTGATCACTCTTCCATTAAAAGTTAGACTTAAACAATTAGATGCCTCATTCTCGATTATCTCAATGTTGGATCAGTTCCATGTGAAGTTAGGATTTCCATGGCTACACTCCATGGATTTTGTCTTGTTAGTCATTCATAAATGCTTGAAATTTCCATTTCACAATCAAATTCTTACCGTACATCATGGTGGTTTTAATTTTTCATCTTCCTATGGAAAATTTTCATTAGATTTCTTTTGACCTAAACCTATGGAACGTATAAAGCCTTGTGAAGACTTGTTTTTCAAATCCTATCAAAAGTTCAAGGAAAAGAATATAGAATAATTATCTCTTAGCAATATTCTTGAGTCCATGATGGTTCCTCCATCCCAACCTATCATTGATGAACATATGATTGAGCCAAAAGTCCTTCCAAGTAAACAAGATAAATCCACCACAATTCATCCACCTATTTCCTACAAGAGACCAAAAGATAACCATACAACTCCTTTGGTGCTTCCTAAGATACAAAAAGTTTATAAACCTATAGAGACAACAATTTCCCAACACTTGATGGTTCCTTTCATTCCTCACTTATACGAAGAAAATAAACCAATGGTTTATAAACTCGCTCCTACACCATCACAACTTAAAAATTGTGCAAGAAATAATCAAAATGCTAAAGAGCGTAGGCATAGACATCGTGTTATCACTTGTTAGTTAGAAGATTTAGTAACGAAAAAAGTATCCTTTTCCTTACTTAATTTGAGAATAATTTTCATTGAATTAACCTAATTTTTCCTAGGTCAAATGTTGTAATGTGTTGTACATATTCACATTGATGTTGGGCTCCTTTTAATAAAGTGTACTTAATTTGTACCTTATTTAGGTGTTTTAAAATATTGTAACACACTTTCACATTTATATCTAGGGTCTCTCTAATTAATTGTGGTTAATTAGAATTAATTATCCCCTTTAATTCAAATTTAAGCCTTGTTTGTGACACTTTTTGAGAATTCATCCTGACACCCTTGAGTATTCAACTTGTAAAACATTTAAGTTGGGAAATTTGAGGTCATATAAATTGGTGCTATGACCCGTTCACCCTAGGTGGAAAATGGGTCCTCCCTCTATTGGACCCCCCTTTCTTTACACATTTGACATGGCTTTCTGATATTCTTTCACCCCTCAAAGGTATGGTACTAGAAATGTGTGACGAGACCCATTCGTCCTAAGTGGAAAATGGGACCTACCTTAATGATGACCCCCATTTTGAATTTAATTCTAGTGGGATTTTAATAATATTAATTTCCAGATCTGGTGTCGGCTTGAATAATTTTAATTTTGGGGTTAATCTCTAGATTTAGTATAAATATGGGGTTAATTCACATTGTTTCTCCTAGCAAGTTTATAAGAGGCCTAGGCATTCAAATTATCAAACATTAGAGCATTACAAGAGAATTTCAAAGGAATTTCAACGCATATTATCAAGAGTCTATTGCAGCAATTCAAGATCATTTCATCATATCAAGGGTTTAGTAAATTCATACATGTTGTTGAGCTAAGATTGTGGATGTAGCATTGAAGATATACTTGCAAGCATTGTTACACATCTTATTAAAGAATCAAGATCTAAATTCTTCATGGGGCCACTACTTGTTAGTTTGTAGATTTATATTCCAAGACAACTTCCAAGGTATAATCAATTACATATTTCATGTTCATGCTTCATTTTTCTTATTTCTTCTTTTGGTTTAATTACCTACAAGGGTTTTGACTTAGGAAAACCCATATTCACTATCAATCAACAATTTTTTCTTCCCTTGAATGTGTGTTTGTAGATTTACAGGTTGAAGATCAAGTGGAGAAGAAGATTAGAGCAAAATTGTCAAAGTTGTCAAGTTGCAAGATTGAACTTTGTAGTGCAAGAAAAAAGAAAGGAAGGTATAGAATTTATTATAGGTTTCCAAGAGATGACAACCAAGGATTTGAGAGTGTAGACATCAAGGAAAATAACCGAGATCCCAGTTTTAGAAACCCTAAAATGGATCCATTCGCAACTAAAGGAGAATGTGTCCTTTGTGCACTAAAAATAAGCTTCTTATAGCTTGGTACACATCATTTTAATCTCTAAAAATTTCCCTCATACTAGCTATAATAGTTAGGTTTAGTTTTTGATTGTCATTGGCATCTTATCACACACATAATTTAATGTTTAATGGTGGAATATTAGTCGTTCATCATCTTGTTGATTCATTTTGATGCAAACCCTATTTTCCCCACAAAGACATTTTGGTGAATTTGACTAATTAAATATTGCAATTTTCTGATTTTGAAGCCTTTCATTGCATCCTAGGTTAGATATTGCATTCATTTTCATCTTCTTTCCATTGAATTAGATTGTATTTAGGGTTTCTTGTTTTCCATTGAAATATTGCATCTCATATAGGGTTTAGATTTGCATTGTTCTGCATCTCTCTACATTTGAGAAATACAAAAAAAAATCATTCATTGTGCATATCATCTAGATAGCATAAAATTACATTTGAAAATCAAAACAAAATTGTGTTTCAACCTAGCTCTTTACATACATTATTTCATTGTATTTCTGGAAAATATGAAATTGCAACTTACTGCGTTAGACCTAGAACTAAAATACATTACTAAAAGCTTGCAAATCATTCAAAAATAGTTTCAAAACCCTTATCGGGACCCATTCGCCTTTACTAGTGAATGAGTCTCTGATCAAGTCAAACCTAAACTTTTTGGCATATGAAAAGCATTAAAAATCACTCTGAAATCAATAAAAACATCGCAAAAATACCTAATTAGGACCCATTCTCCCTTACTGGAAAATGAGTCCCTGTTAGATCATAATTTGCGAGTATGTGCAGGATCATCCTTGGCCAAAAAGTGGCGATATGATGGGTATGTGTAGGGTATGTGGCTAACGAATTTTTTAAAAGAAAAGGGTTTTTAAAGGAGATTCTCAAATTTCCACCAATATAAGTTATGCTTTATTTTGAATTTAATAAATAATTATTATTCATTTTCTATTTGAATTACAACTAAAGTCCTAATTGATAGGCTGATTGAAAAACATCTATAGCTTTCAAACAGTATCAAATTTTTTGAATCCAAAACATGTGTCACATTGTATGCTTCACATACTATAGGATTAAAAAAAAAAAGAATTTCAGGAAGTTTTGACCAACTTAAGGTGGTCAAACATACGAGTTTTTATATTTTTTAAAATTTGTAATAAAAAATTCATAATTAATTATTTACTTCGAAAAAAATTACAAAAAAATATGCATCACATTGGGACATGAGTCCTCTACTTATATCTAAAATCTTATAAAAAAATATTATCTTTTTATTGTGGTTAGGGTGGTTAGACAGACACCTACTTCTTATTTTTTCCCTAAAATTGAAGTTCCTCTACACTAAAATTTCAAATTTTCACCAAATAGGCTTTTTTTAAAATAAACCTAGTAGTTCAAAAACTACATTCAATTTGCTATAGATTCTATTTTTACATATTTTTGAAATAATATAGATAACTTATTCAAATTTTTTCGTCAAGTTGCCTAACTTTGATTTTTCTGAATCTTTCACTACTTAAGGGTGTATTTTTTCCATGATGATCATGTACATACCATTGCATTTTTACGAAATTAAAATCTTATTTTTAAGGCTTTTGTTTGTTGTTATTACTTTCCTATTTCAATTTCCTGATTTGTTGTTTCATCAAATTCATTCCATATAGCTTAAATTGTTTCATTTTAGTGCATTGTTAAAATTCAAAATTGCATTGACAACATTTCATTTTTAGCTTATTGCATTGTTTAATCAGTAAATTGGATTGCTTAGAATCTAAAAATTGCATTTCATTCTAGATTTTATTTTAGGGTTTGTACACCGGGCTTGTAAAACTTGTATTCGCTTTACAACTTGGTGTCCTATTTGTTAAACTATTGTAAGATGTAGTTTGAGGCTCATGTCCTCCCACGATATCTCACTCATTGTGGATCTTGGGTTTCCTAACTCTCTTTCTAATAGTGTTGATAATCAACCCTCCATGGCTCATAGTTTGCATACTACAGTTCCCATGAATTCATCTCTTACAACTAGTGTGCCTGTTGTTAATAATACCATCCCTAACATCCCTTCTTCCACTCAAGATTTGGTGTCTACTCTAAGCCAAGGTGGAATTCCAATTCCATCCTCCACGATACCAATGTCCATTCCTACATGTACACTAGTACACAATCCACAAAAATCCTTCAACCTACAACAACCCTTCAACCTATAACAACCTAACCTATCACAACTGTTCAACTAACCACAACAATCATACTTACTTGCATTGTGTAAACTTCCATAGGCATTTTCATAGGAAATACTTCTAGTCTTGTTGATTCGAACACAATAAATGCTCAGCAATCAACCTTCACCAACTTAAATTTCACTAGTCCTCCATATACATACACTACACCACCTTATTCCCCTCAATATTACAACAAAAAATGGCCCTCTACTAAACTCACTTTTGCAAACTATGAAATCCCTCCAACAAAAAGTTGCAACATTACAACAAAACAATAGTCAACCTTTACAATTTACATAAAATCTAACCCATTATCCTTCAACATATTAAAAGCACAAATTCCACAAGGTATAGAAGTTCCTCATTTCAAGAAATATGGTGGAAAAGGAGATCTTGTTAGCCATGTTTCCACTTTCATATCCTTGTGTAGTGATTTCATCTTTGAAGATAAAATTTTGGCTAAACTATTCCCTAGGTCCTTGAACGATACAACTTTAGAGTGGTTATCCTCTTTGACGAACAATTCAATTGGTTCATTTAATGAAATTTTTTATGCCTTCTACAACCACTTCCACATTCACATGGGTCCCAAGATGACCCTTTCCAATTTAATGGCATGCAAATAAAAAGAGGATGAGGAAGTGACCAATTTCATAGCAAGATATCAAATACTTTATTTACAAGTAAACATTAAGATACCTGACACCGACCTTCAATGAATGTTTATTGCCAACTTACAAGATAAAATCCAAAGAAAACTTGAAATGGTGAGTTTTCTATCCTTCAAATAGTTATGTACAATCCTTCGTGATTATCAAAATTTGACTTGTAGTCATGATGTGAAAAATCCCCCTAGGTAGTCAAACCAAAAAAAAACAAATCTACAACTCAAAATGGCTATCAACCTTTCAAGAAATGGAATAAGGGATTTTCACAACTAAATTCCCCTCAAACAAATAAAAATAATAATAATCAAGTGGTTGTTATCAAGATGACAACTCCTTTGGGGGAACGGGAGAGAGAGCTCACTCCTTTACTCGATACCCTTCATAATATCATGTTGCAACTTATTCAAACTAACATGCTTACATTACCTCTTGTTAGAGAGTGTGACCTTAATATACCATTTCTGAGAGGATTTCAAAAACATGCTTATTGTCATTACCATCAACAAAATGGACATGGTACAAAATATTGTAAGCATCTTAAACATCTTTTGCAAGAACTTATTGCCAATAATCAACTTCAAATAGGAGGTTTAAATTCAATCAAGGTAATAATTTTGTAGCTTCTCCTAACAAAAAATTGAAAATATTTGCAAATCCCATGCCTAAGCACAATATTTCTTTTGTCAAAGCTAGTGAAACAAAGAATGATGTGATGAATGTTGACATGGATGATGAAAACATAAATGAAGAAAACCCGATTGAAACGATAACATTTATCGAAGCTAGACCTTGTAAGGGATCAACTAAAAAACCTCTTGATATTTATTTTTCACAAAATGACATACTTAAGCGTGCACTTGATGGTTCTCTTTACATAGCTGGCCAAATCAATGATAAGCCCAGTAATGGGAGATTGATTGATCCCATCTATGGAGAGAATGTGATCACTAAAGAATTATTATATGTGCATGCACTCTATCAAGAAACATATGACAAATTGAAATCATGGATCAAGATGCATAATGAGTTTGCTTTCCCTATGATAGGCTTGATAGATCCCCCTATAGAATTTGGACCAAAAACATTAACTGTCTTATTTTCCATCATTCTGTAATTAGACCAATTTTGTGTGAAGCTAGGCTATCCATTGCTTTTCTCCATGAATGTTGTCCCTTTGGTTGTGCACAAATATCTAAAGTTTCTATTTGGCAATGATATATTTACTATACATCATAGTGGATTTAATATTGGATTGGCCTGAGGGAATTTCTCATAAGATTTCTTTTAGTTTGAGCTTATGGAACCTATCAAGCCTCGTGAGGATTTCTTTCCCAAATCATATAAAAAGTTCAAGGAAAAGAAAATAGTAGAATTATCCCTCTGAAACATGCCTCAACCTATAACTAAAACAACTATTCTTAATGAAGTAATGATCGAACTAAAAGCCCTTCTGAACATACAAGAACAATGCATAGAAAATCCTCCTACCATTTCCTACAAGAGACCGTGAGATAATCAAAACAATCTTGTTGTCCCTCCTAGAGTAAAAAAAAAATACAAAGCCAAAGAGAAAGCAGTTGAACAACCTACTATTATTTCTTCTATTCCTCCCAAGGAAGAGAAGGAACTTATGATTGATAAACCCACTCTTACGCAAAAAAAATTGAAAATTGATTGAAATGAAATAGAAGTACTAGAAAGCACAGGCATAGACGATGTGCTATTTCTCATAAGTTACAAACTCAAGAAGATAAGAATGACATAGAAAATCAGAATCCAAAATTACCTGAAGAAATGCATGATGACTATATACCCTTGTCGCAACATAAATTAGAATAAAGACATAGGACCCATTTTCCACCTAGGGCGAATGGGTCCTAGCACCAATTTCTAGGACCTCAAATTTTCCAAATTAAATGTTTTACAATTTGAATAATGGGTGTCGGGATGGATCCTCAGAAGCTATCACAAACAAGTCTTAAATTTGAATTAAAGGGGCTAATTAACTCTAATTAACTACAATTAATTAGGGACACCCTTGATAAATTTGAAAGTGTTTTACAATACTTTACAACAGCTAAATAAGGTACAAATTAAGTACACTTTATTAAAAGGGGCCCAAGATCAATGTGAATGTGTAGAACACATTACAACATTAGACCTCGGAAAAATTAGGTTAATTCAATGCCAATTATTCCCAAATTAAGTAAGGAAAAGGATAAATTTTCCATTACTACATTTTTCTCCCACATTAGTGAGAGGATGACCCCATGTCAAACTCACACTAATGTAGATATTCAAGACACTTAAATATGCAACAATTACAAAGGTACATATTCATAACCTATCAAAGGCCAAGAAAAATAAATAAAAACAAAAGGATCAAGCACAATCGTTCCAACACGATGTGGAATGGGGTTGTTTTTCCGTAACATATGCTACTTACTTTGCGGTAGTGGAACATTAGTTTGTCCACTAGGTGAGTTATCCCAAATATGTATGTGTATGCTCACTTTGGGGTAGTGAAACCTTAGTTTATCCACAGAGGTGAGTTATCCCAATGTGGTGGCCAATGAGAGAATCAAATTAGCCTCTCATACCATATCAAAATTATCCTCCTAATAACTTCAATAAGGCACCACAATGTAATTATTTTATAAATTCTTTTTGAATGTCATGTCTATAAGTTTTCATTAAAGGGGATTTTGCTTTGTTCATGTAAGGTCTTCTTAGGGAACATTGTGCCTAATGTCTCCAAGAGAGGACTAGTCAAGGATATCAAATTGCTACTTATGGGATGCCTCGTTCACATTATACCATGAAGGGAGATCATATGCTTAGAAATACCACACTCTTGGAGGACATAAAATCTAATGACGCTACCAAGAAAAGGACATGTCACAAGAAAAAATAAAATCATGCCATCAAATATTCTGAAATATGTCATTGATGTACGCCCCCACTTTAAAGCAGTTGCTAACACCATTACTTTGAGAAACTATTTTAAAGTAGCCAGATATTTTGTCCTAAGACATGAGAGCTTTATTCAGAAAACCCTATGCCAAGTCATATATATTCAAAATAAGTTGCATCATGAAATAGGAAGGGTTTCCCCCAAAAAATACATAAAGGATCTATGGATTCAGGGTCAGAATGTATTTGCTACAATGTTTTCATAGAGCATGGGACTGTCATCATTCCCCAAAAAATCATAGAACTAGAAGAATGACACAAAGAGAGTGAAAAAAAAGAAAAATCCTTTCAAGTCAACAAGGAAGAGACATGGATGTCTCAACACTTTGTGTCATGTCTAAAAGGAAAACACAAGGAAAATGAAAAGATAAAGGAAAATGTTTTGGGTTAACATGGAAGTGACCTAAATGTCTCAACACCAAGTGTGCAATCCCCAAAAGGAAAACACAAGACAAATCAAATGATTACAACATATAGAAGAATGCACAAAGAGAGAGAGAGAGAGATAGAGAGAGAGAGAGAGCCATCAAATGAACATTATGGGGGATCACATTACACACATGAAATCACATTACAAATATTACGGGGAAGTACTAGGTTCAACACTCTTTCTAGGGGATTTTTCATGTACGACCATAGAAGAAGAAAACAATTCATTCAACTCATCATGCGCTTCTTCATCAATCTTTGTAATGTTGATGTCATTGTCTAAATTTACCATGAGAGGTCGAATGACAATGTGCATGGAATAGGACCCCCCTTTCTTTACACATTTGACATGGGTTCTTGATATTATTTCACCTCTCAAAGGCATGATCCTAGAAACTTGTGCTAGGACACATTCTCCCTAGGTGGCGAATGGGTCCTCCCTTAATGAGGACTCCCTTTTTGAATTTAATTCTGATGGGATTTTAACAATATTCATTTCTAGCTCTAGTGTCGGCTTGAATTATTTGAATTTTGGGGTTAATCTCTAGATTTAGTATAAATATGGGGTTAATTCACATTTTTTCTCCTAGAAAGTTTACAAGAGGCCTAAGCATTCAAGCTTTCAAGCATTCGGGTGCTGGCAAGAACTTGAGTTCACTTTTTGGCCAAAAAGTGGAAGTGTTTTCCCTTATTTTCAGAATTTGACACATTTGACCTTAAAATTCGAATCACTTAGAGATGGAATCTTGGAAAAAGTCACTAATCATAAAATTTAGTACTCAGAGTCTAGTTTCCAAATATGTAATTTTTTTAATACCCAAATGCTACAAATTTATTTTCAATAGGCGTTTCTAAAAACCACTATTTAAAAGTCACCTTTTTTAACCATACCATGCACATGTATGTCATCCATATTTTGACAAAAAATATTGTATTTTTCAAAATCCTTTTTGGAAAATATTTTTTACTCACTGAAGCTCATGTTTCTTATATACTTTTGTAATTTTTTTATTGATTTTCATTTTTTTTTAAATTATTACCCATATTTGTCATTTTGAAAAATCGTCATGTATGCCACACATAAGATGACCTAAACTTATCCTTTTTTGAATTTATTTTTTGAAAATTGAAAAGAATTGTCCAAAGTACATTTTCATGCAATTCATTTTACAAAACATATTTTAATCAAAAGTTATTAAAATAGTAAAAAATCTTGATATTTCAACTTTATGGACCAGTTTTATCATAAATTAATTGAAAAATAGAAAAAATAATTGAATTGTAAAAAAAATACATATTTAGAATCTACATTGTCTCATCTATAATGGGTTTTAATTTTGTAAAAAAAAAATGCAAAAAAATTCATCAGACATATGCACAAAGTCACTATTTTCTTGTGATATTGTTAGGACCTTCAACTTGTAGGTCAAACTAGGTCCAAACCTTAGGTTTAGATCCCCAAGCCTTTTCCTGAACCGAAAAACAAAGCAAAAATTTGACCAAAAAATAAAATTTTAAAAAGCGAGATCTCGTTTTGAAAATGACATCCCATTTTGAAAATGGGATCCCATTTCATAATTTTTTTTTTTATGATATTAAGAAACAAGATCCTATTTTTTAGAAAATGGGATCCCATTTTGAAATGAGATCTGTTTCTTAAAATCATAAAAAAATAATTTTTTATGTTTTTTTGAAACGTGATCCAATTTTCAAAATGGGATTCGGCTTTTTAAAAAACGGAATCCAATTTTGAAAACAAGATATTGTTTCAAAAAAACATAAAAAAATTAATTTTTTTTATGAAACAGGATCATGTTTTAAAATGGGATCCCATTTTTTAAAAAGCGAGATCTTGTTTTAGAATGGGATCCCATTTTAAAAACGTTGGGATATGATTTATTAAAAAATGGGATCCCAATTTGTTGAAGCCGATTTCAGGTTTTTTTCTAAGGCAAAAATTTCCACATTTTATGGACTCATCTTCTTACATTTACCCATTAGAGCATTACCAGAGCTTTTCAAAGGAATTTCAAGACAGATTATCAAGAGTCTATTGTAGCAATTCAAGATCATTTCATCATGTCAAGGGTTTAGTGCATCCATGCATGGTGTTGAGCTAAGATTGTGGATGTAGCATTGAAGATCTACTTGCAAGCATTATTACACATCTTATTCAAGGATCAAGATCTACATTCTTCATGGCCACTACATGTTTTTTTATAGATTTATATATTCCAAGACAACTTCCAAGGTATCATCAATTACATATTTTATGTTCATGCTTCATTTTCCTTATTTCATCATTTAGTTTAATTACCTACAAGGAGATTGACTTAGGAAAACCCCTATTTACTAATGAACAATATGAGAAATATGATGGGGGAAAGCTCACCTTATTCTCCTATTGCCACTCAATAATGTCCTAGGAGTCCTAATTGGACTGACCATCAACCTCACAAGGTGAGTCAATTCTCAACAAGGAAGACCTAGGAAGGGGTTCACCACCAAGCAAATGCTTGGAAAAGACAAGTAAGCATTCAACTCAAAAAACCTAACAATGCAAGCTAAATGATGAGTGCAAATGATAAAATTATGCAACAACAAGTTAGGATATGTGTACAAGGGAAGTCTAGAAATGCAATCAGGATTCTAGAAATGCAAAGAAGTTGTCAAAATATGCTATGGAGGACTAAGATTCCCTTATTGTATTATTAGCCCCAGAGCTATTTTTTGAGGCAAATGCAAAAACTTTGGAAGCCGAAATTAGATTTGAAAGAATCTTCAAAAAATACCCTTGGGAGGACTAAGACACCTTAGGTGGCAACTTAGTGACTGTTTTGAATTTTTGAAATCTCTGAATGTGATCTTGAGGCTTGATTTCTATATTTCCTTCTCTGATCTCAGGTTCTAAAACTTTCAGATTTGGCTTGTAGGTGAGTTTCCGTGAAGATGACAACTTTGCAATACAACAAGTTGCAACTTTGCAACTTTGCACTTCAAATGATCTTCAAGTCTTCAACCTAAATCTGCAATCACAAACACACAAGAGTAGGGAAAATTGTTGATTGTTAGTGAATGGGGGCTTTCCTTGGTCAAACCCCTTGTTGGTAATTAAACCTTGAAATGAAATGAAATGGAGGGAAATTATGAATGAACAACATGCAATGTTACAACTCACCAAACCCTTGTTGTAAATTTTGCAAACTTGTGTGAAATGACTAGCTTGGATATGGATATTGAATCAAAACCCTGCATTACAAATGTTATGAAAAAAGCACACATGATGCAATAATCTCTTTGATATGATACTTGAATCTTGATGATGGCTCCAAATTCTTGAAGAACTACTCTTGAATGCTCTTGTGAACTCAATTATGCTATATGGAATGCTCTTAAAAAAGAATTGTTTAAAAATGAATGAATGAACCTTTTATTTATGCTTATCCATGCTTAATATCCTAAAATTACTCCACACCAAGATGACATATGAATTCATTAATTAAAGGAGGCTAAATCTTGCTAGAATTTGAAATTAAATCCCGAAAATACCTTAAGGGGGACTAAGGTGGCGTCTTAGTCCCGAGGCATGAAACTAGGTGCACAAAATCCAAAAAGGGGCCCATTAAGGAACACTTGAAATCAAGATCCCAAGACCTTTGGGGGACAAAGATTCCCTAGGTGGAATCTTAGTCTTGACCCAAAAATCAGGGACACTTAGAATCATTAAATTATCATTTCCCCTTTGATGTTTGTCGGGATTAGCCAGAAAAAGATGCAATTCATTAGGCTTGTGGATACAAAAGAAGACCAATTATGAAAAATAAGGATAAATAAAGCAAGGAAAGCCCGAACAAGTGTGAAAATGTAAGCGTATGCATTTTCCTACACTACATAAATATCCCCAACTTTAGTGAGAGGATGAACTTGCTTCAAAATCACACTAAAGTAGCCAACCAAACAATCAAGAGGGGTTCAAATGTACAAATACTAGTAAGATAGGATGGAAATAACCAAGAGGGTAGCCAAGCCCCCAGGATCAAGATCTTATGGAAAATTAACATAGGAACAAAGGATCATGCTTGTGGATGATATATGAAGCCATAACCATATCACAAACATACACCATCAAAGACAAAAAAAAAGAAAAAGGAAAAAGAAAAAGAAAAATGCAATAGATCAAGCTTCAACTAGCTATCCAATGCATTGTGGATTGGGTCTAGGTTGTTTGTCCAAAAGAGGTTTACAAGTGGAACGTGTTGTCCACTATGCAAAAAAAATGCATGCTCACTAGGGCTAGTGAAGCTAGTTTTCCAATAGGTGAGCCCCGAGAGGTCCATATCAATGTCATACCCCCATGACTATGATAAGGTAAAAAAGAAAATTCACTCTCACAAGGGCTAGTGAAGCTAGTTGTTCTCTAGGTGAGCCATAGGGTACCATATCAAATCCATACCTCCATGAATTTAATAAGGTACAAAAATGCACATTCACAAGGGCTAGTGAAGCTAGTTGTTCACTAGGTGAGCCCTAGGGGACCATATCAAAGCCATTCCTGCATCACTTTAATAAGGTACAAAAGAAAAATGCAACACAATGAGAAAGAGAGATGCTTGAAGGGATTTTTCTTAGTTCATGCAAGGTCTTAATCTTAGGGGATAGTGTTCTTAATGTCTCCAAGAGAAGACCAATAAAAGGATAAAATATTCACAACTTAAGGGATGTAGTGCCTCGCATCACCACTAAGAGGAATATAATATGCTAACATAGATCAAGCTCTTGAAGGAAATTACTCCCAATGTCACCACAAAGAGAAAACACACATTGCATGAAGTAAGAAAATCACATCAAGGAACATGAAAAGGAAATATGAAAATGAAATCATGCCAAAATAATGCCAATGTATGTCCCCACTTTAAAGAAATTGCTAACACCATGTTGTGAGAAATTACTTTAAAGTAGCCAAAAATGAAAAGGAAAAGAGGGTTTCCCCTAGAAACACATAAGGGATCTATGGATTTGGGGTTAGTATATGTCTTTATTGCAATGATATTAGGGAGCTTAAAACTGTCATCATTCCCAAAATACACATAGAACTGGAAGAATGACACAAAAAGAGTGAAAACAACATAAAAAAAACTTTTTGAGTCAACATGGAAGAGACATAGGGTGTCTCGGTGCCTTGCATCATCCCCAAAAGGAAAACACAAGACAAAAAATGAAAGGAAAAGAAAAGATAAGGGTATGTGCAAGATCATCATGGAAAAAATAGGCCCTTAAGTGGTGATGAAATTCAAAAAAATAAGACTTAGGAAAATTGATGTAAACATTTCAATAAGTTATCTATATTATTTCAAAAAGATTTAAGAATATAATCTATAGAGAATTGAATGTAGTTTCTAAACTACTAGGTTTATTTTAAAAAAAATCTATTTGGTGAAAATTTGAAATTTCAATGCAGTAGCACTTAAATTTTAGGGAAAAAATAAGTAGATGTTTATTTGACCAACCTAACAACAATAAAATGATAATATTTTTTAATAATATTTTAGATATAAGTAGAGGACTCATGTCCCAATGTGATACATGTTTTTTTGTAATTTTTTTCCAAGTAAATAATTAATTTATTTTATTTTTTTACAATTTTTTAAAAATATAAAAACTCGTATGTCTGACCACCTTAACTTGGTCAAAACTTCATGAAATTCATTATTTTTTAATCTTATAGTATGTGAAGTATAGAATCGGATGCATGTTTCAAACTTTAAAAATGTGATACCATTTGAAAGCTATAGATGTTTTTCAATTAGCCTATCAATCAGGACATTAGTTGTAATTCAAATTGAAAATGAATAATAATTATTTTTTAAATTCAAAGTAAAGCATAATTTATATTTGGTGAAAGCCAAGAATATCCTTTAAAAACCCTTTTTCGTTTCATCATTTTTGGTAAAAAAGTTGTTAGCCACATACCCTACACATACCCATCATATCGCCACTTTTTGGCCCATTATGATCCTGCACATACCCATAATGAAAAATATTTTGGGTCAACATGGAAGAGACATAGGGTGTCTCAATGCCTTGCATCATCCCCAAAAGGAACAAAAAAGACAAAAATGCAAATGAAAGGTAAAGATCAATGAAAAGGAAAAAGCATACAACATATAGAAGAATGAAGGTACAAATAGAGGAATGCACATAGAGAGGAAACATCAAAAAAAATCATGGGGGATCACATTACACACATGCAATCACACAAAAGGAAATACTGCAAAAGACTAGTAAAGCACATGTGAGTCAACCATCCAAGAAGTCATCCACATCCAAGTCTTGTTTAATATATGTGGAATGCAGATCACTAGTGAGAGGGACAACATCAAGTGTTGTACTAGGAGAATCACCAGATTCAACACGTGATGCATCAATCGGTTTAGGAGGATCATCATGGTTGTTATCATTTACACTCATGGAAGAAGAAAATAACAAATTCAGGTCATTATGCACTTGCTCATCAATTTTAGTTGTTTGTTCATCATCATCCAAGTTAACCAAAATAGGAGGATGAATAATAATATCCATAGAAGGTGTCGGTCCTTTTTGTGTTGGAGATGTAGGTAAGGGGGAATGCTCATCATTTATTGCTTCTATCAAGTTCATATTTTGATTTTCAATTTTTCCATTATTCATCTTTTGAGCAATAGAATGACATCTACACCTATGCTCTCTAGCATTTCTTTCTTTTATTTTGGTTTTCAAGTTGCGTTTGTGTATGAGCGGGTTTGTCAACCATAGATTCCTTTTCTTCTTGTGAAGGAAGAACGAAAAAAACCATGGAAGGTTGTTCAGCCACTTTCACTTTGGCTTTATAAATTTTATTAGGAGGAAGGTTAGGACTTGTTTGGTTTTATCTTGGCCCTTTTTAGGAAATAGGCAAGGGATTTTTGATAGATGGGTCTTGGTTTGTTGGAAGGGTTTTAGGTTCAATATTGTTTTCTTTAATCGGCGAAGGTTCGAGCATAGGTGGAGGCATATTTTCAAAGGATAACTTGGCTATGCATTTTTCTTTGAATTTTTGGTAGGATAGGAAAATGAAGTTTTCATGTGGTCTTATAGGTTCCATGGTCTTAGGCCAAAAACAATCTAAGGAGAAATTTTTGTAGGAAGACAAAGGTCTAAAGCCACTATGGTCCACTATGAATATTTCATTGTTGACTGGAAAATTTAAGCACTTATGAACAATAGATGGGACCAAATTCATTGAGAAAATAAATTTGTAGCCTACTTTCACATGAAATTGGTTTGAATTAGAGATGATAGAGAATGATACATTTAATTTCTTTGGTCCTAATTGTAAAGGGAGTGTGATCGAGGTCATCGTAGCATGAGAAAAATCATCATGTGTTTTAATCCATGCTTTTGGTTTATCATATCTATCTTAAGTTCATGTAGATATAAGAGTTCTTTTGTGATCACATTCTCTCCACAAACAAGATCAATTAAAATCCCAGGAGTGGGCTTGTTATTAATTTTTTTGGCTAGGTAAAGAGGACCATAAGGTATATTCTTGATTGTTTCTTCTAAAGAGAAAGTAATGTCAATAAGAATTATGGTTTGTTGTTTTTGAGGCTCGATGTCAATCACTCCTATCATCGTATTAATAGGACTTTGGTCATTAGTTTCCTTAGGATTTTGTTCATTTTTACTCATATTTTGATCATCTGTGTCAATGTTCATTACATTGGGCTTAGTTTCACTAGCCTTAACAAATGAAATATTATGGTTGGGCATGGGATTGGTAAAGATTTGCATGTTTTGGTTGGGAGGAGCTACATACTTATTACATTTGTCATTCACACCTCTAATTTGGATATGTTTATAATCAATGAGACCTTGCACAATATTTTTAAGACGCTTGGAATGTTCTGTATCATGTCCTTTTTGTTGGTGATAAGCACGATAGGAATTGTGTCTTCAGCTCAGAGCTAGCAACTTGCTAGGTTCAAGGTGTCAAACGAGAGGTAAGGTAAGATTTTTTTTTTTAATAGCCGAGTCATGATGTTGTGAAGTGTGTTAGGTAAGGGTATAAATTATCTTTGCGGATCCCTAAAGTAATACGGATTACTCTTTTTTATAGCAGCTCTACTTGGGTATCAACTTGTTGGGTAGGTTGGGAGGTGGAATTTAGTTGAAGAAGACTTTTATTTTTCCTTCTGAAGGCTAACTTAGGTGTTTTGGTTTGAAGGTTCAGACTTTTCAGGATAGGTAGAGGTGGTTTTCAGTTCACTACTACCTCTGGGATTCTAATAATCTCAAAGGATAGTGCATAAATGCATGAATGAAGGGAATTTCATCATGGTAAGCTTGTCTCTTATCTTACTTTGTAAATGTTCTATGAACATCTTTTGAACCTGTGAGAATCAAGAATCTTCACACTGATTTGGGAATAAAGCAATTGGTAATGTGAAATAAAGTCAATCATTTTTTCAAAATCATTTTGCTTGCATCTCATCAAATTAGTTAAGGTCATTCAGGAATCATATGCACTTGGAAATGGTTAATAAAGGCCTCAACAAGTTCATTGAATGAACAAATTGAGTTATTCATTAATGCAAAAAATCAGTCAAAGACAATTTCTTTCATGGATCAAGGAAAAATCTTAGCCAAAAGTTTGTCCTCAAGGATAAAGTCACTACACAAAGTAGTAAAGGCATTAACATGATTTGTAGGATCTCCCTTTCCTCCATATTTCTCAAATCTATGGATCTCTATACCTTGTGGCACAAGAGTTTTGAATATCTCCAAAGATTGTGGGTTGGTTTTGACATAATATGAAGGTGGGCCATTTGGATTTTGATTTATGGTGGAGACTTGATGTTGAGTAGATGGAAGGATTTGTAAGAGGTTTCTAATGATAGGATCATTGCTTGTGGTTTTAGATGGAGGTGAATGTGGTGGTGGTGTGCATGCATTGGAAGGACTAGTGAATGAATTTCTTACAAAAGGAGATATAAGATTCGATGCCACATAGGTATAAGGAGAAGTAGTGGAAATTTTTGAGGTAGGAAAGATATTTCTAGTTGGTTGCATTGTTGTAGTCACTTGAGGATTGGTATAGGTTGGAATGGATGTTATGGTTGAAGGGGGAGGAGTTTGCTTTCATACTTGGCTTTGCACATTGTTTGAAGCTTGAGCACCATTGGTGGTGGAAGGAAGATTTTTTCTAAAGATGTGAGCTATGTTACACACAACTTCCAATCCTTCATCACTTTCCATTATGCGGTGAATACTATCTATGGTAGGTGTAACAGTGTTGGAAATTTTTTCAGTACTCATGCTATCTTGTAAATTAGCTAGGTCTTCATGCATTTTCATTATTTTTACTTGAGGGATGTGATCAACCATTGTTTGAACAATTGGAATATCTCTTGTAGGTAAGGTAGGCATAGCTAAAGAGGTATAAAAGGTATGGTCTATACCTAGTGAACTAATACAAACACTAGAAGTAAGAGAGCTTGATAACCCAAGATCCACAACGAGTGTTTTATCACAAGATGCTATGAGTCTTGCACTTCATATAACCATAGTATTACTAGTAGGACACCAAGTAGTACATCTCATGCAAGGGATAAACCAAATAAAGTGCAATGAACACAATCTCCTATCCTTGCAATTACACTTGAAATGCAAAAAAATGAGATAACAACAATTCTACAAACTATAACAGAAAATTGAAAGCGAAAAATAGAAGCACATAAAATCAATTTGAAATCTTGAAAAATAGAAAGTCAAAGTCAACAGGGACTAAGATGCTAGTAAGGGTGTCTTGGTCCTACTGGTGAAATTATGAGGTTCCAAGAACTGAAACAGACAACAAACAACAAAGAGAGGATTCTGAGCTAGAAACACTGAGAGGGACTAAGATGTTAGGAAGGGTGTTTTAGTCCTCATAGAGGTTTTTCTCATAAAAAAAAAAAAATTCTAGATTGTTTATAGTGTTCACAGGTTTCCTATTTAGGGATTTGTTGTTTAGAAATAGGAAAATGTGCAAATGAATGCAAGAAAAAGTAACTAATGACAAGCAATCAAATGCAAAGTTGCATGCAATGTTTTTCAATTTTGGATGTAATAACAATGTCTCTAAATTCAATTAGGATGATTAATAATGCACTTTTCAAATTTTCAATGAGATGAAATTATGCAAGAAAGCAAAAATGCAACCTATATGCACTTTCATTGATGCAAATATGAGAAACCCTAGATGCAATTTAACTATGTATGAGAAACCCTACATGCAATTTGACTAATGCAAGATGCAATGCAAGAATGAATGCAACCTAGGACTAGAAATTTAATGAACTCCAAATCAGAAAATGAATGCTCAAAAATGGCAGGAACTAACCAAAATGAGCAATATGAAAAATGTGATGGGGGAAATCCCACCTTATTCTCCTATTGCCACTCAATAATGTCTTAGGAGTCCTAATTGGATTTACTATCAACCTCACAAGGTGAGTCAATTCTCAACAAGGAAGACCTAGGAAGGGGTTCTTTAAGCTTTTAGGGGTTCACCACCAAGCGAATTCTTGGAAAAGAAAAGTAAGCGTTCAACTCATAAAACCTAACAATGAAAGCTAAATGATGAGTGCAAATGATGAAATTATGTAAAAGAAAGTTAGGATATGTGTACTTGGAAAGTTTGGAAATGCAAAGAAGTTGTAAAAATATTCTATGGAGGACTAAGATGCCCTTACTGTCTAATATTATCGCTACTATTTTTTGAGGTAGATGAGAAATCTTCAAATGATGGAACCAGATCTGAAAGAATCTCTGAAAAGTACCCTTGGGAGGACTAAGATTCCCTAGGTGAAAAATTAAATCCTAAAAATACGTTAAGGGGGACTAAGATGCACTAGGTGGTATCTTAGTCCCAAGGCATGAAACTCAGGGCACAGACTCCAAAAAGGGGCCCATTAAGGCACACTTGAAATTAGGATCCCAAGACCTTTGGGGGATAAAGACACCCTATGTGGCATCTTAGTCTTCACCCAAAAATCAGGGACACACACAAAGAATCATTAAATTATCATTTCCCCTTTGATGTTTGTTGGGATTAGCCAGAAAAAGATGCAATTCATTAGGCTTGTGGATGCAAAATAGGACCAATTAAGAAATAAATAGGGATAAATAAAGCAAGGAAGGCCCAAACAAGTGTGAAAATGCAAGGGTATGCATTTTCCTACACTACAACTAACAATCAATAATTTTTTCTTCCCTTGAATGTGTGTTTGTAGATTTATAGGTTGAAGATCAAGTGGAGAAGAAGTTTAGACAAAAATTGTCAAATTTGTCAAGTTGCAAGATTTACCTTTATAGTGCAAGAACAAAGAAAGGAAGCTACAAAATTTATTATAGGTTTTTAGGAGCTGAAAATCGAGGATCTAAGAGTGCAGAAATCAAGGAAAATAATCAGAATCTCAGTTGCAAAAACTCTAACAGGGATCCATTCACCACTAAAGGAGAACCAGTCCTTTGTGCCCTACAAATAGGCTTCTTCTAGCAAGGTACACATTAAGTGCTAATATTTCTAGATTGAAACTATGTGATTTTTTGTATCCAGAAATATTAGCAGTTGATTATTATGGACTGTGGAAACTTGATGCTATTAAGGTACACATCATTTTAAGCTTTGAAAACTCCCCTCATAGTTGCTATAATAGTTAGGGTTATTTTTTGATTGTTATTGTTATCTTATATCACACACATAATTTAATGTTTAATGGTGGAAGATTAGTGGTTCATCATCTTGTTGATTCATTTTGATGCAAACCCTATTTTCCCCACATAAACAAAAGAAATCAAAATCCAAGATAAAAAAACTAACTTAAACAAAGCATTATGATTCTCCACCCTCACCACAACAAAAAAAAGAGAATATAATGGACATTGTCATTAGACCTCCTACTATGATTAACTTGGATGATAATGAGATTGTTAAGATTGATGAGGAAGTGCATAATTAGTTGAATTTTTTATTTTCCTCTTCCATGAATTTATATGGGTTCAACCATGATGATTCTCCTAAAAAGAGTAAATCACCACATGTTGAACCTAGTGCTTGTCCTTGTATGACACTTTTTGTAGTCCCTTTGGCTAGTCGTTTGTCTTCTATATATAATGATCAAGATTGGGATGCAGATGACCTGCCTTAGGTTGGATCCCATTTGACATACTTCTTTATTTTTTTTTATTTCTATGTTCTTTAGGGATTTTCATATAAACTCTTGTGATCTCTTGTAACACGACGTTTATCATTTTCTACTTTAAAGTAATTTCTCACAACATGGTGTTTAGCAATTTCTTTAAAATGGGGGCATGCATTGGAATTATTTCATTTTGGCATTAAAAAAAATTGAGATTTATTGCTTCACTTTGTTCATAGAGGTTTAACTTAGTGTAGCATTGGCATATCATCTTGATCATTTTTATCCTTTTTCCTCACCTAGTGGACAAAATATTTTCACTAGCCCGTGAGTATTTTATGTTTACCTTTTTCCTCACCTAGTGAAAAATGGATTTTCACTAGCTCATGAGTATTTTGTTCACATAGTAGACATCAGATTTTCACTTGTGAATGGTATTTTATGGACAACAGTACGATCGTGATAGCCCATCATTTTCCTATTTTCATTTTTGCATTAGCTTTAACATTGTATGCTAGTGTATCAGGTCTTGTTGTGCATATCTTACACATCTTATGTGTCCTTTTGTCCTTATTTTGGTGTAGTTTAAAAAAAAAAAACCTTTTCCACACTTAATTTGGGAATAATTAATAATAAAATGAGCTTAATGATGCCTTAATTTGTTGTTGTAATGTTTTTTACACTTTTACATTAAGTTTAGGGCCCTTTTTCATAAAATGGACTTAATTGTGCCTTATTTAGGGTGTTGTAAAGTGTATATTTGCACTTTCACACTAATCTAGGGCTTCATTAATTTATTGAGGTTAATTTTCCTTAATTGGTCCCTTTAATTCAAATCCAAGCCTAATTAAATGATTTTTTTTAGGGATAAAACTTGACATTCATAAATGCAATTTCACAACACTTAACTTTGGAAGATGTGTGTCCTAGGTAAGTGACCAAGGACCCATTTTCCATAGGGTGAATGGGTCGTCACTTGATCCTATGACCTTGATTTTGCATAACATTTCACCTTGTCTGCTGTGTGTCCTAGGTAAGTGGCCTAGGACCCATTCACCACATGGTGAATGGGTCCTTATTTAGACCTAGGACCCCTCTTTTAAATATGTTTTTGGGGGTATTTTAATGATTTGAAATCCATAATTCAATGTCGGCTTGTGATATTTGAATTTTGGGAATTAATCTTAAGATAGGTATAAATAAGAGGTTATTTCACTAAGTTTCATTTTTTAGACTTTCAAGCAATCAATAAAATTTCACAAGAGAATTATAGGAGCATTCAAGAGCATTTCTAAGGCATTCAAGGGAAAATTTATTGAAGATTATTGCAGCAATCAAGATTACATTGTCATGTCAAATATTTATTGCATCATGCATGTTGTTTGAGCTGATATGTTGTTGTAGTCTTCAAGATCTATGAGACCATATCAAAGGCATTATTTCAAGAAAGTTTCATGATAAATATCTACATCCATGGAGACCACTTCATGCTAGATTACAGATTTGTTATCCAAGGTTTCAAGTAAGGTTTCATTATTTCATGTTTCATTGTTTCATCATAAGGTTTAATTACCAAAGCAGGCTTTGACCAAGGGGAACCCCTACTCCCTAGAAAACAACATATTTCTCCCTTTGACCAATGCTAATATTTATGATGAATAAAGGGATTAAGATTAGTATCTTTGGATAATAGCTCATGATATGTGGGGATTGATGGAGTGTTGGTAAATTAGGATCAAAAGGGGATGAATAATTAGGATTATTGTAGATAGGTGGTGAGTTTAATGGATGTGAAATTATTGTTTTTAGTAAAATATGGATAGATGGCGGAGTTGAGTGTTCAAGATCTATAGGATTTGATGGATTATTGAATATATTAAGATATGGATTATCATGAACAGGTGGAGGCTTCAATGGTTTAAAACTAAGGTTGGTATGGATGGATGGATGATCTAGTGGTGTAGGATTTATAAGGATGTATGGTTGATGAGATGGGCTTGGATTAAAATTTAGAGACGTTGATGCATTTATATTATAAGATTAATTTGGATGGATGGAATAGAATTAAGATTAATAAGTTTGTGAATACAAGATTTTAAGATTTAAGTAGACGAGGATTATCTATGTATATTTCTTTATTTAGGAGGGCTCCCCTACCTATCCATGTAAGTTGATAGTTTAGGGGAACCTTGGTCATGATATCCTTCTTTTTCATTAAGATATAATCTATTAAATCACTTTCTTTGTTATAGTGATGACCAATGAATTTTTGAATTAGGTAGATGTAATAGCTTGTGAAGGGATATTCTTAGGATGAAGGTTCTTGATTGTATTTTCGGGTGTTTTGGGCCTACTATTCAATTTCTAAAAGTATGGTATGATTAACTTCCTAAGTCTAACCACTTACTACTACAGCTGTTGCCCTCTGCAGGATAAGAGCTGGCATCCCAACATTCCAAATGGCTGCATTATGATACCCAGTCAATTTACTTGTTTGAATGGGAATATTGGCAAATCATTCCCCACGCCGATCTATTATAATACTGGTTTACCCTGTCTTTCACACAGTTTCCTTCCTTGGCGTCATGTTAAACAGGTACATCCGATTTTTGCGATTAAAGACAAGACATTTCCACCGTCCACTGCAGAGAATCATAATGTTTTTGTAGTAATTACTTTATTTGTAACATTTATTATTATTTATATAATATAATGTTATTTTTATTATTTCTAATACAACAGTTATAATTCATTGTAATTATATATTTTTTTAATACATATAGCTGATCATCTCTGTATTATTAATAAAATATTTTTTAAATTATATAATGGGGTTTTAAAAATATATAAGATTTTATTTTGACTTGAATCTTGATGACAAGAATAACAATATATTTAAACCATCACACTATGTTACTAAGGAAATCTTTTAAAATACATTAATATTATAACAATAATATTGTTTTTTTGATTAAATATTATTTTATTATTATATATATATTTTCTATTGTAACAATTTTTATTACAATAATAATTATTCTCTTATTATTTTTGAATAATATTTTTAAATTTATACTTTTTATTAATTTATAATTTTGAACAATATTTTTATGCTTTTTTTCTTTAAGAATTTTGTTTCCTATTTTTATCTTTCTTCTAGAGTCTAATTTTACAATCTCTCTCATAGTATCTTTCTCATTTTAATTTCAACTTTTAAACAAAATTGTTTAGAAGAACTCATTTTTCATTAGAGAATTTATATTTATGATTATGAATCATTGACTTACTATTCATTGTGTTTAGGTGACATTACATAAGTGAAATACAAGAACTTCCTACGCTTGAAATGATTTGTGGTCTTGATACTAAGAAATTGTTAAAAGATCTACGATGTCTAGTCTTTCAATAAAAAAAAAAAAAGGGAAGAAATTCTTAAGAGATTATTTATGGCTGCAAAAAATATCTTATATAATAGTAGGGGAGAGGGGCCTAGAATGGAGCAGGGTCCAATAGTGGGGATAGAAGTAGTCCTAAGTGGACCCAATAGTAGAGCACTTTAATATTCAATTGCAAAACACTTTTTATCCATAAAGTATGCAAAGGGACAAATCATGTGATGCCACATCAGCACACCAATAAAACATGACTTAGTGCACCGCTATGGGTCTCACTTTTTTTTAGGGCCTTTTTGAATACTTCAACAAAAAGCATGCTGATGTGGCATCATATTTGATGATGTGGCCCTAAAACGAAATATAGAAACACATGAGTTGCCGATTGTACATAACTGAGAGTGATTTGAAATTTCCACGTAGAATTTTGAGAAACACGAAGTTAGGGTGCTCCACTATGGACCCCTCTACCCTAGTCTATTGTAGTGAATGACTGCAATAATATGTATAAACTTAATTCACTTATTAAAATTTATGATATTTAAATGATATTCACATAAATGAAACATGATAATTTCTTAACAAAGAATTTATAGAAATACAAAACATTTATACAACAAATATATTGACTACAATATAATGATGATATATAGTTTGTATAATAAATATATTAGCCACATCATATAAAATTTTTAGATACAACATCAAGATACAATAAAATCCATAACATTTCTTTAAGGTTACAAGGTTGATAACAGCTATAATTAATTAATCCTAATCTTTATGTCCTCTTATTTCATTTCCCAATCACAGTTTGTCCACACATTAGCGGCAATTCAGACTTAACAAATAATCTTACACTATTGCCGCCTAACAAACTTAGATTTTTCTTTGTTTTTTCCTGAGATTCTATCATGTGATTTGATTTGTAGCATCAAACCTCTCTTAATTTATTTCAGAGTTTCGAGTATTTAATCAATCATTTGAAATACAGAGTACGACACCAATCTAAAGTACAGGATCACAAACTTATACCAATTTTCAAGAATAAAAAAACATCATGTAGTGCCCAAACACATGACATTTAGGCAACGCAATATTCTATGTGGGAAGTGAATTGTTTGTCTTTCTTAAGGTGACATAAATTTATTGAAGAAAACAAAGAAGTCGTCAGAAAATATTTTATAATCCACTTTAATGGGTGGGCAATTGGGAATAAATTGAATCTTTATGTGGCCTCATTTCATTTGATTATGATTGGGAGTTGTTGCATTGACCAACATTCCAAACTTTATTTGCTTTGCTTCACCAGAAAAGTTATGGAGGTGTTTAAGCCACGGTTGCCTTTCTTTTAATGACAACTACATTATTAATACCCAACATTTCTTTTGCATTTCCTAGATGGGCCTCACGTTTATAATTTGTTTCATTGCCAAAATATCTAGACTTTATTTAATTCACTTTAAAATCCAAAATTTTAAGATCCAACCTAAAGTATTTTATGCAACTATATGATATTTTAATAATTTTAACAATTCTTTTAATATATATTAATGGTAAGTATTGGGTAAGGTGGGTGTGATAAAAGTTGAATAATTCAATACATAAAATCACTTTCATATGGTTTGAATAATTCAAAACTATTGATTATTGCAAAATAATAAGAGAAAAAGATGGTCATTGAGAATGTATTTTGTTTAGTGTTTGATGTTACATCACAAATGACAGCATGCTACCCTCAAATCTACAACTATTAGTCATCATTGTATTTCCACTTCTTACATGTTAGATCTTTTCTCTTTTCATTTTAGTGGGCACCTTGGAGAAATAATAATACTTTTCTACACTAATATATGATAGATTTAATTAAGTGATTTAATAATACAAATAATCATATAGAAAATGATGAGTTTAATAAATTTAATAGTGGAAAGAAAACATATATTTGTTATTTGTTTTTGTATTTTAATATTGATTTATTGTTTTTGTACATTTAATAATTAGAGAACTATGCTCTAATTTAGATTTAAGATTATGTAATAAATCTCTCTTTAATATTGTTTTTATATGGGATTAGGTCATGTCATGTGGTCTACTTTTGAACTAGATCATACCACATAATGTAGTCTTAATATTGTCCCTTTATGTATTGGTGATACAAAAAAAATTCATACACTTATGTATTTAGTTCTTATTGGAAAACAAGTCATCATAAAAAACTATCATAACTCAAAATTTTGACTAGTCAATCAATGGTAGTAATTAGAAAATGGTATAATAATAAAGTAATTATGTAATATTAAATCACCAATACCTATTATAGGATTGTTGTAATCTTATATGGCCAAAAAATAGTTATTATAATGGTTAAAGTTAGAACATTTTTTAGTGAATGCCACTAAGATCATGGGCAATAATCAATATTGTCAGCATGTATTAGATATTTTGTTTAATTACCTAGATACTTAATGGTATAAGTGTAAAAATTACAATGTAGGCTTAAAATAATTAAAAAATACATTTAAAATAATTAATATGATCCAACAGTAGCATGCCCCTTGGATTGGAGCTAAAGGTATGCAAAAAAATGATAAAATCAATGAACCCTTAACATTTTAAAACTTTGATGACCATAGTTGATTGCTTCATGTGATGAACTTTATTTTAGTTGCTCAAGAATTTGGTAGCATTGCTTTACTGCATCCCATCTCCTTTCTTCAAAAATGCTTAAGAAATGCTTGATTTATAAATTATTGGTTGGATTGATGGATGGATAAGATTTGATCTTTGAAAGATAGAAAAATATGTTTTTATGTGTGGGTGGAAATGGACTGATAACAAAAGGACCTATTCCAGTTGTTCACTATCAAAAAGCTGGAAATAAATCTTGTAGATCAGTTTCCATGATTTGACAACTTTTCTTGCAACTTTGACAACTTTGCAACTTTCTTCAATTTTGCTCTCCAATTGATCTTAAACCTAAAATCTGCAATCACACATCAAAGAGAAGAAAAATGTTGATTTGTTAGGGAATGGGGGTTTTCCTTGGTCAAACCCCATTTTGGTAATTAAACCTTGAAATGAAATAGAAAATAATGAAGGAATGATGACTGAACAACAATATGTAACAACTCAACAAACCTTATTTGAAACCTTGGAGTACAAATCTGCAAACTAGCATGAAGTGGCCTCAATGAATGTAGATATTGATCATGAAACTTGATGTGAAATAATGCCTTTGAATATGCTCAAATTGATCTTGAAGACTACATCACCATATTAGCTCAAACAACATGCATGCTGCACTAATCTTCTTCAAATCTTCCCTCGAATTCCTTGAAAATACTCTTGAATTACTCTTGATCTCATAAAATTTTCTCTAGGATTTGAACTCTTTAAAATCTAGGTGAAACTAAGTGAAATAACCTTATATTTATCTGAATCTTACCATCAATTCCTGCAATTCAAATATCACAATCTTACATTGAACTATGGATTTGAAATCATTAAAATACCACCAAAAACATATTTTAAAGGGGGGTCCTAGGTCTAAGTGAGGACCCACTCACCATTTGGAAAATGGGACCTAGGCCACTTACCTAGGACACACATTGCTTAGTGTTAAACATGATGTAAAAATAGGGTCCTAGAACTAAGTGAGGACCCATTTTCCCTATGGTAAATGTGTCGTAGGTAACTTACCTAGGACGCACAACTTTTATATTTGAGTTTTGTGAAATGAAATTTATGAATGTCATGTTTTATCCCTCAAAAATTGCATTTAATTAGGCCTGGATTTGAATTAAAGGGGCCAATTAAGGAAAATTAACCTTAATAAATTAATAAA
The DNA here is from genome assembly GCA_007258455.2 of Sequoia sempervirens. Lineage (NCBI taxonomy): Eukaryota > Viridiplantae > Streptophyta > Pinopsida > Cupressales > Cupressaceae > Sequoia > Sequoia sempervirens. The sequence goes on from VDFB02270651.1 coordinate 117,161,157, forward strand.
TCCTTAGATTAATGTGAAAATGTAAAGGTACACTTTACAACATAAGAAACAAGGCACAATTATGTCCATTTTATTAAAAGAGACCAAAAATTAATGTGAATATGAAAAACATATTACAACACTAAATCAAGCAATAATTAAGCTCATTTTATTATTAATTATTTCCAAATTAAGTGTGAAATAGGGATACTTTTTCCTACACTACAATCTTGTATATGTAGGATTAGGATTGATTCTCATGTAAGAGAAAATCAACAAGTGGCAAATGACATCATGTTATTGATGCACATTATTATGATTTTGATGGATGAAAGACAAGGGGTGAAGATTTGATGAATATTAATGAATCACAGGAATTGAAAGGAGTTATTTTTGTAGCTAGGTCCTAAATTTGGACCTTTATGTAAGGTTAAATTATAATTATTTTAATTAATGTTTGGTGGAGGAATGTCCAAATGATTAATTAATTAGTAGACTTGATTAGCTTATTCAACTAATGTTAATGGGGATTATACTAAAATTAAATAAATATTGATGTATTTATTTATTTTTTATGAAATGTTGCATAAAATAATTGATTTAATTAAAAAATATTATTTATTCAATTAAAGTTGTTTATTGGGAAAAATGGAAGAATTTTTTAAATTAATTAATTAAAATTGTAATTTATTCAACTAATGTCAAAAATTTCATTAATACATGGTCAATTTTAAGTGTCTATATTTTACCCCTCATTGAGATGGGATTATGACTAGAGGAAGTAATGTTGTTTCAAAGAAGAATAAAATATAATAAATTTTCAAAGGGATGGAATTTGTGGTAGGAATATTAAGTCATTTGAATGAATAAGATTTAGGAAATCAGTTAGGGATGCCCACTTGAGAGAGGAGGTGGATTGATATAGGTAGTCTCTCTAAAGGTGAATGAGGTCCACATGGAAGAGGAATGGGTATAAGGATAGAGATGGTTATAGATATGGATATTGGGATGGGGATGAAAATAAATGATGTTGGAAAAGGATATGATGAGGGTGAGAAGAATAATAGAATAGATGATAAGGATAGTGGATTTGATGATAAATGTATGTGATGGAAATTAGATGTGAGTATATGTTGAACATAGGATGAGAAAATTATATTTTTTTAGCATTTGATGTTATTCACCAAGGTATAAGGACCATAGTGATATTGTGCAAAGAACATGGGGAACTAATATTGAAGGATATTGTAGCGTCGTAACTTATCAACCTTGACAATTTTGCACTAGGTTTAGCTCCCCCTTATGTGTCTAGACCTAATTATTCTCATAATTTTCTTGTTTTTTTATTGATTTTGAAAAATCAAGATATAATTGGTGATCACAAAAAAATACGTGAAAAAGGATGGCAATGATGGGGTCCCACCTTCTTTCCTATTTCGCTATGGTTCATTCAAGGAAATCCTAGAGATCTCAAACAAATAGATTCAATTGAGGGAAGGGGCTATTACAAGGTCTCCTTGGGTGTAATTAAAGACAAAAGGAGGTTCACCACTAAGCGAAGGCTTAGAAAGAAGGAAATGTAAATGATATGCAATTCTAGCTATGTAATCTAGGAAATGAAACTCAAAATCAAAAGAATAAACTATGAATGAACAAAGGTGCACGTGGAAAACTGGAGATGCCTGAAACAAGGTCTATAATCTCAAAATTATGAATTTTGGTGCACACTAGGACTCATATGCCAATTGGGGTGATTTAGTCCCAATATAGGGTTTTAGGCTGAATCTTAAATTTGCAACTGGTAAACCAAGATCTACATGAAATGTTTGAAAACTGGTATATTGGGACTAATATGCCCAAGGTGGTGATTTAGTCGTAGTATCAAGGTTTTTTTGAAACTATGATATCCTCTAGTTATATTTTCTAACTTCTCTCCTCTCCTATCTTTGAGTCTGAAACTCTAAATTCTGACCTATAGGTGACTTTCCATGAAGATGACAACTTCTTGATAACTTTGACAACTTTCTTCAATCTTGCAACTTAGTCTTCAAAGGATCTTTAAATATAAAACACCTATATCTCCAATCACACATGTAGATAAGAGAAAAATATTGTTTTGTTAGTGGATAGGGGTTTTGCTTGGTCAAACACCAGTTTGGTAATCAAATGGGTATGTGCAAGATCATAATGGGCCAAAAAATGGCAATATGATGGGTATGTGTAGGGTATGTGGTTCACGACTTTATTTTTACCCAAAATTGATGAAATGAAAAGGGTTTTTAAAGGAATTTCTAAGCTTTCCACCAATATAAATTATGTTTTACTTTGAATTTAATAAATAATTAAATTATTCATTTTCTATTTGAATTACGACTAAAGTCTTGATTGATAGGTTGATTGAAAAACATCTATACCTTTCAAATTGTATCACATTTTTTTAATCCAAAACATGTGTCACATTCTATGCTTCGCATACTATAGAATTTTAAAAAAAATTGAATTTCATGAATTTTTGACCAAGTTAAGGTGGTTAGACATACGAGTTTTTATATTTTTAAATTTTGTAATAAAAAATCATAATTAATTATTTTCTTGGAAAAAAAAATACAAAAATATATGCATCACATTAAGACATGAGTCTTCTACTTATATCTAAAATCTTATAAAAAAATATTATCATTTTATTGTGGTTAGGGTGGTCAGATAGACACCTACTTATTTTTTCCATGAAATTTAAGTACTACTGCATTGAAATTTCAAATTTTTACCAAATAGATTTTCTTTTTTAAAAATAAGCCTAGTAGTTTAGAAACTACATTCAATTTTCTACAAATTCTATTCTTACATATTTTTGAAATAATATAGATAACTTATTCAAAATTTTATGTCAAGTTGCCTAACTTTGATTTTTCTGAATTTTTTGCCACTTAAGGGCTTGTTTTTCCCATGATGATCCTGCACATAACCAAACCTTGAAATAAAATAAAATTGAATTAAGGAATGATGAATGAACAAATATTCTATGCTGCAACTCACCAAACTGTTGTAACAAAGGTTGCAATCTTGTATGAAATGGCTAGAATAAATGTAGATCTTGACTCTTGATTGTACACTATGGATCTTGACTTGAATGCTTGCTTAAATCATGAAAACCTACATCACAAATGTTAACTCAAAAACAAACATGATGCATGATGACTTTTTTTTTTAATCAAAATCGGATGAACCACTATAACATATTATTTTATATTTAATAATTACATAACCCTGATTCAAAAGGACATATCGATAGGAAAGAATCTGGAAGAAAACCTCTAGCTATCATCCCAAAAAGTTACATAATTTGAGCATAAACCCAAATATTTACATTGCTACATAAATTTTCCATACATATCATCTTCTACAGATTGATATATCTACAATACATATCAGCTACACTACTTTGATACAATAATACTAATACATATCATCTTCTATAGATTGATATATCTACAATACATATCGACTACAATGCTTTGATAAAACAATACTACCTAATTACATTTTTCCCAAATATTTCCCATGTTGCACCTTTGCAACACTTGAGTGTTGATACATTTGACCATTTTCATTTTTCATTTCAACATACCAAAATTTTTTCCTATTCTATTTCCATTCGCGAAAAATCCAGCAATTGATGCAAGATGACTTTGACATGATGCTTGAATCTTGAATATAGCTCCGAAATGCTTGATAATCAACTCCTGAATGCTCTTGAATTCTTTTGAACTCTCTTGATCTCATAAAATTACTATAGGAATGCTTTCATCAACTTGCTAGGAGAAAAGATGTGAAATAACCTTGTATTTATACTTGTTTATGCCAAATTTCTCAAAATTACAACACTACAAGCTGACATCAGATCTAGGAGAATAAAATCTCATCAAGAATTGAATTCAAAATAGGTCCAAGCTAAGTGAGACTCATATTCTAGTTTGGGCATATGAGTCCCAGTAGGTTGATCTTGAGACACAAATTTTAAGAAATGTTAAGCTCTATGCCAAATTCAAGATCAGGCCTCGAAACATAGGTGGGTATGAGTCCCAGATCACTCAATTTGGGACACATAACCCAAAATCATTAAATTATGATTGGTTATTAGACATGTTTCGGGATTATCCTTGGAAAGATGCATTAAACAAGGCTTGTGGATACAAAATAGGACCAAATAATGCATAAAGAAGCCCAATTTTAGTAGCGAGGGCCCAAAAAAATGTGAAAATATAAAGGGATAGATTTTCCTACACCACATTTAGAAATAAATATTAATTATTTGTTTAATGGTAACAAAAGTCCCAAAATAGGTCTAGTCTAGGGCGCCACTGCCCTTGACTAGCCTATTTTGGCCCAATTTTGAATATGTTATTGTTGACATTTTTATATTTGTAAATTCAAATTTATTTGTTGGCTTTTCACAATAAATTTTGTGAGAAATGATGAAAAGCATATAAATATAAGTATTTTTCATAGTTTAAACACCTAATGAGAGTTTGATCAATTAAGCATCATAAAAAGAAAACAAGAGAAGACAAGAGTAGAATTAGTAGTCTTTTTCATCTATCAATATTCATGTTAGAAATGCATCAAGTTTATGAGTAAGATTGTTCATGTTTTATGCGCATTTATTTTATAAGTTGTTATGCCTTGCATAACCACCCCATTTATTAGTTTGGAACAAAATGGGTCCCCCTTGGAGTTGATTTGGCTTTGGGTTTTGTTCGGGTCTTAGGAGTTGTTTTTTTTTGCTCATAATTCTTTTGTTCTTTTGCTCTGTCGGAAGCAGAGCCAGAAACAAAACTAGATTCAAAACTTCTTTAGAGTTCCTAGTCCAAGTTTGGTTCCAACTCCGGGTATGCTTTCTTTCCTTGTTTTGTTCTTTGTTTGTTGTTGTGTTTTTGTACTCTTGGGTCTATTTCTCCCTCGATTTGTTTTGTCATTTTCCATGTGTTTGTTTTTCCCTATTGGAACAGAAACGAGAATTGGAACCTAACTTGGAACTTTCTAAAATTTCTAGATTTTGTTCCCATTTTGATTCTGATTCCACTCATTTGCCCCATGCTTTTTGTTTTTGTTTGTGTTTGGGTTAGGTCTCATTTTTGCTCTGGCCCCACTTCCCATTGTCACTTGTTTCCCTTTTGTTGTCTTGTCTCAATTTTTTTGTTCCTTTTGCTGAGAGCATAACTAAGGTTGGATCAAGACTTGGAACTTTATAAAAGCTCCAGTTTTGGTTTTGGTTTTGGATCTGTGCCCACCTTTCCTTTGGTGTCCGTGGGAGTTGACTGATTGTTTGCATTGTTCATTATGTCCAACCTACCACCTTTATTGCATTAATTGTAGGTTCTTCACACATGCAAAATCATATTTAAAACCTTAATTAAAGTTAACTAGCTTATTATCCTTGTTGTTTGAGTTTTTTAAGCAAACCTGAGCCAAAAGAACTTTGAGGATAGTGAATTGATTATGGGGGCGCCTTCATTGGCAGATTCCTTTCAAAGTTTTTGATATTTTCTCATGGGCATTTTAAGGTAGGTTTTCTTCTCTCTTTTCTTTTTCCGTTTTGTTCGTTCTATTGGCTTCGTGTTTCGTGTGTTGTGTTGTTTGTGTGTTCATGAAACTTTGTTCTATGAATTCTCTTTTTTTCTTTTTTTTTTCTCTTGTTCGTCTTTCTTTTTCTCATTTTATTTATGTCCTCTTTGTTAATCTTTTGTTGTTTGCTGTAACTTTTGTAGCATGTGTGGGTTGTGTAGTGCCCTAGTTTTTAATTAGGGCTTCCATTTACCAAGGTTGTTGATACTCTAAATGTTTGAAACTATTTTTGAAACTTGTTTCATCTTGATCCCTTGTTGATTTGATGTGTTCTATGGTGGGTTTGTGTTTCCCTAGATGGTTAAGTGGACATATCGAGCAAACTAGGGTTTTCCCAATAACTTTTATAAAATAGGTTCCTATGGGTTAAATTGATCTTTGTATGATGAGTATCTGGGGTTAAGCCCCTCTATTTTTTGATTTACTTATCGTTCATGTGACTCAAGTCCTTAGATTCATATGACCATGCCTTTAATAAAGTGCCCTATCTTATGGTAAAATTGGTGGAAGCGGACTCGGTACCAAATTTGTCCTGAGGATGTTTATATTAGGACTCATTCCTAAAATGGTTATGTTTCTGGTCATTTATATTTCTTGGTCTTCACACTTGTCATTGAGTGGAATCAGAACCAGAATGGATATCGAACTCAAAATTTGTAATTAGTTTCTTGTTCTAGTCCTATTCCACTCCTGGTTCCGATCTTGTCCTGGTTTTGGTTCTGACTCCGCTATTGTTGAAAAAATATGTCATGTCCTTGTTGCTTCTATGGCTCTACCTCTGACAAAGGTTGAAGTTCGGTTAAGTTTAAACATTGTTTCAAAGAGATGGAGGTGGCTATTGACTAATGTATTGATTTCTATGTTTTTGTTCCTCTAATACAAGAGTTTATTGCAAGAATTAGAGGATGTACATGGGGCATCAAATGAGGCTTCTTAGAGGATCCAACAAACATAAACTTCAAGACAAGGAGTTAGGATGAAGAAGATTAAAGTAGAGCAACTCCCCTATACTCTAACGTTCAAACATAGAGAAGTTACTCTTACCGCCAACAAGATCGATTCTAATTGGGAAAATATTGCTGATACCAATTTAGTCCCTTTTGACTATGAGGAGCTAGTGGATGAAACTTTCAATGAAGATGTTACACCAAGGGACAAGAGGATTGTTCAATCAGGATTGGCACATGTTGCACTATTCCCTTTATCCGTTCAAAGTCCAAAATTGATATTAGCAACTGCTGGGGCTTACAATCCTACTACTAGGCAGTGTATGGATTTACAAGGGAATGCTATTATTGATCTAACATCTCAAATGTTTAGGTTCATGTTTGATGCACCTGTTCCATAGAATCCTAGGTAGTTTAATGAAGGAGAAGCATTAAAATTTTACAGCAATAATAAAGAAAATAATAGGTCCCACATGAACAAGCACTAGATGAGGGTAGAGAAAAAGTCTCTAACCAAGCTTCCTCACTAGCCTAAAAGGGTAGATTCTAATAAAGAGATTGGGGACATAATCATGCTGCTCTCTAGGGTGTTTGGGAAAAGGGATGCTTCACATTTTAAAGAATGGATGTTCCCATTCATCCAAGCTATCTTGGAAGGTAAACAATAGTTTGAATGGCCAATGGTGGTGTCAGAAAGTATACATAATCAGATGCTCAGAGTGAGAGAAACCAAGAGTTTCTTTATGACCTCTTATGTGGTCTATGCAGCTACTAAAATGGGGATTTTTCCTGGACTCCATATAGTTGGCATACTGGGAGAAGTCGAAGGACAAAATAAGGTGTGGGAGCACTACAATCAGCTTACATTGCAAACATCAGAGTCACACTATAGGATGGTGAATGATTCCTCCCTTTATGTTGTCATTAATAGGCTCACTGGTGATGTTGGATATAGATTAAGTAGGGAGGTAATGGATTTTATCAATGAATGGGGACATTGGCTTATCTAATACCCCACATACACTTACTTCATATTAAGAGACTTTGATGGTCATCCCATTTTTCTTCCTAGATGTTGCGACAATAGAATTTTTTTAATGGAATTTATATATCAAGCTTTGGCTATTAATTTAAAATTTTGCACCAAACACAAGACTAGTTGCAAAATGTTCCCAATGAAGTTGGGTGAGTTTAGTTGTCCACACATTGTGGCAGCTAAAGTTGTCTATGATGAATTAATTTATCTAAATTTGGGTTTATACACAACTAGAAAGCACTATGATCCTGGGCACAAGATGTAGGCTTTGCAGCTTCCTAGCCTCTTTAACATGCATTTCAATCTTTTGGAGGACTTTTGGATGGACCTTCAGGATGAATATGATCTTAGGAAAAGAAACTATGAGAGATTTCCTATCCCACTCATGGTTGAGTATGGGATTATAGAAGATATCTTAAAGAATTTTTCAAATGATGGGGTGACTTTGGATCCTCAATATGAGGCTAAGAACATAGGCACTAGAAATATTAATCCAGTGGACTAGACTACTGAAGAGTATATTGATATAAAACAAGTTGCAAGACCAGCCTTGGATAGAAGTGTGCATTGGGTTGGCTTAAGAGTTAACTAGCCTGAGGCTCAATCATCCAAAAAGAGGAAAGTTGTTGGTAACACTCAAGGCTATAAGAGGAAAAAGAGAAGGATGGCACCTAAAGGAACCCTTAGAGTTTATTCCTTCTAACGAAAAAGAGCAGGTGGTTGCCCAAGACCTCCCAAAGGTACAAGAAGGTGAGACAATTGCAGAAGTTGGTGCTTCCACATCTGTTGTAGGAGAAGTATCTGCTCAATCCTCTGTTACACAACAACTAGGTTAGGAATCCCCAAAGGGAACTGTCCATAAGGAAGTTGAGCTACTAAAGGAAATGGGTTCAAGAATTGAGATACATGATATTGCTACTGATTTTAAAAATACTCCATCTTATAAGGAGGCTCATGTAGTAATACTCTTTATGTAACAGATGATGTAGGGACCGAGTATATATTGATAGAGGAGGACCAATGGAAGCTCTTTGAGGATGCCAAAAGGGAAGTTGATGCCAAGGAATAAGTTGAGGCATTAGCTAAACAACAAAAAGAAGATGCTAAAGCACAAGTTATGTTATTAGCCAAGCAAAAAGAATTGGAGGCTCAAGTTAAGGCTAATGAATTGGCTCAACAACATCAACAAAAGGAGCAGGAGCTCAAAATGAAGGAATAAAGAGATAAATTGATTTTGCAACAGAAAATTCATAATCTTAAGGAGGAGAAAGCTTCTCAAAGAAGGGAAAAGGAAGCTCTTCAGGCCAAATTCAATGCACAAGAAGAGGCTCTTAAGAAAAAAGAAGAACAAGAATGTTTGGAAAGAGAGAAATAGGCTGCTAAGATTGTTGAATATGAGAAAAAGTCCAAGAGGCATGGGACTATCTTAAGGAGCTAAAAAAGCAATGAGATTAGATGTTAGACGAAAGAAGGTAAGAACAAAATGATAAGAGGTCGAGAAGCTTGCACAAGAAAGGGCACAAAAAGAGCAACAAAATGCACAAGAGGTTGACTGTCAGCCTAAAAATACTATATTGCAACCTCTATCCTCTGCTACTGATGCTTCTCCTTCAGCATAGGTAGTTACTACTCCCATAGATCCCACTTGGTTAAAGCTTGACTTGGAGAGAAAACAAATAGTTCAACCACAACCTTTAAACTAGGATGAAATGATGAAAGAGATTGAGAAGGAGAGGCCTAAAAGGAATTCTAGGGTTCTCCACTCAACCAAAGTAATAGACACAGGGGAAATCATTATAGAGTGTGCAATACCAATGGTGGACAAGAACTAGGAGGATATGCAGATGACTAATTGTCAATTGGGCACAATAAATTTGGGAAGGCCTATGTTAAATTAGAAGATGAATTTGATTGATATTGTGGTGTCCTCTACTAAGTCCATGATGATCAGAGATAAATAAAGGAAAGATGAGCTTAAGGCTCAGCTAGATCAATTGCATAAGTTTTTGAAAGATGTTTCAACTCCTATTTCTCAACAAGCTGCTACCCCTGAATCTATAGTTTTGTTAAAAAAGAAGGAAGCAGATGATTTGTTGCAAATGAGGAGAAAAGTGGGAATTATGGAAAGATGGATTGATATGCTCAATCAAGATTTTGATGAGGTATTGATTGATGGTTTCAAGATTCATGAAACAATGCTTGATTTGGCAGGGGATTTAAACCAAAATACTAAATGTCTAGACAAGTAGGATGAAGAATATAAGCAGTATATTAAATTGCTTAAGGACATTAGCAAGGTACCTAAGTCAACTCTGCTTGAGCATTTAGTTCTTGAGGATGATAATGTGGATTTTGTTGAGAAAATTGTGAGTATAATAGGACACAAATCCAAGTCTATTCTTGGGAATCAAAATGAGATTAAAGAGGTGAGTAAGGAATTGAATCAATAGATTGATGAATTAGAGGCAATTGTGGATATTTTAGTCACTCTAGACACCTTGGTCAAGAAGGGTATTACTTTGGATAAGATGAAGGAGAAGTGGAGGAGTAAATTTGAAGAGGTGATGCAAAAAGGAGATGATGGAGAGGATTTTTTATTAGATAGGTTCATGGTTATCAAAGAAGAAGTGAAGGCTACTAAGAGGGAAATAATCAAATTAAAGGAGGTACAAAAATTAGTTGTAGCAGAATTAAAGAGGATTAAGTTTGAGGATGATTGATTGGATGGAATTGATGCAAATACTCTTCAACAAATGTTTTCCAATTATGATGAGTACATCCCTGAGCATGCAACAAAGAACTGATATGGCTCTCTTCACTAGACATGTCTCCTCCTCTCCTCTTTTGTAGGGAATTGATGTTGATTCAACATCAGTTCCCTTCCTAAGTTCCACCTTCTTCATTGGATATCAAAATTTGTGCAGCATTGTACTCCAGCCTTTTTAGCTCCAGATTAGTAGTCTAGTTCTTTGTTCAATTTTGACTCCTTAAATTGTGGATGTAAATTGTTGCTTGAGAGGAACTTGTGCATGTGGCACCTATATGTACTATTTGGTCTTATTTTTGAAAAGGCCGACTAATTGAAGAAAGATAAGCCACCTGATGATAGCAATAGTGATTAGTTCTAGAATTTATGTTTTAGTAGAGATACTTTTTAAGAGTTCAGTTGAACTTGGTTATATGTGACAACTTTTTATACATTTATATGTTGTTAAACTTGGATCTACTTTTGATAAGGTTAAAGATGCATGATCAATCCGTATGCCAGTGATTTGTTGTGCCTAAATTTTTTCTATTTTATGAGAATCAATAGAGGAAACTGGATTCAATATTATCTCATTGGGTTATCTATGAATGAAGTTATTGTTATGTTTGTTTGATCTGTGTGTAATGATTAGTGAATGATATATTTTGAAGAAAAGTTTAGTGAATGGTTGTGGTATTGAATTAGCACTATTGATGTATGTAGTGGTATAGTTTATCCTATGGATTGCATCTTGTTGTGGTTGTGGTTAGGAGAATAAACACTCATTATCAATATGCATGTCTTGACATTAAGAACTTTCATTTATGTTCTTCTATCTTAAAACTTTGATCTATCTTTTTATCTTTATTTAAACCCCCCAAAATGTAGATTAGTTGATTTCATCCAGTTATGTTCCTTGTTACCAGTAAAGGCCCCTTGCATATTACAACAATATTGACCATTGAGTGACACCAGTATAATTGAGAATGAATTACCAGGAAATTGGGAATTAGATTACCATGTGTTAGCTTTATTTTTTAAGGAGAAATATAATAGTAATATTCTGTTTAATGTTGTTGTGCTATTTTGACCCTCAACAGATATGGTGCTAGAAGGAGGGCTTGAGGAACATGTTGGCTTGACTTGGGTCATTCTCACTAGATAGGTGCGAGAGAGTTCTTAGATCTTCTCATGACCCTGCACCACTCGTTGAACTTCAAACCCCTACAAAGTATAGACCTCAAACCCATAGGGTGTTGATACCACCATTGTCACCATCGCTTACCCCACCTGGATTTAAACCAAATCCACCTATTCCACCACCTATCCAACTAGTCCCACGACCACAACCCATGGCTTTCTTCGTCAATAATCCCTCACCATTGGGGACTATTGTTGGATGGATACATGATCTCCCCAAGAACCCAAAGAGGTTCTATCCTACATACATGCATGGAGAATCAAGAAGTGTTGAGGAGCACATGCATGCATTTAAGGATGCTTGTACTCATGCTCAGGTGGCTCATCACGATGTTGTGTGCAGGTTGTTCCCCTATTCTTTGGGTGACATGTCATACAATTGATACCTAAACTTACCTCAAGGGTCTATTCTAAGTTGGACAGACTTGGAAAATTCCTTTATCAATTAGTTCGGGGTTTATGTAAATCTTTCTATTCTCTACCACCAATTTTCCACAATAAGAAAGGAGCATCATGAACCACTGCCCTTATTCAATACAAGGTTCCAAAGAATCTATCGAAGGTTATAGGATCCTTACTTGGTTGCTGAGAACATTTCCATTTTGGTGTACTTAAGGGTTGTGGATCCTTTGATTGGTCTATTATTGAAGAGGACTTATCAGCCACCCAAAATTGATTCGTTGGCTAAAGTATATCACTTGGCCATCCAGTTGCAACAACAGATAAGTTAACAATCACGGAGTATAGCAGGAGTTCTTCCTCCTTTAGGATACCAAATGCCCAATCCACCCACTTTATTCAATATGGTCCTAGGGATGTCCTACTCCCAATACAGACCTATGTTTGAATTCCAAGCTTCACCTCCCTTACCATTCTTCACCAATGGTCCCCAGGATTCCTCCCAGCAAACTCAAAATTACCAAAATCAAGCTGGAGGATCAAATCCTATTAATCAACCCTCTGCAATGAAGACTGCAGAAAGTGAAAAGACTCTGCAATTGAGTAGTGAGATGGAGACTCTTAAAAAGACTCTACCACAGATGTCTAATGATATGGCTCAACTGAGATAGAACCCTCCTCAGAATCAAAATTAAAACTTTCAAAGTCAGGGAGGATACTCAAATCAAGGAGGTTATTCTAACTAGAACTCTAACCAGAATTACAACACTAATTAGAATTAGAAGAACTATCAAAATCAAAATTCCTCTAACCATGATTATCAAAATCATAATAGAGGATACAATCAAAGGCCTAATAACAATAGACAATGGAACACCAGGCTTAATAATGGGGGAGTCTCCCATAATTACTAGGAAGGTGATGAGAAGCAACACATTGCTAATGTAACAGACCTCAACTTCATGACTAATTGGTGTAGGCTACATGATACTGTGGCCCATTCTGAGGTGAATTTCCTAGGGATGGATAAGATGGTTAAGATAGCCCATGCTGATGCTCCATTACTAGGCACTTCCAGCAAATATGGTGGATCTACTGATGCTACCATGACTTATGAGTTGTTTGAGGAGGAATTTCCATTTCCTAGTCAGGAAGAGAATGAATTGGTGGAAGATATGTATGATGGCCAAACTTTCCAAACCAAGGGAGGCCATTTCCTTAGAAATCAAAATAAGGGGCCATTCACCGCATCCATTCCTCCTAATAACATGGTCTCACCAAACCAGAATGCAAATAATAATTCACCACCACCAAAGGGGCCATCATATTTTCAGAATAAAGGTACTCCCCCTTTCTTTCCTAAGTATCAAGAAAAGAATGATTCAGAATTTAATTTCATTGCAGAGATGCATAGGTAGAAAAATTCAATGTTATTCTTTGATGTTATGAAGTGGTGCCCTACTCAAATGGAAATTTTGTTGAAAGCCTTAGAGGAAGCATACAAGTCAAAATGGAAAGGAAAGATGAATCCCACTAATGAGATGAATGCAACACTCTATAAAGGTAAGATTGGGACTCCACCTTTCCTTTTGAGTTTAAGAATTTTTTGAAAGAATCTATATAATTGTCTATTAGATTCTGGGGTGTCGAGAAATGTCATGCCTTTTTCAATTTGTAAGAAGTTAGGTTTGAGTCCACTCCAGACTAACAAGAAAATTATTCAATTGGATAAAACATAAGTAAATATGGTAGGAGAGCTTAAAAATATCCATGTACAGATTGGATTTGATCCAAGGATCCAAACTTATATGGATATCCATGTTGCAGATATCCTAGAAACCTATGGTATGCTCTTGAGTAGAGACCTAATGAAAAGTATTGGGGGATATTTATCTTTTGATTTCTCACACATGTGGCTTCCCTAGAAAGGGATAGCTAGCCAGATCAGAATTGAAAGTGAGCCTAGGCTCAAACACATGATCACTGAGTATGATTCCGCTAATGAGGTAGCCTATTTTGAGACCAAGATAGGAGTTTAAAATTAGGAGGAAATCATGACTTTCTCTATGTTTCAATCTAATGATCTATTTCCTCTAGAACCAACTGACCTGATGATTGCAATTAACTAGCAAGTCTTAATCAAAAATTTGCAAGAGGATAGGGTGGTGCTGGGAAAAGAGGCTGATATGTGGAGTTTGTTGCTTCCCAACTGGTGTAGGGTCCATTACCAGAATCATTTTGAGTTAACTTGTCAACCCTGTGTAGATATCTTAAAACATGTCTCTTAGGTAGAAGAAACTTGTGAATGTCAACCCCAAACCTCCATTAATAAATTTCCATTTGAGGCAAGGGATACAACTATCCTTAAAGAGTCAGTCTTGCTCAAAAGGAATTATCTTCTCAATTTGAACAGACTCTGGTTCTATGCTCTAAACCACAAAGAGAGACTGAGGAATCTCAGTCTTTGCCAATTAAACCTGCCCTATATACCCTTCCAATGCCCAAGGAATTGGTCAATAATGTGTTAAATCATGAAATAACCCAAGAGGAGGTTCATGAATCAAGTTCTGAATAGATTTTGAATCCACAAGAACCTTCTAGTGAAGCATGCCCCAAATTACACTTAAATCTTGATGAACAACACCAGTTTGAGCTACCACGTGCTTCTAGCAAGCAAATACCTATGGCCCTAAAGAAGAAATAGATCCCATATCTAGATCAATTATAGATTCTAAAGTTTGATGGCTCTAAGTCCAAGTCAGGAAGTGGAGCAAGGATAAAATTAACTAACCCAAATGGGAAGACTTACTTTGCTTCTTACAGGTTATAGTTTGGTTGCACAAGCAATGTGGCCAAGTATGAAGCACTTGCTCATGGTCTGATGTTTTCCCAACAGAAAAAAGTCACATCTCTCATGCTTTTGGGAGATTCTGAAGTAATTATCAAGCAAGACCACAACCAATATACTTGTCATAATAAAAGATTGGTTACCTATAGAGATAGAGTTTGGAATCTGATTGAGGACTTTGACACTCTTGGAATCACTTTGATTCCTAGGGAACAAAATCAGATTGCAGATGCCTTGGCAGTCACTGCTAGTACTCTGGAGCCTATGCAAAACTCCAAGTTGAAAAGATTTTTAGTTGAACTAGTCTCAATCCCAGTAGTCCTGGATAATGTCAAAAATTTTTAGGTCTTCGATGATGAAAACCACATACTCACCTTCTTGGAAAGTTCTGATGTCTTCAAAGGATAGATAATAGATGAGTCAGAAAGAGATCATGGGGATTGGGACCCTAATAGTTGTGACACTAAAGGAATAATGAATTTGAAAAGCAACAACATTCCCAAGGGAATGATAGCTTTAGAGAGAAAATTTGACTCTGATCCCTGGGCTTGTGAGAGAGTGCCAACTCAAAGTGATGGAGGGAAGTATGAATCAATTAATTTGGCTAATTCAAGTCCTGAAAGAAATGTTTTTATAGGAAAGACTTTCTTTGAGGAGATCATAAATGAAATAGTTAAGGTGTTAAACGAAGACATTGAAACAATTACGGGGAGTTATGAAGATTTAAATACTTTTGACACCTTTGTGCTCATGCACACAATACCTCTGAAGCCAAAAGAAAAGGCCTTCCATAAAAAAAATTCCTCGTGAATGCTTTGATCAAGCCATTAATATAGAAGGAAGTGCAAAATCTTTTGTCAGCAAGAATCATCTTCCCAGTATGACACTCCACTTGGGTCACCAATTTAGTTCCAGTACGTAAGAAAAGCGGGGAGATTAGACTGTGTGTTGACTTGAGGAACCTAAACAAAACCTCTGAGAAGGATAACTATCCACTTCCTTCTCTTGATGAGGTATTAGAAACTGTCAATGGATCTCAAATGATGTCATTCTTGGATGGCTATTCTAGGTATAAGTAAGTGCTAGTTAGCCATGGGGACAGAATGAAGACTGTCTTCACTACTAAGTGTGGGACATTTTCCTATCGTAGAATTCCATTTGGACTAATCAATGTTGGAGCTACATTACAACGTGCAATGGACATAGCATTCAAGGATCTGATAGGTAAGTGTATCATAATCTATGTAGATGACTTAACTATTTTCTCTAAAAACAAGAAAGACCATGTTGTTGATTTAGCAAAACTCCTTAAGAGATGTATCAGCTGTGGAGTATCCCTAAATCCCAAGAAATGTGTCTTTGGAGTTTCTGAAGGGAAATTTTTTAGGCATGTGATATGGGTATGTGTAGGATCATCATGGAAAAAACATGCCCTTAAGTGGCAAAAAAATTATAAAAACCAGTGTTAGGCAACTTGACGTAAAAATTTCAATAAGTTATCTATATTATTTAAAAAATATGTAAGAATAGAATCTATAGAAAATTGAGTGTAGTTTCTAAAATACTAGGTAATGTTTAAGAATATATATATATATATATATATATATATATATATATTTGGTGAAAATTTGAATTTTCAATGCAAGAGGTACTTAAATTTTAGGGAAAAAATAAGATGTAGGTTCTGCTGACCTTCCTAACCATAATAAAATGATAATATTTTTTATAATATTTTAGATATAAATAGAGGACTCATGTCCCAATGTGATGCATATTTTTTTGTAATTTTTTTCTAAGTAAATAATTAATTATGAATTTTTTATTACAACTTTAAAAACATATAAAAACTTGTATGTCTGACCACCTTAATTTGGTCAAAATTTCATGAAATTCAATTTTTCTTTTTTTAATCCTATAGTATACGAAGCATAAAATGTGATGCATGTTTTGGATTAAAAAAATGTGATATTGTTTGAAAGCTATAGATTTTTTTCAATCAGCCTATCAATCAGGACTTTAGTCATAATTCAAATAGAAAATGAGTAATAATTACTTATTAAATACATAGTAAAGCATAATTTATATTGGTGGAAAGCTGAGAATCTCCTTTAAAAACCCTTTTTGTTTCATCAATTTTGGGTAAAATAAAAGTCACCAACCACATACCCATCATATTGCCACTTTTTGGCCCATCATGATCCTACAAATACCCATATCAGAAAGGGGAATATCCATCTAGACCTTGATAGAGTTGAGGCTATCTTGAAACTGACCATTCCAAGTAGTAAAAAGGAGATGATATCCTTCTTTGGAAGGATTCATTTTGTAAGAAATTTTATAATGGGATTTGTAGAAATTGTGAAACCACTTAATGGGATGATGAGGAAAGATGCAAAATTGGAATGGAGCAATGAGGCTAAATATGATTTCACATAGATTAAACAATCAATATTTGAGGCATTGGTCTTGACCAGCCCATATTATTTAAAACCTTTATATATTTATTCCTTTGCGTCTGACCATTCATGTGTAGCTATCTTAACTCAAATAAGAGGAGAGGGAGATGAGAGACACATTGCTTTCATGAGCTCCCCATTCAAAAATACAAAGGTTAGGTACCCACCTGTTGAGAAGCAGGCCTTTGTATTGGTTTGAGCAATAAAGAAATTTAGACATTACATTCTCAGGAGCCAAGTTGTTGCCATAGTTCCACTAGTACACAAACAACAATATATGACTAACTTTAGTCACGTGATTATTAGTAGTTTATTTGTAGTCATTTATAACACCACTAAATTTATGACTAAACAATTTTGGTCATTTATTTAGTGATTTATTTAGTGATTTATTTAGTGATTTATTTAGTCATATATTTAGTCATTAATTTTAGTCACGTGACTATTTTAGTGGTTTATTTGTAGTCATTTATAACACCACCAAATTTATGATTAAACTATTTTAGTCATTTATTTAGTCATTGATTTGATCATTGATTTAGTCATTAATTTAGTCATGGTAGTGATTTGTTTAGTCATATATTTAGTCATTTAGTTATTGATTTAGTAGTATATTTAGTGCATTTTTAATTACCGTTATTTGGTAGTTTATTTTATTATTAAAAAAAAATCACTTATTAACTATCTAAAAAATTTGCACAATAAAACAACAATGAGAAAGTAAAAATAAATTATTTTATTAATCAAAAAGATGTTACATACAGCTGTGTAAGCTTGAAAATGGAGTTACAATTTGTTGTCCCAACATGAAAGAACTTGAAAGATTACCATACATTGTTGAGAGAGAAAAAACTAGCTGAAATCTACTCCAAAACCTTGCCTTTATGTTGTTCAACAGCTTACAAAAGAATAGGAACATGACTATTATTTATAACATAGGTGGAGGTTTGAGTTTTGGCCAAAGAAATGCACTTGGCAATACCAAATTCTGAAAAATGTGCTTCGAAGTTGTCATCTAAATGAATGTTAGATATCTTTACATCCCAGCTGTGAACAATGCATTGGTTACAGTTACGATGAAGATATGCTAATCCTTTTGTAGCACCATAGGCTAACTTTAGATAAGTATCCTAGTCTAATTTAGTCTTCATTGATGTTCCTACACAAAAATTTAAAATGTTTGTTAGGTTCTCCCCAATCTATTTTGATCAGATGGAAGAAATATTGATTGGACTCATATTTCATAAATCTATCATGTTTCTGCATAACATCATTTGCTCACCATGTAGGATGTCCCAAAGACTTCCACTTACCATGTAGTCATTAAATAGAAACAAGAAAAATATAGAACTCCATAGTACTGAAAAAAAAAAATTAAAAAAGAACCTAGAAGAAAGAATGTTGAAGACATTCAGCTGCAGTTGGCACCTACATTTTTTGTACAGCCTCGGCTCTGTCCACCTAGTCCAAAACAAAAAGCATGTGAACCAAGTTAGAATCCCCACATAATCATAAAGGACCAAAAACTTCATATGCTGACAACAACAAAAGTAAATACTAAACAATAACACTCCCCGAACTGCATTCACAAGCATAAACTTGAAATATGAACTTTCAGAAAAACATTCAAAAGAGCACAAAAAAAGAACATACCTCAAAACCTAATTCTAAATATTTCTTTGCAACAACTGCAGCTCCAAGCATCACATTTGATTTCGATTTATGATGGTAAATAAAATAAAAAACTATTATTCTCACCTTAAATCCAACCTTGTTGTCCAGGGATGCATACATGCATACCAATCTGCCTTCATTTCCTTCAAAGGAACCTGATCATGTGGTCTGCAACAAAATACCACTAAATATGACATTTAGCCAACTCAAGTTACTACCAATGCTTTAAATACAACATTGAAATATGACATTTGAACAACTTTTTCCCTTTCTAAAAATGAATAGATACCAAATAAATGAAATTTTCCCATAAACCATAAATACAACTACAATACACTCACCATTTAGGACCTAAGATACAAGGTTTGATAGATGAGAGATCCAACTCGAGGTAGGATGAATAAATTCTCAC
Organism: Sequoia sempervirens; assembly: GCA_007258455.2. Lineage (NCBI taxonomy): Eukaryota > Viridiplantae > Streptophyta > Pinopsida > Cupressales > Cupressaceae > Sequoia > Sequoia sempervirens. Next base: position 117,180,479 of record VDFB02270651.1, read on the forward strand.
TATTTTTTGTTGTAGTTACATAACTCAATGTGTGCGAACAACAAATAGGAATCTATTAAAATTTAAATTAAATCAAGAAAAAAAAAATCAGCCCCTACCTCATTATAGTCCAAAAACATCCTATTTTCATGAAAATAAGCATCAATCATTTTTATTTGTAGTTGACAAGCAAGTAACATCAACAGTTGACAAAAGGCATGTATTTCTGTAGAAGTAGAAATTATAAGTACCCACTGTCTTGTCTCATCACTATGACCGGTCAATTTCAAATACTTCAGAGTAACATGATTTTTAAAGGCTAGGACTGAGATTCAATCAGTACTATTTATGAAAATAATATAAAGGTTTTATTATTCAGTCATACAAATAGATTTTCCACCTTGGTGGGTACCTCCTTGATAATAAAGAGGCTTGTCCAGCCTTGGTAAATCATACAATGCAGTTTGATTGGACACAAATTATAAATTGATCAACCAAGAGAGTTGAGCACATGATAAATTTCCATGGCCAACGTCAAGAATAATAGTGAATATAGGCCGAGTATTTCCAGCAACACTGCTTTTTTAGTTGGATCCTAAAAATGCTGCAACTTATGTTCTTCTCTAAAACATCTGTACAAGGTTCAAATAGTAAAGAGATTGATGAAAGATAGAGGAATTAAAAAGATACCTGGATGTTATAGTTGGATATGCTCTGGTAGACATATATGCAAGATGTGGAATCATAGACAAAACACCTGAATTGTTTGACAGGATGCCTCAAAGAGATGTCATCTCATGGAATGAAATGATTGATTGTAGAATGTGCACAAAATGGATTTTGCAAGGAACCTCTCAAAATCTTTGAATTAATGAAGCACTCTGGAACACATCCTAACATTGTAAGCTTTGTTTGGGTTCTAGGTGCATGCAGTCATGCAGGTTTAGTGGATGAGGGCTGCACATACTTCACATGTCAGTAAGCCTTATTGCATTACAATTTACATATATAGTTGATCATTAGGTGTGCATGGTTGACCTTCGTGACCTTTGAGGAATTTATTCAAACAGTTCACTACCTTGTCTATGCTACCACATTTTTCATACATGTCTACCAGTGCATTTTATCAAACAATTCACTGCCATGCTACTATGGCTAAAAGCCTAAAACAAGTGCTTTCAAACAAGCTATGGATTCCAACATTGTAAGCACTCTGGAACACATCGTAACATTGTAAGCCTAAGATTTGTACTTTTACACATAATCTCAGTACATTAATAATATATTTATATATATGTAATTATATGTTAAAATAATGCATACTTGATATGTTCATGTATACCACTAGAAGTTGCATTTGATATGGCCCATGCTGCTTCTTTCTTAATATCAAACTCACTAGTTTGAAGGAGTTGAACAAGTGGAGGATTGATGTTTGCATCGATCACAGCCTGAAAACCAAAATATCCATTAACAAATAGAAAACCTTAAAATAATTTAGTTTCACACCATTCAACAAAGATGCTTCTCTAGTCTAGATAACAAATAGAAAGACCTGAATTTGTTCTTTGTTTCCTGCGGTTATGATTGAAATGGTCCAGCAAGCTTCCTTCTTGATGCTCTTCTTGTGATTATGGGTTAGGAGAGCTAATAGTCAAGGAAGTGCTTGATTGTTGATTATGTACTGAAATTAAATGAAACACCATAACATAAGTCAATGAAATAGTACAATGACAGCATCATAAACTTGCAAAAAGAACAATTAATTATTGATATGAAAATCTAAAGAAAATGTCAATATAAACTTATACCTAAGTCTGCAAATCATCACCAGTTACAATATTTCCCATTGTTCGGAGAGCTAATATAAGGATAGATGGAGAGTGATGCAAGGACAAAGGTCAGAAACAACTCTACTCACTTTTCTCTAGACAACAAATCAATCTACAAACTGAAGCCTTCATTGAGACAACCAACTTTCAATGCAATCCCCTTTTTCCAAGGAACTTTTCCTTTACAAAACCTTGATTCAAAGCACTCCAACTGAGAATAAGGCATAATTTTTTTGTAGAATCCTCAAAACCATGTTAAGCAACAACAAACTAACTGACTCAAACCATTTTCCAACTTAAACAACTCAAACTTGAGAGCTTACACAATAGACTGTCTCAAATCAGCAATTTAGGCCATTTAGGCCACATAACCAAGCAACATCAAGTTCCCAAGCCCTTTACTCCATCCCAAGGCTACAAAAAAATGTATATATGTCTACAAAAAATGATTAAACTATCTCCTAAACTTGATTCAAGGTATTTCAGTAAACACCTACTCAAAAACCCTCTATTTCCACTTCTAAAATATGACTGTCATAAGTCAGTCAAGCAAGATTAGCATATAAATAATCACAAAACCTTTTAATTCATCAAAAATTCTCTTGTGAGGACTCAATACAACCTCTTGAAATTATGTCACCCAAGTGGAATGTCAATTACTCCATCAAAACACAAAGAATTCACTGATCTTTGTCAATTAAAGGTTGTCATGAGACTATCATAACAGGACAGTCAATATACCAATGGTCTCAAACCTATGAACTTGCCAAAACCAGTCAAGAAAAGGCTCACAAAACTCCTAATCACTTTTTAAAAGCACTGTTATTCAAGGAGAATCTCTTTTGCATTATCAAAACATAAAAACCTACTGATAGCTACCCATTTTTAGAATTTCAAGTAAAATACAAACCTAGGGCTTCCTTAAAATTGTCCAAAACCAAACATTCAAGGCTTGCAACCTTGAAATATTTTAAAGTACACTTTAACCCTTCTACTCACCAAATTTCATGAATTTCCAATGGTGCAAAATGGAGAAATTGAATTTCAAAGGCACACTATATACCCTAGTTCAGGGTTTTGCCCGTTTGGAGAAAATTGCTAATAACTTTATATATTTACAATGGATTTAAATGAAAAAAAATGCATAATAATCTAGATTCGCATGGCCTTCATTTCAACTGGAGGAGGAGAGGATTTGAATAGCATTAATGGTTGTACAATGGCCTGCAACACAGAAAATACAAGAAAATATCAAAAAAATAGGGTGTTTTATTGAATTTCTTCCTCATGCAACTGTCCCCAACCTTCCTCAAAATTGTGAGGCCTCAACATGCCTTTTTAAACTTGAACCATCACCTAAAACTAACTTTTCAACTTCCTACCCTTTCATCTTCCACAAAATGTTGCATTTTTGCATTTTTCAATTTTGCATTGACAGGTTTAAAGCAAATGAAATTTTGCATTTAGAAACTTTCAAGCAAATGCAATTTGTAGGTTTAAAGCCAGACTCCGCAACCTTTGCCAGCATCCTCTCTTCTTGTTCCAAAATGAAAGCTTTGGAACATGGTATGGACATCCATCAAAGCATAATAGAAGGGGGATTTTCGTCTAATATTATATTTAAGAAGGTTATTTAAACCTCTACAATCTTCTATGTTCAAGTGTTGCAGCTATGGCAGGTTGCCAATGGAATCAGGAAGGTTATTTAAACCTCTATAGTCTTCTATGTTCAAGTGTTGCAGCTGTGACAGGTTGCTAAAAGAATCAGGGGGGTTATTTAAACTTTTACACATTTCTATGTTCAAGTGCTACAGCTGTGACAGGTTGCCAATGGAATGAGGGAGGTTATTTAAATCTATACACCCTACCATGTGTATTGAGGATATAATAGGTTGCAGCTGTGAGAAGTTGACAATGGAATTCGGGAGGTTATTTAAACCTCTGTAACTTTCTATTTTCAAGTGCTGCAGATGTGATAGGTTGCCAATGGAATTAGGAAGGTTATTTAAGCCTTTACAGTCTTCTATGTTCAAGTGTTGTAGCTGTGATAGGTTGCCAATAGAATCAGGGCGGTTATTTAAACTTTTACACATTTCTATGTTCAAGTGCTACACCTGTGATAGGTTGCCAATGGAATGAGGGAGGTTATATAAATCTATACACCCTACCATGTTCAAGTGTTACAGTTGTGACAGGTTGCCAATGGAATTGGGAAGGTAATTTAAACATTCACACTCTTCTATGTTCGAGGTTGCAGTTGTGACAGGTTGCCAATGGAATCAAGGAGGTTATTGAAACCATGACAATATTTTAGTTTCAAATACTGTAGCTACAATAGATTGTCAATAGAAAATTCAAGGTTCTCTCTTAGAGGAGTTTTCAATTCTCCTATTCCAAGATGTTTTATTGGTGATCAAAATTTCATCAAAGTGTTCTTAATTTCAATGCAAAATTCAAAGCCAAGTAAGATGCAAAAGTCATCATTTATGAGACAGAAAAGGATTTAATTTACAAGATATAATCCCCTCTACATTCATTAATTTACAGTACATTAGCTAGGCTGCAAGTTGCTAACAAAAATTCAATAATCGAACAAAATACTACTCATGAATTGCTATTGCAATTTCCATCTAGACAGGAATTTCTCAAGATAGACTCAAATTATCTCAAGATAAAATGGTCCTACCTAGCAAAGATCAACCAAGAGAATAAACTCCCACCTCATCTCCTTTTTATCATAGCCTAAAAGAGACTTAGGATGCAAGCAACATCCTGATCACTTCTACCATATTGTGGTAGTCAAATGACCTAGCACATTGATATACTGACATATTCTACTAGCCTCAATTTTCAGTTTCTTTCCATGCTTCCTTGAAGCCCTGTCTCGTTCTCTTCTGCAGTTCTTAGTCATTACTTGTCATTCTAGAGAATATTCAGTCCTACTAGCTCTTTGAAAATCATATTTTTTGGGTTACTATGTTTCTATTATAGTTTTCTTGTGAGCCATTATGATCTCATCAAATGCTTACTAGCAAACCATAATAAATATTACACTTCATTACTCTAAGTGCAATTATAATATTTTTACATCCAAAGTTAGAATACAGTAAAAAACTAATATACAAACCATAGCCAATATAAACTCTTTGACAATCATAAGTCAAACTAATATTCATTATACAAAATAGGTAACTTGAAGTTTATGTTACCTTCAGTTGGCTTTAACTCAAAAAGAGGATAATCCCAATGGTTCCGTCTATCTAGTTTTTCAAACCTGCTTACTAGGTCATCAAATCTATGTAATCATTCAAGAAAATTTAGTTAAAATTGTTGTCCATCAATTTTGATCTCGTTATTTAGTTTCAAGCTTTTATTATTTCCTCTTGTAAGTTGTAAGGTAATATAGTCATGATTTTAGAAGTAAATAAACTTTGAATAGAAACTGCATTATCCTAGGATAGTTTTCATGATTAGAATCTAGACAAAAACTTCGGATATGAATTCTACCACCATACTTATATATGAATTTCTATAGCAGGTAATACATGCAGCAACAAGTCTCAAACTATAGAAGATCTCAACATAGCAAGGAGCTAATCTAACACTTTAGCATACCAATATTGATTAAAAATACAAAAAGTGGGCATTAAGTAAATTTTGTTACAACATCATCATTTGTTCCCTTTGCTTGTAAAATAAATGTATAATAGTTGCAATAGTTGACAAAACTTGTACTTGGTGTTATGACTGTCATAACACATATCCCCTTCAACCTCTTGATTATTCAATAAGCTCTAATAATTATTGCACAAATGTAAAGGTATGCATGCATATCAAATCGAGCAACTTATACTCACATTTTATCACTATATGCAGATTCTCCTTTCTCTTTGTGTGCCTTATTCCATGTTTTGCAATAGCTTTCCTCTACATCACAATACACATTTAGAGTTCAAACTAGATAAATTGTTTTCATTAATATTTAAGAAATGGTTTTTATGGGAAGACACAATTTATAATAAAATTAATATAGGGAGAAAATAAACAAAATTAATATAACAAGAGGAAATGAAATGAATTTTCACTTTATAGCTTTCAATGACATCCTTGAAGATATTGAAGTTTTTTTAGAATCAAAAGTAATATTTAGAGACTCAATTTAGTTGCTCGCTTGCTTCTAATTTAGAATCAGAACTGTCAAAATGGATTTGTGAGTTTGATTAATAAGAATAATAGAAAGTATAAGTGAGTCTTAGAAAATAAAAATAAAAATCAATATATGATTAATAAGAATAATAGAAAGTATAAGTGAGTCAGGAAAATTCACCGCCATGACAAATTCACCTTAAGGAAAATTCACTGCCAGCAATTCATCACCATAGAAAATTAATCGCAAACTTTTAATGCGATGAATTTTCTGCGGCGGTGATTTGCTGGTGGTGAATTTTCCTTGAGGTGAATTTGTCATGGTGGTGAATTTTCTCGTGGTGAATTGTTGGCGGTGAATTTTCTGACTGTGAATTGCTGGTGGTGAATTTTCCTAGAGCCTTCTGAACAGTGTTTTACGATCAGTTCTAGTTATAATCTCCAAAGTAGAAAGTTGTATTTATTTATTTTATTATATAAAAAATCCTTTGTAGTAAAATCATGCAGGAAGCAATACCCATGCTTGTGATCAGTTCTGATTTTATGTGTCAGTTTATCATGATATGTCATTTTGGGAATACCACTCCGAAGATCTAAAATACTTTGTTAGAAGTAAAACACTGTTCATAAGGCTCTAGGAAAATTCACCACCAGCAATTCACCGCCAACAATTCACCACGAGAAAATTCACCACCATGACAAATTCACCTCAAGGAAAATTCACCACCAACAATTCACCGCCGCAGAAAATTCATCACATTAAAATTTTGCGATTAATTTTCCGTGGTGATGAATTGTTGGCAGTGAATTTTCCTTAAGGTGAATTTGTCATGGCGGTGAATTTTCCTGACCCACTTATACTTTCTATTATTCTTATTAATCATATATTTATTTTTATTTTTTATTTTCTAAGACTCACTTATACTTTCTATTATTCTTATTAATCAAACTCACAAATCCATTTTGACAGTTCTGATTCTAAATTAGAAGCAAGCGAGCAACTAAGTTGAGTCTCTAAATATTACTTTTGATTCTAAAAAAACTTCAATATCTTCAAGGATGTCATTGAAAGCTATAAAGTGAAAAGTCATTTCATTTCCTCTTGTTATATTAATTTTGTTTATTTTCTCCCTATATTAATTTTATTATAATTTGTGTCTTCCCATAAAAACCATTTCTTAAATATTAATGAAAACAATTTATCTAGTTTGAACTCTAAATGTGCATTGAGGTAAATGCACAAATCTAGGTACAACTACAATCAACCTATCTGAATAACAATGTCACACATTTTAATAATAAGAGAATTGTTGAACAGGTAGAACATGTAGCAAGCCATGGAATAATAGCTTAGACAAAAGACTCCTCTAAAGTGATAAGAATATCTGGGGCTACAAACATTTCTTAAAGATGTGGGTAAGAACAGAAAAAATGCTTCACCAACTAAAAAGAGTAAAGCATGTACACATCTGAAACAAATAGACCTATTATAGATGCAAAAAAAAGTTCCTTACAGTTCTCCTTCTGGGAGAATCGCCTATTTAATAATACTCATGCTGCTGAGGTAAGACCATCACAATAATCCTCCAGTCACTACATTAGTGTGCTCTAGAAAATAAAAACCAGAACTTAAGCCTTATGTTACATCCCAAGAACCACAAGAACAATAGATGAGCTATGCAACATTCCAATGAGCATTGCAATATTATAATATCTCCATAAGCCTTATGTTGAAACAGTATAATGCATCATTCTGATGAGCAATGCTTGAATGTAGACATTTTCTAAACCTATTAAGCCACCTCATAAAGCATTGTGTAAGCCTATTGTTAAATCTGTGGTACATGTGGATCATATATGAATATAGGCTGAATATTTCTAGCAACACCACTTTTTTAGTTGGATCCTAAAAATGTTGCAACTTATGTTCTTCTCTAAAATATTTGTACGAGGTTCAAATAGTAAAGAGATTGATGAAAGATAGAGGAATTAAAAAGATACCTGGATGTAGTTGGATTGAAGGCCGTAAACTAGTACATGTTTTTTTTGTAGGAGACAGATCACATCCACAAACATGGCAGAGCTATGCAAAGTAGGAGAAATTGGCTTGGGAAATGAAGGTAGCAGGGTATAAAGAATCATTTATCTGCCACCATAGTGAAAAGTTAGCAATTGCATTTGGTTTGTTAAACATGGCCCCTGGTACAACTATTAGAGTTGTTAAGAACCTTCAAGTATGTTCAAATTGCCACACTGCATCTAAATTCATCTCCAAGATTGTTGCACATGGACTTCATTGGTCTTGTTGTAGTTCTTTCATTCTTCCCTAATGTCAAGCATGGGTAGTTTTTTCTATAAAAAAATATATATATCACATCGAATACTAGATAAAAATAATTCAAGTTTAATGCAAATTGTCCCACGGAGTTATTTTGTTAGATCCTATCCAAAGTCCATCTCATAAAGAATTTCACTTTTTAAGAGGTTAAAGGACAAGCCTACTAATGGAAATAACAAATTTTTAAATGGTGGAGCATGTCTGAAAAGATATTGTGCTTAGATGAAACAATTTGTATTGCTGCTGGTTCAAGCATTGAGGCAGTGGTATGCTTCTACTACAATGAAATTTTTGCTATGTTAAAATGGACACAAAATGATATGTTTCCAATGTTAAGTCGGCACAAAAGAGGTGGCCTTCATCTATTTCCACTTATGGGTTGGCACAAAAGAGGTGGGAAAATATGAAGGCAAATAAATTATCCCTTATTAAAAGAGGAAGTCACCACTGGGACAATCACAACCCTCTTCTTTGAGGAGGTAGAAGAAAGGTGATAATTTTGTGCCTTGTGACCATGAAGATGTTAAAAAAGAAAAATAATATAATTCATCCAAAATACCTATTTCATGTTACATTCAAAATCCTATGGTAGTACAGGATGTTATGGTCTAGCAATAAGGCAAAAAGATTTCCCCAATCAGTCAAAGTCTTGCCTCTTATTGGCTTTGAAATGGGAGGCACCTCAACTGATGTTAGCCACTATGCTGGAAGTTATGAGCCAATACTGGAGACTCAAACTGTAGGTGTAACCATTTAGGTGTTGCAACTTGACATTAACACTGTTGCTGTAGGTGGGGGTTCAAAATTGAAATTTCAAGTTGGAGTTTTCAAAGTTGGACCAGAGTCTGTAGGTACTCATCTTGGCCTGGTATGTTATAGGAAAGGTGGCGAATTGGCAGTCACAGATGCCAATTTTCTCCTTGGAAGAGTAATTCCAGATTATTTCCCTTCCATGGACCAAATGAAAATGAGCCCTTAGATTTGGAGGCAACAAGGATAGCTTTTAAAAAGCTTGCTGAAACCATAAACATATATAGAAAGCAGCAAGATCCTTCTTCAAAAGATATGACTGTCGAGGATATAGCACTGGGATTTATAAATGTAGCCAATGAAGCCATGTGTCAGCCTATTAGACAACTCACAAAGATGAAGGGGTATGAAACAAAGAAACATGCACTTGCATGTTTTGGAGGTGCTGGTCCTCAACATGCGTGTGCCATTGCAAGAGCTTTAGGCATGAGAGAGGTTATTATTCATATATATTGCAGTATACTAAGTGCATATGGCATGGGACTAGCAGATGTTGTTGAAGAGGCACAGGAACCATATGCTGCAGTGTATGGAACTGAATCTCTATCTGAGGTGTCAAAACGGGCAAAAATTTTGACAGAGCAGGTAAAAGAACAATTGAGGCTTCAGGGCTTTAGAAACAAAAATATAAACACAAACTTGTATTTGAATTTGCGTTATGAGGGTATTGATGCTGCAATGATGATAAAGGCATCCCTAGACGGGAGCAATGACTTTGCTAGAGAGTTTGTAAAATTATTCCACTAGGAGTATGGTTTTGAGCTCCAAAAAAGACATATCCTCATCAGCGATGTCAGAGTCTGAGATGTAGGAGTCACAAATATATTAAATCTAGTGGTAATGGAGAAAGCTATAGGTGAACCCAAAGTAGAGCATTTTTACAAGGTCTATTTTGAAAGTGGATGGCAGGATACACCAGTTTATCTCCTTGATAATTGAGGCTATGGTCATACTATAGAGGGACCTACAATCATCATGAATGGAAATAGCACTCTAGTAATAGAGTCTGTTTGTAAGGGAATCATCACAAAGTATGGAAATATTAGATTAGAGATTGGATATGTTCCAATACACACAGATTTGACAACTAAGGTTGCAGATGTAGTTCAGCTATCAATATTTAACAATCGGTTCATGGGGATTGCAAAACAGATGGGTAGGAAACTTCGAAGAACATCCATTTCCATAAACATCAAGGAGCGTCTTGATTTTTCATGTGCTATATTCAGTCCTGATGGGGGCCTTGTGGCCAATGCACCTCATGTGCCTATTCACTTAGGAGCAATGTCTAGAACCGTCCGGTGGCAGCTGCAATACTGTGGTGAAAATCTAAGAGAAGGAGATGTCTTGGTGACCAATCATCCATGTGCAGGGGGAAGCCATTTGCTTGATATAACTGTCATAACACCAGTTTTTTGAGATGGAAAACTCATATTTTTTGTAGCAAGTAGGGGTCATCATGCAGAAATTGGTGGAATAACCCCTGGTAGTATGCCTCCTTTATCAAAATCGATATGGGAAGAGGGAGCTAGGATTAAGGCTTTTAAATTAGTAGAGCAGGGGAGCTTTCAAGAAGAGGGCATCATCAAACTACTTTAGGGCCAGGTGTGTGATGCACATGGACAACACACTGATGGAGTTCTTGGAGTGATCCCAGGGACTCAAAGACTTGATGATAACCTCTCTGACCTTAGAGCACAAGTTGCTGCGAATCAGCGTAGTATTGTTCTTATAGGAGAGCTTATTGAATAGTATAGATTAGGTATAGTACAGGCTTACATGATGCATGTGCAGAAAAATGTAGAGGCTATTGTGAGGAAAATGCTAAAATTAGTTGCTGCTCAAGCTGCCAAGCAATCACATTTAGAAAAGAAGGGATCATTTATTACTTTAGAAGCAGAAGACTACATGGATGATGGATCACTAATACATTTGAAGCTTACCATTGATGAAAGCAAGGGAGAAGCATATTTTGACTTTCAAGGAACTAGTATAGAGGTATATGGAAACTGGAATGCTCCTAAGGTAGTGACAATGGCTACAGTTATATATTGTCTATGATGCCTTGTGGATGTTGATTTACCTCTTAATCAAGGCTGTCTTGCACTTGTCACAATTCACATTCCATTTGGTTCTCTTCTTTCCCCAAGTGAGAAAGTTGTTGTGGTGGGTGGCAATGTACTTACATCATAGCATGTGATTGATGTTGTTCTAACTACATTTCAAGCATGTGCTTGTTCACAACGTTGCATGAACAATATTACATTTGGTGACAAGACATTTGGTTATTATGAAACCATAGGGGGAAAATGTGGTGTTGGGATAGAATGGAATGGAACCAGTGGAGTGTAATACCATATGACCAACACACGCATTACGGATCCTGATATTTTGGAGAAAAGATATCATGTGCTTCTGCACAGATTTGGGCTTAGAGAGAATAGTGGAGGTGCTGACCAGTACAAAGGAGGGGATGGTATTGTTCATGAGATAGAATACCGTCATCCTATAACTGTCAGTATTCTATCAGAAAGACGAGTGCATGCACCCAAAGGATTAATGGGTGGCATGGATGGAGCTTGTGGACAAAATTTTCTCATCAGAAAGGATGGACACCGAGTTTATCTTGGGGGAAAGAACACTGTAGATGTACAGCCTGGAGAGATCCTTTAGATTTTAACCCTGGGAGGTGGTGGATGGGGCTATTCCTCTTGATGCACTTATAAATTGTAATGTTTTGCATTATTTTGTCAGCAAAAACCTAAATTTTTTGATATACATCCCGCAGTAACATAAACACTATCAATGAAAACTAGCACATGATAATAAGTAAATGGGAAAATGGGAGCAAGGATTCCACATATCAATTTTCAAAAGGCCCAGGATCAAGTTGGTTTTCTTGTTCTCAGCCCACTTCTGGAATGTCTCTCTGCATTATTGGATTAAGTGTAGATGTATATTCATCTATAGCACAAATCAGTATTTAAAGTGAATGTTTAACAAAGAACATTGATTTTAGGTCTGTATTATAATAATTTATATGTTATGATATTCTATAGTAATTTTATTGCCTAAAAAAAATAGATCCAAAGTAACTAGAAAGAGCAAGTTTGTTGCTTTCATATCAGGTTGATTTTACAATGCTTACTTTTCTATTCTTTCCAAGTCATAACCTAAGAGGCCAAAGACAACTATTCCTCCAAAACTAAAAAGAAAAGTAGTACAGGATGTGGAGCCTTGAGATTTCCAAATGGTTGAGAATGATTAATGTAAATCTTCTTGAGATAATATCAGAAAATATTAAAGAAAGAGTCTTCAAGGATGGTGATAATAAGGCTTCCCTAAAAGCTGAAAACAAACAACCTAAGAATTTGATAGCCCATCTCTTTCAACCCGTACCAAGCTCCACAAGTTTTTAACTATAGATTTTGCATACCACAGATCAGCAAAACCTAATGGATCAGCTAGTTGCACATAAAAAGAGTGTGGACTGATAAAATTTGTCAACTATGATTGCATGTGCTAGATAGGTTGTATACTTTATTGACCAGGGCAAAGCTTGTGAGGCATGGCATTTTAGAATTTCAATGTGGCATGATTAGTAGTATTTCCACCTACAAGGGCTTCATAGAAAAAGTGTGACTTGCTCTTACTCTTGGACCCTTGAAAATAATTGAGATGGGCATGGTAGCAAGTGCTAGAGAGAACCAAATATTCACTTGGTCAAAGTAGTTTAGTTTCTAGTTCAACTTCTTGAACATGATGAGGTACAGGATGAATTACAAATATTGGTAAAGGAAACACTTGGAAGAGCTTAACATAATGAAAATATAGATAAATTTTCCATTATTGGCTAAAATGTCTTGGATGTAGATGAAGTGACCAATATTAAGACATACATTACAAAGAGCGGCTTCATTTTAGATGTTTCAGTTATTCAGATGGATTCAGTGCCACTACCCGATAGATCATAGGTCCAGATCTTCATTGACATCTTTTAGAGGGTACAGGATACAAAGGATGTTGCTACTATTGTTGTTGTTGCGCCAAGCCTATCAAGTGGGGTTACAAAGTAGCTATTTTTATCCATCTCTATTTATAGATTGCTTCTATTTTCTAATGCATCTAGTATGGTGCAGCCATTTCCAGAGAATCTTCTAGAAGATTTATTCAAAGACATCATATTTTTAGAGGACCTACTAGAGAAGGCTTAGCCATAGATGCTTAATAATTTTAACAAAAAATCTATTTCAAGACTTCTAATTACAGTTGATATATTTGAGGATAACTGTATGTTTTCAGCTTATTTTGATAGAAAGCAAATTATTTTTAGTGTAGAAATTGCAATGTGCTTTTTATTTATTTTGAATATGACACATGAAAAAAGCTTGTAAACATTCATAAATATTTTCAATAGACTTTGGTATGCCTACTTCCCTCTAAAGTTGTTCAAATTTTTCATGTGAGATTTGTATGTATGTGTTGTTTAGATAAATTGAATTGCTTTTTCTGAATTCGCAAATTTATATTACATGTTTCCTTGAAGTTAGTGATTGTAGATTTCTAGACAATTCCTTGGTTCAATTTATCAAAGTTTGTGTGCCTCTAGTTGAATGCAATCTTTGTGTTGTACTTATGCTTTTTAGTGTTTGTCTTTAGCTAAAAAGTGTAAGCATAGCTAGGAAAATCAGTATGTTGTTCCAGTTGCTAGGGATTGTGCTTTAACACAAATTGATGGTTAAAATCCAAGGGTTTCTCCATGTTGTGCAATTTTTTTCAAAACCCAAGAAAGAATTTATCAGCTTACAGATTGATCAAGACAGTTAGGGTTTCAAATTCAAGTGTTTGGCTGTTGGCATATCATCATCATTCTAAGATTTCATCTTCAATTTTCAATCTTTTCAAAACTGTAATGTCAGTGCTAGATTTAGGGAAACTAGTTCTAACAAAATTAAAAATAATTAGATTTGAACCATACAAACCCAAGAATCGTATCAAGATTTACCATAGCAATACAACCTTAGGTGTCTGAAAAATATTAATGATTGATTTATTTTCCATCGAAAAGCGGTAGTCAGTAGTAAGAGGCAGTTAGGCAATGAAAAACTTACAAGTCGGCCATAGATAGTGATATGGAAATCGCAAAAAATACAGATGTGGATCTTGTCTCTAGGGCATCTCTTGTGCTTGCGGCCGATTGTATTGAGGAGTTTGACATTGGAGAGGGAGGAGAGACCGAGGCCTTTGGCCACAAGCAGGTTCGCCAGCACAAGGTGGTCAGGACAGGGATAGTGACATTATCTATAGAAGGGGCTCTACTGCCTACTCCCTCCTTCGCTTCACTTCCCCTGTTCAACCGTATCTGAGTATATTCACTTTGCTTGCCTTGTGCCGCTACTCTTGTTTTGTTTTCTTCACGATACATGGAGGGAAAAGGGAAATGCGTAGGGAGGGAAAATGAATAAGGAGAGTGAAATAAAAAAATTATTTTAGAAAAAGTTTTTTTTTTTCTTAATTTTGGACAATTAAAAAATTATAAGATTCATCTTATTTATAATATTAATTAAGTAGATTATATTATTTCTCAATAATAATTATAAGACTAATTCTTATTAATTTCTTCTTTTTAGAACATTAGGTCCATTTAAGCCTTTGTTTAATAAAAGATTAACAAGATTAATAACTTTTTGTCTTTTGATTAATTACTCTATTTTCTCATGCCTTGTAGTGGTCTCTTTTGATATTTTCTTTGCTTTGTTTCCCTATGGCTCCTTGTTTCTATTTTTCCTTTTTTTTCTCTTTTCATTTTTCTTGTGTTCTAATTTTCTTTCTCCTAGTTATCCTTAATCCTCAAACCATGTGCCTCCCCCCTTCTCTCTTCTCTTGATCTTTTTTTAACCAAGTTTGGTCTGCAACAATTCATTTTCTCCTTCATCTCTCTTTCATCCTGATGATGGATCACATAGTGTGATTCAAAATGTTGATGATAAAAATTAACAACACAATTGAATTCAGAAAACTTTTTCAAATAAATATGTGAAGGCTTTAAGACTGCATCAAGAGGCAATGCCTTCAACACAATAGGTATTTTTGGTGCACCAAGCAACCTAGGTGGCCAAATGGCCCACTTAGGTAGGGGTCTCATGAGGAGGGCTTAATTAGCTCTATGGATTATGATCAAATTCAAAAGAAAAAAGAATATAGGAGTAATAGTTATTTATTTAGTCATTAATTTAGCCATATATTTAGTCATTTTTATTTGTCTGATATTAGTCATTTATTTAGTCATTTTTATTTGTCTGATATTAGTCATTTAGTTGTGAGTTTACCCAATTACCAAAGTAGTCACTCATAAATGACCAAATTAGTCATTTATTTTCAAAATACTACTAGTGTTAATCACATGACTAAAATTTTTAGTCATGTGATTAAAATTTTTAGTCACGTAGTCATTTATTTGCCAAATTCTACTAGTGTTCCTAACCAAGCTGTCAAATCTTTACTTATGCAGAGTGAGTTAGGGGAGAGAAGAGGAAAATGGATGGCTATTTTACAAGACTTTGATCTAGAGATCCATCTAATGAAGCTTTTCTGAGGATAGGGTTTTTCAAAGGTTATGGTAGATGTTGACAAAAGTATCACTTGTCAATAGTAAACAGTGCAATCATTCATCAAGGATCTGTGGTATATAGATTTGATCTTCTTCCTTCTCAATAACATATGCCCATAGGGGATGAATGCTACTTAAAGGAGAGCACTTAGGATGAAGAGTGCTCATTACATGCTCAAAGGAGGATCCCTATATAGAAGAAATTATGAGGGAGTTTATTTGAGATATTTAGATCAACAAGAGGCTAAGCATGTTATTGCTGAATTTCATGGGAGATATGGTACAAGGAAGGGATCTGTAGATTCCTTGTATCATTAAATTCTTAGGTCAGGATACTATTGGCCTCACGTGTTCAAGGATGCACATCAACATGTCAGGACATGTCATATCTATCAGACCTCTGCACCAAAGAACATAATCCAATAATGCTATTACAACCCGTTTATGAGGTAAGACCATTTGCTCAGTGGGCTCTGGATTTTGTAGGGGTAATTAATCCAAACTCTTATGTAGGGCACAAGTTCATCTTAATAGCTATGGACAACTTCACTCACTATGCTAAGGCTTAGCCATGTAAAAACAACACCACAAAGGTGGTTATCATATTTCTTAATGATAACATTATCAACAGGTTTGGAGTACCCTTTGCTCTAGTGTGTGATAATGGCC
This sequence comes from Sequoia sempervirens, assembly GCA_007258455.2. Lineage (NCBI taxonomy): Eukaryota > Viridiplantae > Streptophyta > Pinopsida > Cupressales > Cupressaceae > Sequoia > Sequoia sempervirens. The sequence goes on from VDFB02270651.1 coordinate 117,196,863, forward strand.
CCACGTTCCCATCTACTAAATTTATACAGTGGGCCTATGAGTATAAAATCATTTTGAAGTATTCATCCAATTATTACCCATAGGGAAATGGGGTAGTAGAGTCTATGAATAAGAACCTGTTGGAGGTAATAAAGAAATTGTTAGTAAACAATCCTAGAGACTGGCATACCCAGTTGAGATTTTCCTTATGGAAAGATTGAACCCATATTAATGTTTCTCTAGGAAATTCTCTTTTTAAATTAGTCTATGGCCAAGAGTCGGTTTTCTCCATACATTTGTAGATACCTATTCTCAAGTTTATGCAGGAGTTTTCTCTGAAGGATGATCAAATTGAGGTAAGGCTAAACAATCTTTTAAACATGGAAGAATAGAGAGATGCCGCTCTACAACAATTCTTCAAACATCAAGCTATTGTCAAACGTTGGTTTGACAAAAGAGCTAAGATTAAGGCATTCATGATATCAGATATGGTGTTGCTATGGGATAAGGCTAAAGAGAAAAAGGGTGATCACCAGAAATTGGATAGACTCTGGCTGGGTCTGTATCAGATAGCAGAGATCTTGGGTGAGAATGCTTTTTGCTTGACCACCTTGATGGGAGAACCTCTTCCATTGCCAATCAATGGACAGTTTCTCAAGCATTATTTTGGTCCGTAAAGGTTTGAGTTATGAATTAATTGTATATATGTATTTTGTGTAATTATCTATTCTTTGTTTTTGTTGGTTACAGTTTGCCTATTTATTCTTTCTTTCTTTTGGTTTATTTGTGGTGTTTTGTGTTTTTTTTGTCTTCTTCTTCTTTGGGGACTCTCTTTTATTTCTATCTTGAAATATAGGGGTTGTTATTCAGAGTATGCCATAGGCACTAGGAGATAAATTGATTTAGGCATTTTCATGCATATTTTTCGAGAGATTTCGTTCTAAAACTTATGTCTTATGGTCATTTTAGCATTAGCTTGAAATTATACTAAGAGTAAGGTATACTGTAGATAACATCATGAACTATGATTGAAATTTGTCACAAAATAGATAAAACATCTGACTATAAAGGGCCTATTCATCTCAAGGTGACTATATCTCTAATTCAAGTGAAAAATCTGATTCCCAAAGCTATCATAGGGTCCACTGTAGTTCTCAACCCATATTTCAAACTAGTAATGTCTTAGTATTGAGAAATTTATTAAAATAATTTCCACAAGTGAAGCCTATAAAAGAAAGGAAAATAAAAACTATTGAAATAAAGGTAAACTCAATACTAGATGGGTAATTCAAGTATCTCTATTGGGGCTATGGATTCCTGACTAGCAGTAGAGAAATTCTTTGAGAGAACTAGATGTATCTTCATCGGGGCTATGGATGCCTGACTGGCAGTGGAGCAATTCCTAGGATTTCATTGCATGACAGTTAAAGTACTCAACCTATGTAGCTTGGATATTAGATATAGTTGTTTAGGTCTGGAGAAAGTTCTTATGAAGAAAGATGTACCATATATAAGCAAACACTCAAATTCAAAGGTAGTTTATGTTGATTTACATTTGAGATCTAGCTCAACTTTACTAAAATATTTTGATCATACTTAAGTTAACATGTTTCATAAATTAAAGGTTTTTGGGTGACTGAATTCTTCAGTATCTTAAAAATGGGTAAACCATTTTCCCAGCTGAGTTGCCATTTGTTATGCCTTGCATAGCCACCCCATTTATTAGTTTGGAACAAACTGGGTCCCCCTTGGAGTTGATTTGTCTTTGGGTTTTGTTCGGGTCTTAGGAGATTTTTTTTTTTGCTCCTAAGTCTTTTGTTCTTTTGCTTTGTTGGAAGCAGATCTAGAAACAAAACTAGATTCAAAACTTCTTCAGAGTTCCTAGTCCAAGTTTGGTTCCAACTTTGGGTTTTCTTTCTTTCCTTGTTTTGTTCTTTGATTGTTGTTGTGTTTTTGCACTCTCGGGTCTATTTCTCCCTTGAGTTGTTTTGTCATTTTCATTGTGTTTGTTTTTCTCGGTCAGAATCAGACCGGAATTGGAACCTAACTTGGAACTTTCTAAAATTTCTAGACTTTGTTCCCATTTTGATTCTAACTCTGCTTGTTTTCCTCGTGCTTTTTGTTTTTGTTTGTGTTTGGGTCGAGTCTAGTTTTTGTTTTGGCCCCGCTTCCTATTGTTGCTTGTTTCCATTTTGTTGTCTTGTCTCAGTTTTTTTGTTCCTTTTGTTGGGAGCAGAATCGGGGTTGGACTAGGACTTGGAACTTTGTAAAAGCCCCTGTTTTGGTTTTGGTTCCGAATCCACACCGACCTTGCCTTTAGTGTCCATAGGAGTTTACTAATCATTCACATTGTTCATTCCACCTTACCTACGACCTTTATTGCATTAATTGCAGGTTCTTCACACACGTGAAATCATGTTTAAAACCTTAATTAAAGTTAACTAGTTTATTATCCTTGTTGTTTAAGGTTTTTAAGCAAACTTGAGCCAGAAGAACTTTGAGGAGAGTGAATTAATTATGGGGGCGTGTTCGTTGGTGGATTCCTTTCAAAGTTTTTAGTCTTTTCTAATGGGCATTTTAAGGTAGGTTTTCTTCTCTCTTTTCTTTTCTTTTTTTGTTCGTTATGTTGGCTTCACATTTCAAGTGTCATGTTTTTTGTGTGTTCATGGAACTTTTTTCTATGAATTCTTGTTTTGTTTTTGGTTTTGTCTTGTTCATCTTTGTTTTTTTTGTTTTTGTTTTTTTCTTTTCAGTTTGTCTTTTGTTGCTTGTTGTCACTTTCATGATAGGTGGGTTGTCTCGTGCCCTAGTTTTTAATTAGGGCTTCCATTTACTAGGGTTGTTTGTACTCTAAATGTTTTAAATTTGTTTTGAACCCTATTTCATCTTGATGTCATGTCGATTTGATGTGTTCTATGGTGGGTTTGTGTTGCCCTAGATGGTTAAGTCAATGTATCGAGCAAACTAGGGTTTTCCTGATAACTTTTATAAAATAGGTTCCTATGGGTTAAATTGATCTTTGTATAGTTAGGATGTGGGTTTAAGCCCCTCTAGTTTTTTATTTCCTTATTGTTCATGTGACTCAAGTCCCTAGATTCATATGACCATGTCTTTAATAAAGTACCTTGTCTTATGGTAAAATTGGTGGAAGCGGATTCATGACCAAATTTGTCCTGAGGATGTTTATATCAGCATTCATTCCTAAAATGGTTATGTTTCTGGTCATTTATATTTTTTGGCCTTCATGCTTGTCATTGAGCGAAATCAGAACTAGAATGGATAGCGAACTCAGAATTAGTATTTAGTTTCTAGTTTTGTTCCTATTCTAATCCTAGTTCCGATCTTGTCCTAGTTCTAGTTCTGACCCTGCTATTGTTGAAAAATTGTTTCATGTCCCTAGTACTTCTATGGCTCCACCTCCAATAAAGGTTGAACTTTGGTTAATTTTAAACATTGTTTCAAAGAGATGGAGGTGGGTATTGATTGATGTATTGATTGATGTATTGATTTCTATGTTTTTGTTCCTCTAATGCAAGAGTTTATTGTAGGAATTATAGGATGTCGGGGGCATCAAATGAGGCTTCTCAGAGGAGCCAACTAGCAGAAACTTCAAGACAAGGAGTTAGGCTAAAGAAGATAAAAGTAGAGTAGCTCCCCTATAGTCTAAGATGCAAACATAGAGAAGCTACTCTTACTGCCAACAAGATTGATTTTGATTGGGCAGTTATTACTGATACCAATTTAGGCCCTTTTTACCATGAGGAGCTGGTGGATGAAACTTTCAATGAATATGCTATAGCAAGGGCCAAGAGGATTGTACAATTAGGATCGACATATGTTGCACTATTCCCTTTGTATGTTCAAAGTCCATAATTGATACTAGAAACTGCTCAGGCTTACAATCCTACTACTAGGCAGTGTATGGATTTACAAGGGAATGTTATTATTGATCTAACATCTCAAATGTTTAGGTGATTGTTTGATGCATGTATTCAACATAAATCTAGGAAGTTGAATGAAGTAGAAGCATTGAAATTTTATAGCAATAATAAAGAAAATAACAGGTCCCACATGAACAAGCACTGAATGAGGGTCGAGAAAAAGTCTCTAGCCAAGCTTCCTAACCAACCTAAAAGGGATTTAATTTTGGCAAAGAGATTGGGGACATAATCATGTTGCTCTCTAGGGTGTTTGGGAAAAGGGATGCTTCAAAATTTAAAGAATGGATGTTCCCATTCATCCAACCTCTCTTGGAAGGTAAACAATAGATTGAATGGCCAATGGTGGTGTCAGAAAGTATACATAATCAGATGCTCATAGTTAGAGAAAGCAAGAGTTTCTTTATGACCTCTTATGTGGTCTATGCAACTGCTCGAATTGGGATTTTTCCTAGACTCCATATAGTTGGAATACTAGGAGAAGTCGAAGGACAAAAGAAGGTGTGGGAGCACTACAATAAGCTTGCATTGCAAGCATTAGAGTCACACTATAGGAGGGTTAATGATGGCTTCCTTTATGTTGTCACTAATAGGCTCACCGGTGATGCTGGATATAGATTAAGGAGGGAGGCAATGGCTTTTATCAATGAATGGGGACACTAGTTTATCCAATACCCCACATACACAAGTTACTTCAAATTAGGAGGCTTTGATGGTAATCCCCATTTTCTTCCCAAATGTTGCAGCAATAGAATTTTTTTAATGGAATTTATATATCAGGTTTTGGTTATTAATTTCAAATTTGGCACCAAACACAAGAATGGTTGCCACAAGTTCCCAATGAAGTTGGGTGAGTTTAGTTTTCCACACATTGTGGTAGCTAAAGCTATCTATGATGAATTAATTTATCTAAAGTTTAATCCTGGGCACCAGATGCAGGCTTTGCATCCTAGCCTCTTTAATAGACATTTCAATCTTTTGGAGAACTTCTAGATGGACTAGCAGGATGAATATGATCTTAGGAAAAGAAATTATGATAGATTGTCTATCCAACTCATGGTTGGGTATGGGATTAAGGAAGATATCCCAAAGACTTTTTCAGATGATGGGGTGACTTTGGATCCTCAATATGAGGTTGAGAACATTGGAACTAGAAATATTAATCTAGTGGACTGAACTACTGAAGAGTCTATTGATATAAAACAAGTTGCAAGACCAATCTTCGATAGAAGTGTGCACTAGGTTAGCTTAAGAATTAACTAGCCTGAGGCTTGGTCATCCAAAAAGAGGAAAGGTATAGGTACCACTCAAGGCTATAAAAGGACAGACATAAGGATGGCACCTAAGGAACCCTTAGATTTTATACCTTCTAATTTAGAAGAGGAGGTGGTTTCCCAAGACCTCCCAGAGGTAAAAGAAGGTGTGACAATTACAGAAGTTGGTGCTTCCACATCTGTTGCAAGAGAAGTATCTGCTCAACCCTCTGTTACAAAATAACCAGGAAAAAAATCCCCAAAGGGAATTCTCCATAAGGAAGCTGAGCTACTAAAGGAAATGAAGTCAGGAATTGAGATACATGATATTGCTATTGATTATGAAAATACTCCATCTGATAGGGAGGCTCATGTAGTAACATCTCTTGATGTAACAAATGATGTAGGGACCCAACATATATTGACAGAGGAGGACCAGTGGAAGTTATTTGAGGATGACAAAAGGGAAGTTGTTGCCAAGGAAAAAGTTGAGGCACTAGCTAAAAAATAGAAAGAAGATGCTAAAGCACAAATTGTGTTATTAGCCAAGCAACAAGAATTGGAGGCTCAAGTTAAGGATAATGAATTGGATCAACAACAACAAAAAAAGGAGTGGGAGCTCAAAATGAAGGAATAAAGAGATAAATTGATTTTGCAACAAAAATTCATGATCTTGAGGAGGAGAAAGCTGCTCAAAGAAGGGAAAAGGAAGCTCTTGAGGCCAAATGCAATGCACAAGAAGAGGCTCTTAAGAAGAGAGAAGAACAAGAATGTTTGGAAAGAGAGAAAGAGGCTGCTAAGATTGTTGAATATGAGAAAAATTCCAAGAGGCATAGGACTATGTTGAGGAGCTGAAAAAAGCAATGAGATTAGATGTTAGAGGAAAGAAGGTTGGAAGAAGAATGTCTAAAGAAGGAATTGGAAGCAAAGAAATTATAAGAAAAAAAGGATAAGGAAGAGGCCGAGAAGCTTGCACAAGAAAGGGCACAGAAAGAGCAACAAAATGTGCAAGAGGTTGACTTTGAGCCTGAAAATACTATATTGCAACATCTATCCTTTGCTACTGTTGCTTCTTCTTCGACACAGGTAGTTACTAATCCCATAGCTCCCACTTGGTCAAATCTTGACTTGGAGAGAAAACAAATAGTTCAACCACAACCTTTAAACTGGGATGAAATGATGAAAGAGATTGAGAAGGAGAGGCCTAAAAAGAAGTCCAGGGTTTTCCACTCCACCAAACTAATAGACATAGGGGAAATCATTGCGGAGTGTGCAATACCAATGGTGGACAAGAACTGGGAGGATATGCATATGATTGATTATCAATTGGGCATAGTAAATTTGGGAAGGCCTACATGAAATCAACAGATGAATTTGATTGATATTGTGGCTTCCTCTACTAAGTCTAGGATGATCAGAGATAAACAAAGGAAAGATAAGGTTAAGGCTCAACTGGATCAATTGCATAAGCTTTTGAAATATGTTTCAACTCCTATTTCTCAACAAGCTGCTACCCTTGAATCTCTAGTTTTGTTAACAAATAAGGAAGCAAATGATTTGGTGAAAACGAGGAGCAAAGTGGGAATGATGGAAATATGGATTGATAAGCTCAATTAACAAGTTGATGAGCTATTGATTGATAGTTTCAAGATTAGTGAAACAAGGCTTGAGTTGGTAGAGGATTTAAACCAACATGCTGAATGTCTAGACAAGTAGGATGAATAATATAAGGAGTATATTAAGCAACTTAAGTACATTAGCAAGGTACCTAAGTCATATTTGCTTGAGCATTTGGTTCTTGAGGATGATAATGTGGATTTTGTTGAGAAAAATGTGAGTATAATAGGGTACAAATCCAAGTTTGTTCATGGGCATCAAAATGAGATTCAAGATGTGAGTAAGGACTTGAATCAACAGATTGATGAATTAGAGGTAATTGTGGCTATTTTACTCAATATCTATACCTAGGTCAAGAAGGGTTTTACTTTGGATAAGATGAGGGAGAAGTGGAGGAGTAGATTTGAAGAGGTGATGCAAAAAGGAGATGATGGAGAGGATTTTTTATTAGACAAGTTCATGGATATCAAAGAAGTGAAGGCTACTAAGAGGGAAATAATCAAATTAAAGGAGGTACATAAATTAGTTGTATTAGAATTAAAGAGGATTAAGTTTGAGGATGATTGGTTGGATGGACCTGATGTATATACTCTTCAACAAATGTTTTCCAATTATGATAAGTACATCCTTGAGAATGCAACAAAAAAGTGATCTAGCTCTCTTCACTAGACACAATGCCTCCTTCTCTCCTCTTTTGCAGGGCTTTGATGTGGATTCAACTTTAGTTCTCTTCCTCAGTTCCACCTTCTTCATTGGATATAAATTTTTTTGCAACATTGTACTCCAGACTTTTTAGCTCAAGATTAGCAGTCTAGTTCTTTGTTCAGTTCCAGCTCCTTAAATTGTGGATCTAAATTGTTGATTGAGAGGAACTTGTGCATGTGGCACCTATATGTACTATTTGGTCTTATTTTTTAAAAGGTCAGCTAATTGAAGAAAGATAAGACACGTGATGATAGCAATAGTGATTAGTTCTAGAATTTTATGTTTTAGCAGAGATACTTTTTAAGAGTTCAGTTGAACTTGATTATATGTTACAAGTTTTTATACATTTATATGTTTTTAAACCTAGATCTGCTTTTGATAAGGTTAATGATGCATGTTCTATCCATATTCCAATGATTTGTTGTGTCTAAATGTTTTTTATGTGATGAGAATTAATAGAGGAAACTAGATTCAAGATTATCTCATTGGGTTATCTATGAATGCAGTTATTGTTATGTTTGTTTGATCTATGTGTAATGATGAGTTAATGATATGTTTTGAAAAAAAATTTAGTGAATGATGATGGTATTGAATTAGCACTATGGATGTATACAGTGTTTTAGTTTATCCTATGGATTGCATCTTGTTGTGGTTATGGTTAGGAGAATAAACACTCATTATCAATATGCATGTCTGGACACTAAGAAATTTTATTTATTTTCTTCTATCTTAAAACTTTGATCTATGTTTCTATCTTTATTTAAACCCCCCATCCCCCAAAACGTAGATTAGTTGATTTCATGTAGTTATGTTCCTTGTTACTATTAAAGGACCCTTGCATATTAGATTAATATTGACCATTGAGTGACACCAGCATAATTGAGAACCATTTAATAGGACCTTGGGAGTTAGATTACCATGTGTTGTCTTTCTTTTTCAGGAGAAATAGAATAGTAATATTCTATTTAATGTTGTTGTGCTATTTTTACCCTCAACATGAGTAATAACAATTACATAATTTTTTATCAACAAGTAAATATTCCTTGCATGTGATGTGTATCATGACTTCAATGCATAAAGGAGATCAAATATGAGTGGCATGTTATAGAACTTGTAATTTATCACTTTTTTAATCTCTTTTCCTTTTTTGAACCAAGAGTAAGCACTCTTTACGTTATCATATATATTGTGGAGGTGGAAACACCAAAATAGGGTTTGACTTAGGCCAATCCCTATATGACATAACCCTTTCTCCCCTCTCTTTTTTGCAGGTGGTAGATCTAAAGTGTATTTGGAAGAAGATTGAAGACTTGCTTGCAATATCAAGCATTGAACTCTCCTACTTAAAAAAATTAGGTCAAGAAGATATGTTCATCAACAAAAAAAATTCTTAAGCTAAGTCTAGGAAGGAAGAGCCTACAAACTATAACCTAATACATGATATGTGTTGAGAAGGTTAAATACACATTGTAGATATTAGTTGGATCTATTTTGGGTCCATGTTGACCAAAATTAAGTATTGGACATTTTGCTTGGGGTGAAGATGATTTTGAATCTTATGTGGTGCTAACGAAAGTTGTTTTCGATTGTTTTGTTTACATCTAATTAGGCTGACCTAATTGATGTGTGCAAATGTATTTGGGTATATATATATGAGATATTTTGGAGTTGAAAGGTAGTGGTTGCATGAGAAAAAATAACATAGCAAGTGTGAGTGGTGTTATATGATGTGATCATGCAAATTTAGTGTCAAAAGTTTGGAATTAGTATAAGTTATTGAGCGACTACTAAGTAGGGCAGTACATCATATTAAAAGCTTCAAAGTAACTAAAATACAACACAAGAGAGGTGCACTTTGCATTTGTTCACACTTTGGCAGTAAGCCACATTTTTGTATTATACTTAACTCTACTTGTGAGCCCTTCTAATATACTAATCCAAATATAATATATTTAAAGCTAATCCTCACTGTGGTTTTTCCTATTTTGGATTTTCCACATAAAAATCATGGTGTTCATGTGTTTTATATATTTTTGGATGATTCATGCTTTCATTTCTTGTTTTAGTTAATATGGTTTTTTGATTAAATATCATTTGTTAAAAAAGTCATAGAATTTTGATTCACCCCCCTCTCAGTATTTTGAATGTTCAATAGGCCAAAGGACCTATGGCTCAATAACATAAAGATAAAGGAAAAAAAAAATGAGGTCCAACACGGTATGAAAAACATGAAGCATACATAATGAAAATATAATACAAAAATGAAACATAATTCAAACACATAAACCATGATACAAGCGTAATGGGAAGATGATGGAAACAAAATGAAAAAAATAAAAGCATGCAAAAAGAGGTATGAAAATCATGGAATAACCAGCTCCGTATAATCCTTACTAAGATCCATAAATAAGGTTGTCATGAATCACAAGCTAAATAATTTGTGTATTTTCTAGGTGACCCATAGACCAAGGCATCACAGGATAGAAAAGTTTGATATTCACTAGGTGAGCCTTGATAAGAAAAAGCATAGGATAATGAAGTTTTATATTCACTAGATGAGTTTCCACACACTAGAAAATAAAACTGCATAAAGGAATAGTGAAGTTCAATATTCACTAGGCACATTCTCATGCCAACCATACAAGGAATTATAGTCCCAATATTCTAATAAGGTGCTATAAATTATAAATATGCCAAAAATGCTTCAAATATTTTAATGTGTGTGAACAAAGTGAAGCACATAATAGAATGCATTCCCCCACCTAAATTAATTGTTAACACCAACTAGGAATAATTGTCTTTAAGGTAGAAGAAAATAGCATATGCATCATGATAGGTCATAAGAGCTTGCTAGGAAACCCTATGCCAATGATATGTTCCCAATAAAGTTGACTGATGATAAGGGTTTACCCCCAAGTAAAAGCCACATGGTTGACAAGAAAAAGATAACACATAAGAGATCCATAGATCTAGGGTTAACATAAACAAGAGATAATACATAATATGGTCATGCTCAAAATAAATATCATTCCTCGGATACTTGCGTAACTATGAACACAATGGAGGAATGACACATGAAGACAACATAAAAGCTTTTGGGTCAACATCCAGAAGAGACCTAAATTTCATAGCATCTTGCATCATTCTTAAAAATATACAAAGAAAAAAATATTCACAACATAAAAAAAAATGGAGATACAAATAGATGTTCATGTTAGAAAAAAATTGCATTCTTTGTATCCTTGTGCCAACAAGAACAAGGGTCATCCAAAGAAAGATAAAAACCAAATACATTCCAAGAAACACATCACAAGAGATAGCATTAGTGTAAAAAAACACACAACTTAGACACACAAGAGATATTGTACATGCGATCCAAACTAAAAGAATCATCTGCATCCCAATCTTGCTCATTATAAATAGAAGGAAAACAATACGCAGAAGGAAATACAAGTATGGTACAAGGAAAAGTATTGGGCTCAATGAAAGGTGAATCACTCTCATCAAGAGGATCACCATTGTTTCCCTCGTCTAAATTAAAATTGAGTTGGAAGACATAAGAGATAATATACATGTTACGGTCTTCTTTTTGTTCTTCTATTTTATCTTGTTCTTCACTATCCAAATATATCACAATAGGCTACATATTAGTGCTATCAAAATGATTAAAAGCAATTGTATGATCCTCTTTCATTATTTTCTTAGCATGAAAAAGGTATGTTTCACCGTCATGGTTTGGAAAGGGTTGCAAAGTGGAGGCAAGTGACAATGAGGATGGTTGAGTGGAAGGTATTTCATCGAGATTGAGATAGATGGATGGATGGTCATTAGGTAATGTGTTACATGCTTTAGGAAGTTGACAAGCCATTTCTCATTGTCTTCTCTTATGCTCCTTTTCACTTCTATTTATTTTCATATGAGTTTTAGCTTGTGAAGGGGTAATTTAGGTGTTCCCCAACATATGTTTCTTTTCTTTACAAACAAAAAACAAAAAATTGCCTAAGAATCATAGGGGAAAAATTGTGACCCAAATTTTGGTCAGAATTGACTAGAGAAGGTCATTGACACCCTAGAACAATGAGGTTAATTTTTGTTAGCTTCAAAATTTGGAAATGTGTTACAATTTCTTAGGATCCTAATTTATCTCTAACGACAAAAAAAATTCTATAGCTATATAAAATTTCAATGTTTACTATATGTATAACACATTTATTAATTTTAGAATTTTGAAATAATGTATTGTGTCCAAAGGAAAACTTTTAGATTGTAAAATGTACTAATAAACTAAAATTAGTTTGATATATCTAAAAATTGATATTTTCCTATCCTTTAAAATGTCAACAACAATGTAAATTTTCACTTTCAACAATATATGCATGCATAAATCACAAAATTAAACACTTTCAAATTGTGTTTAGACCTTAGCATGACCTTGTTTAAGATTTTGCAGTGCACTAATTGACTCAATCTATCTTGCAACAACTAAAATTAATAATTTGTTATGTTTTGGATTAATAATACTATACAAATCTCTACTCTACCAATTATTTTTATCACAATTTTCATGCATAAATCACAAACTCAATGTTTTGCAAGTTCTATCTAGATTTCAACATGATCTAGTTAAGATTGCAAAATTTTTTAAAGTGCACAAAAGTTGGGTTCACCAAAATGTGATGTGGGAAAACGGGATATAGGGTGTAAATCACACTTCTTCAAATATCACATGGGAAAGGACTAAAATTGGTTTCAAACACCCACTTGGCTACAACCCTCAACAGAAGATCCAAAATAGTGGATCAGGGTTTTGTTCCTTTTGGGGAAAATGATTAATTATTCATTAATTGATCCAATTTGACAATGCAAAGATGAACCTAGGTTAACTATAAAAAAGCAACAAACTAAGATGATTTCTAGAAAAAAAATCTGAATCAAAAATAAAGTTTAGAAGAGTAAAGTGTAGTCACGTCACACAAAGGAACCTCACATGTAAATCTAAGTTTGAAATGATTGGATAGGGGCATAGGGCATGCTAGACCTAAAAACGAGATTCTCAAAATAATATTTTAGTATCGTGTTGCTCTTTGTTTGTAAGATCTACTTTCAAATCAGTGTCTGAACTTCATTTGTCACTAGTAAAATCCACTTTCTCTAATTTTTTGTCTTGTAGGTCTTGAATGCTTGCATGAGAAATTAGGTTTTCATTCCTCTCCAATTTCACTTTAGATTTGCAACCTACATATAAGAAAGAGGGGAAAGGTTTGTTCCATATAGTGGATTGCCTAAGTCAAACTTTTTTTGGTATTTCAACCTCCACAATAGCTATGAATATGAACAAGAGAGCTTATCCTCAGTTAGACAAAGGCTATATGAAAACTAGTGACAAATTTACAATTGATGCAACTTAGCACTCAAATTTGCATTACTTGATGGATTGAAGTCATTGTACTCATCACCTTCAAGGAGAATTAGATGCTTGATTTGAAGTCATGCAAGTGTTACTACTCACAAAAAAATGGACATGAAACATAAATAAAATCGTATGAAAACTTGATGCATTGCGAACATGATCATACTTGACTAAAATGATGCTACTATAATTTTGCAAATTCTACTCTTGATTGATTAATTTCTCAATTCAAAATGATAGGATTGCCTCTCAAAGCTACTAGGCTTTCAAAATATGACAAATAATTTTATTTATATACAATTCTATAATTTCCCACAAATTACTTATTGATAGCTGACAAATGACTTTGGATTTCCAAATGCTAAAAAATATTGACACTAATATATTTTAATTAGGGCCAAAATAAGTTGGACAAGGTCACTGGATGCCCTAGCACAAACCTATTTTGGGGCCTTAAGTATCAATAAATATACATTAATTCCTTAATCCCAATTCAAACTCTAATTTTTTGAAGATTATTATAAAATGAGTATATTAATGTACAATTGGGTCCAAGAATATGAGAGGGAGAAAAACCTAGTCTTAAATTGTCAAGGGTGATAGTTTACGACACCACACTTCTAGGGAAAGATGATACTATCTGATTTTTAATGGCTATGTCATGTGGCTCATATTAATAGTGTTGCAATCACTAGATGTCATTTGTGAGCTTTGATGATTATTTTTAAGTTGGCTTCTTCTAGGGTTCTTTCATGAAAAATGGAGTGGGAAGTATGATGGATGAAGGATGAATGGTTTATGTTTAATCTTAGATGAAATTGATGGTCTAATTTTAGAATTGAATTAAGTTTTATGTTCTAACTTGATATATAATTTCTTGGATATTTGGATTTCTTAGATATTTTGATTTCCCAATTTTGGACTACAAGTGAATTTTAAATGTCTGGATCTTTGAGATTGTAGACTAGTTATTACTAGGTTTTGATTTATGATTTTTTTCTTTGGGGTGATTTTTTTGGAAGAATACATTTTATGACCCATATGAACTTTAGATTTTACCATTTTTGGATATGGAATTTTAGATTTTTTTATTACAAATGGATGATTTAGATATATGTAATACTTTTATTGATGTATCTTTTGTGCTCATGACTTGAAATATTTGGGATTTTGAATTTTGGGGTGTCAGGATTTTACTTAGTTGGATGAGGTCCTTTAGATAAGAAAATGTATCCAAGTCTATTTTAATGAAATTTAGAGGATTTTATAGAGGTATATTTTCTTGGAGTCCCATAAGGGTGATAATAGATTTTTCATTATGGAAGAGATCAAAGGGGGTGTGATTTCATTGATCTAGGATGATAAATTTAGAAGGTGGATGGTTAAAATTTGTGATGGAAAGGACATGATCAATTAAAGGATCATTGATGGTGTCAGTGAAGGGGTTTATGATGGGGGTGATAGGGTTTATGAAAGGGCTTGTGGTAGAAATTCTCTTGGAGAGATGGTGAGAGACACCCATTTTGATGTTGGGACAAGTCACCCTAGTTCTTGTGGGAGCAAATCATTATTCTTTTTATTAGGAGATTTCTATTTGATTCCTTGAAATCCTTTTATTTTTATACATATGTATTGGTTTGAGGATGCCTCTTTTATGAAGGTATAATCTATTTCCTTGATAACTCATGACTATATGTGATTGGAAATGGGTTATTTTTTACATTAGAAGTATGAAATAAATCCATTTTTAGATAGCTCAAAGCTATTATGTTTTCCAATTTTTTATTTGATAGGAAACTAAAATAGATGTAAAGGTGGTTGAATCCAATGGGTAGAAGCTTGGATCTTGTATGTGGCCAATGGTTGGTGATAGGATTCTTACTCTTGGTTAGGATTACTAAGATCAATGGGGGTGTTTTGACATTGAGTTGGTTGTGGAAAAGTTTGATCTTGCATTTAATAAGTATGTTGATGCTCATTTTAGAATAAGATTATATTTTTCCTAAGATTGATATGGCCTTGATCAAATAGATTTTGTACATAAGTATTCCACTTCAAGTGTTTTGATTAGATTAAAACTAGAAGTCCCAAGTACCCTTTGCCTAAGTATTCCACTTCAAGTGTTGATTTGTCAAATATTTATTGATTTTGTGAGATTTATGGATCTTATATTTTATGGATAGAATTAAAAGGATGGATTGCCTTCTCTTATATTTCTACATATCTTGATTTGTGATAATGTCAATGTTAGGATGAGCTTGGATGATAATGGCATTATTTCTTATGAGAGATATGAAATAACTCCTCATCCTCATGGTTTTTATTTCTTGCCACTAGCCCTTTTGAATAAATCCTTCATAGTTATATTATTATTGGATTGATCAATTTGACTAGTTTGAATGGGTTTATTGATTTCATCAAATTTATTAGATTATTACTTAAGGTTTTGAATTTTGGGTGATATAAGATTTATGCAAGGGAATATGTATGGCACTTGTTCATTTGATGTATGAAATTGGTTAGGAATATCTTGATTTTGAATTTTATTTATGCATAAAGGGCCCTTTTGTGCTATAATTTTGTCTCCTTGATAAATTAATTCATGGACCATTTGGATTAGAATATTATTTTTTTAGTGAATTAGGTTCTATGGAGGTAGATATATTAGGACTAAGATTAATAGGGATGGGTGAAGGTTATAATAGTATAGGGTTTGTATAGATGGATGTATGGCTTGATGGATGAGGATTAAATAATGATAAAGGATAATTTGATTGATTAGGATCAATATGAATAAAGGGATTACATGATTAGTATCTTTGGATAATAGCTCATGATTTGTGGTGATTGATTGATGGTTGGTAAATTAGGATCAAAAGGATATGGATAATTATGATTATTGTAGATAGGTGGTGAGTTTAATGGATGCAATTTTACATTTTTAGTAAAATATGGATAGATGGAGGAGTTGAGTGTTAAAAATCTATAGGAGTTGATGGATTATTGAGTATATGAATATATTGATTATCATGAACAAGTGGAGGCTTCAATGGTTTAAAACTAAGGTTGGTATGGATGGATGTATGATCTAATGGTGTAGGATTTATATGGATGGACGAATGATGAGATAGGCTAGGATTAGGATTTAGAGAGGTTGATGGATTTATATTATAAGATTAATTTGGATGGATAGAATATAATTAGGATTAATAATTTTATGAATACAAGATTTCATGATTTAGGATTGGGATTTGTAAGAAAGATTTGTTTAGGGTATGATGAAATTTATAAATGAAGATTAGATACCAAGCTATAACACCCCGCCGCGTGAACCCCGAAGGACAACTATAGAACTTATAGTAAAAGCACAATAATTGTTT
Organism: Sequoia sempervirens; assembly: GCA_007258455.2. Taxonomy (NCBI): domain Eukaryota; kingdom Viridiplantae; phylum Streptophyta; class Pinopsida; order Cupressales; family Cupressaceae; genus Sequoia; species Sequoia sempervirens. The sequence continues at coordinate 117,213,145 of VDFB02270651.1, forward strand.
TTTTTGAAAGTAGAGCAATACATATGATGAACATGAAAAAACAACACATAATTTGTAGTTAAACATATACATCATAAACCCCATCCTCTGGGGTACACGTGACAGCATTACTAACATAAACCCATACCAAGACGATGTTTAACTAACTATAAGTATTCTACTTAACCATTATTTAGAATTACTAGACGAAATACAAACATCCACATCATAACATACATAAAACCATATGGATGTAATTATACATATTTCCACAGATACAACACCATTAAGAATTGCACACTATGAAACGAAAACTCATAATAGTACCAAGCATCAATATACATTTCAAGCATGATAAGCTTCTATCAAAGATCATAAATTAAGGTCAATGATTACATTCATTACAATGATAATAGAAGTTTCATCGTACAAGAGTGACAGTAATACAGAAGTGTTCCCCAACAAGAATGGGAACAATACAATAAGATAGACTGATACAACTGGAAAGGTATACAAAGTAACAAGTCTAGCTCAGACTTGGGTACAATTATGGAGGCGCTGCAAGTGGCACAATCTGCATATCTTGATCCTTGGTTGGGGACCGAATGGGGTGCATAGCACATTCCACCCGACCACATGGACTCGAAAGTCCACCCCCCATGCTAGGAGTTGACAAGAAAGATCCCCATTCCTCAACCAAAATAGTCAAATGAACCAATAGCAAACCAGACTCCATGACAAGGATATCATCAACATAAGATAACGAACCACAACATTGCAATCACTTAGCCAAAGAAAAATAATGAAAAGTCCAACATAACCAAATGTCAAGATTATAGCTCAACACTAAATAACCATAAAAGGTGCCAACAACAATAGGATCCAAGCCTTTAAGTAAAATCACAATATCAACCAACAATAAACATCAAGGGAACCTTTCATTAACATCAATCAAGTTGCCATGAGGCATGAAGGCAACACTAAAAGATAGAATTGAGAGGCTTCAACAACAACCACCAAGAACTAATTGCCTCAACAACATCATCAATTCAAACAACACTCCCAGAGGCAACCAAACAAGAGAAAATAAATGGGTACTGTAGGAGAGTGTCATCGCATGGCCATACATGGATTATCTAGGCAACCTACCACAAGGTACCGCCTCCATCTATGGTTATCCAGGCAGCCTATCTCAAGGCACCGCTCCATAGGGTGACTCATGCAGAACCACTTACCTTTCATGAGGACAGGGCAGTGATCTTACCAACCAGGTCTTCTCATCCCATCCTTAGCCTGTGAAAGCACTAATAGTATGGGTGAGACTCATAATTAATCTTGTTTAGTGTTTATCTACCCAACCTACTAGTTAATTAATTACATTATCACTTGATTAAGAAACTCTTCCATGGGTTATCCTAACAACCCCTTTGTGCACCGGCCCCCATGAAGAGCCACTCTCCCTACGACACCAAAAACTAAATACAAGCAAGGGGTGTACCTCAGCTCACATAAGAAAATCAAGTGTGCATAACTCACAACATGCGAGGTAATAACCATCTCGCAAATCCATTCCATATCACTGAAACAAGAACAAGGGAGGTATGACCCACAAAACTCAAAATCAGAGATAGGATCAATGAATCATAAAGGTCCAACCATGGAAAAACAATATAATTCAAGTTTTCTCCATTGCCTCTAGAAGCCTAAATTACAGAAAATCCACAAACTCTCACTGAGAGTAATTCAAACACTTCGGGTTCCCAACCATCATGAAATATGACTAAAAGAAAGTCATTGCATAAAGTCCCCTCAATCAGAGTTAACACAAAAAGGGCAGACTCACATAAAGGAACCCACAAAATAACTATATAAATTCCACAATCACAAACGACAAGAGAGGAATAAAAGAGGCAATATCATAACATGACCTTCAAACTTAATCAAGATAACATAATCAACTCATTACATAATTAATTGCAAATATCAAAATCTCTTCAATAACCTTTTTGGGCACAAACGGACTCCTTCCAGAAAAGGCAATAATCAGAACCAAATATAAGTCAAGATCCTTCCTAATATCTAAAATCAAACATAAAGTTCCAAACATCAAAACAATACCCAATCAACAACAAGGTTTTCAAATCAAGCAACCCTTACATGAATACTCAATATCACTTTCACTACGGATAATAACCAAATTAATGCAATCAAGATATACTCCAAAACAATAACCAAAATTCAACTCAATATCAACAAACACAATATTCGATCAACAACCAAGATAGCCAAGAGGCATTATTCTGCCACTTCCTAAAACTCAATACATAACCATTGACTCACTTACACATTAATACCCAAGCATTTAAGATATCAATCATTCTAATTTAAAATTTTGACACTAAAAGAGTACAATGTAATCAACATTTTAAAGAGTAACAATTCAAGTACTCCTTTACATGCATTCCTTCCAAAAACACTTACGCTATTTTAATCTATCAATTTACTAAAATTTACCTTATAATGCTGAAGTCTATATCCCATAAATACTTTACTAAAGTAACTTGATATCGATAATTATATCTCATAATCCTATTATCATTTCTCGATTGCCAATGACGTCCATTTCTCAATATTGGTATTATTATTATTAATTTAATTATTTACTTAACCCATATATATTTATAATATACATATTCTTAAAAAGTAAATAATAAAAAGAAAATTAACAAGATTAAAAAATAGCATATACAAATAAATAAATATATGTATTAATTCTTTTACACCTTACTTATTATTAAACTTCCTCTTAATAAGAAAGGGATGAGGCCCACCCACGAACAAAGAACAATTTATTTTCTCTTCTTTTATTTTAACTAATTTTTATTAATACTACACTTTTCCCTTTCTAAGAATTCTTACTCAATTCATTAGAATCTCCTCTTAAATATATATAATTTCCATTTTACTTCTAAATATCATATTAAAATGAATTTATAACTGCTGAATATTAACGGTTAGGGTTCTCCTTTAATTTGATCTCACCAATAAATATCCTACGGCGATTATTTCTGTCATAATAGGTTGAATGGCCAACTTACTCTAAACGAAGGCCTTAATAAATTCTCAATCCTCTATGTCTATTGTTTTAAAATCTAAAAAAGAAGGTAAGTCATAATCTTCTTTAAATTAAAAATAATAATAATACTATACACATTAAAATATACCCCTTAAATAAGAAAAGCTCTTAAGCCTAGTAAAGAAGGGGAAACATGGACTTTCTTAAATGAAGATTATCTATGCATATTTCTTTATTTAGGAGGGCTCCCCTACCTATCCATGTAAGGTGATAGTTTAGGGGAACCTGGGATCCAATTATTATAAGGTGTGTAGCCATGATATCTTCTTTTTCATTAAGATATAATCAATTAAATCACTTTTTTTTGTTATAGTGATGGCCAATGAATTTTTGAATTAGGTAGATGCAATAGCTTGTGAAGGGATATTCTTAAGATGAAGGTTCTTGATTGTATTTTCGGGTGTTTTGGGCCTACTATTCGATTTCTAAAAGTATGGTATGGTTAATTTCCTTAGTCTAACCACTTACAAATGCAGCTGTTCCCCTCTGCATTTGGCTTTTCCATTTCAGTGGGCTTCTCATGCGGAAAGCAGGATAAGAGCTGGCATCCAAACATTCCAAACGGCTGCATTATGATACCCAGTCAATTTACTTGTTTGAATGGGAATATTGGCAAATCATTCCCCACGCCGATCTACTATTATAATGGTTTACCCTTTTTTTTGTCACAGTTTTCTTGGCGTCATGTTAAATAGGTATATCCGATTTTTGGGATTAAAGACAACACATTTCCACCGCCCACTGCAGTGAATCAGACTGTTTTGTACTAATTCCCTTATATATAGCATTTTTTATTTATATAATATAATGTTATTTTTTGTATTTCTAATACAACAGTTATAATTCATTGTAATTATATATTTTTTAATACATACAGTTAAATCATGTCTGTATTAATTAATAATAATAATTTTTAAAATATATAATGAGGTTTTAAAAATATTTATGACGACTTTATTCAATTTGAATCTTGGTGGCAAGAACAACAATACATTTAAACCATCACACTATGTTACTATAGACATCTTTTAAAATATATTCATATTATAATAATAATTTAATATTTTCTTGATTAAATATTGTTTTATTATTATTATTATTATTATTATTATTATTATTATTATTATTATAATATATATATTTCATATTCTAACAATTTTTATTACAATAATAGTTATTGTCTTATTAATTTTATAATAATATTTTTAAATTCATTTTTTTTAAAATTTATAATTTAAAATAATAAGTATATGCTTTTTTTCTTTTAGAATTTTGTTTCCTATTTTTATCTTTCTTCTAGAGTCTAATTTTACTATCTCTCTCATAGTATCTTTCTCATTTTAATTTCACGTTTTAAATAAAATTGTTTAGAAGAACTCATTTTTCATTAGAGTATTTATATAATTTATGATTGTGAATCATTCACTATGTTTAGGTGACATCACATGAGTGGAATACAATAATTTCCTAGGCTTGAAATGATTATTGGTCTTGATACTAAGAAATTGTTAAAAGATCTATGATATCTACTCTTTAAATAAATTAAAAAAATTTGGAAAAACTTAAAAGATTATTTATGGACACACAAAATATTTTATATAATAGTAGTCTACTCTACCTAGTGAATGATTGCAACTTACTGAATGTATATGTGTAAACTTAATTCACTTATTAACATTTATGATATTTAAATGATATTCACATAAACAAAACATGATAATTTCTTAATAAAGAATTCATAAAAATACAAAACATTTATACAACAAATATATTGACTACAATATACTGATGATATAAAATTCGTATAATAAATATATCGACTACATCATACAAATTATTTAAACACGACATAAAGATATTATTAAATCCATACCATTTCTTTAAGATTAGAAAGTTGATAACAACTATAATTAATTAATCCTAATCTTTATGTCCTCTCATTTCATTTCATTATCACAGTTTGTCCACACATTAGCGGCAATTCAGACTTAACAAATAATCTTACACTATTGCCGCCTAACAAACTTAGATTTTTCTTTGTTTTTTCCTGAGATTCTATCATGTGATTGGATTTGTAGAATCAAACCTCTGTTAATTTATTTCAGAGTTTGGAGCATTTAATCAATCATTTGATATGAAAAAGTACGTCCGCATTCTAAAGTACATGAGCACAAAACTTATACCAATTTTCAAGAATTAAAAAACATCATGTAGTACCCAAATACACGACATTTATGCAACGTAATATTTTAACTGGGAGGTTAATTGTTTGTCTTTTTTAAGGTGGCATAAATTTACTGAATAATACAAAGAACTGGTCAGGAAATATTATAATCCACTTTAATGGGTGGGCGATTCCGAATAAATTGATTATTAGTCGAGATCTTTATGTCGCTTCATTTCATTTCATTATGATTGGGAGTTGTTGCATTTGCCAACATTCCAACTTTATTTCATGCTTTGCTTCACCAAAAAAGTTATGGAGCTGTTTAAGCCACGGTTGCCTTTCTTTTAATTACAACTACATTATTCATACCAAGTCTTTCTTTTGCATTTCCTAGATGAGCCTCACGTTTATAATTTGTTTCATGGCCAATATATCTAGACTTTAATTAATTCACTTTAATAAAATAAAATTATACTCTAATAATTTTAAAAATATTTGTTAATATATATTAAACATAATTATTGGTAAGGTGGGACTACTAGAAGTTGAATAATTCAATACACAACATCACTTTCATATGGTTTGAAAAATTCAAAATCATTGATTATTGAGAAAAAAAAGAGAGAAAGAGATAGTCATTGAGAATGTACTTTGTTTAGTGTTTGATTTTACATCACAAATAAAAGCATGACACTCTTAAATCTACAACTATTATTCATCATTGTCTTGTATGTTAGATCCTTTTTTTTTTTCATTTTAGTAGGCTTCTTAGAGAAGTAATGCTTTTCTAAACTAATATATGATATAGATTTAATTAAGTGATTAAGTAATACAAATAATCATATAAAAAATGATGAGTTTAATAAATTTTTAAAATGAATATAATATATTTGTTTTATTTATTTTTTATTTGTTTTGATATTTTTAATATCGATTTATTAATTTTCTATAACTAATAATTAGAGAACTTTGATCTAATTTAGATTTAAGATTATGTAATAAATGTCTCTTTAACATTGTTTTGATATGGGATTATGTCATGTGATGTGGTCTACTTTTTAACTAGATCATACCACATAATATAATCTAAATGTTGTACTTTTATCTATTGGTGATACAAAAAGAAATCACACTCATGTCTTTAGTTTTTATTAGAAAAAAGTCATCATATAAAGCTATCATAACCCAAAATCTTGACTAGTCAATCAATAGTAGTAATGAGTGAATGATATTTGCATATTACTAATAAAGTCTTGCTATATAATATAAAATCACCAATACCTATTATGAATTGTTACGATCTCAGATGACCATAAAATAGTTATTATAATTGAATGGTATCTACACATTGTTGAATGGGACTAAGATCATGGGTAATAATCAATATTGCTAGCATGTAATAGATATTTTTTTAAATACGTAGATACTTAATGGTTTGTGTGTGAACATTAAAATGTAGGTCTAAAATAATATAAAGTTAAATAAAATAATTAATATAAGTGTGATGTAATCATAGCATGAGCTAAATACACCAGATCCATATGAATTTAAGCTATATTCAACCCCTAATGCTGCAATCCTAGTGGAATGTTCCAAAGCTTCAAAAACTAAGAACCATTAAACTAAGCATGAAATAAATAAAAAAGCTTAAAAAAAACCTAATCTAGAACTACAAACCTTATCCCATTAGAGGAGTGGTGTCGTATTGATATGGAATAATGACCCTTTCCCAATCCCTTGCATAAAATGAGCAATTAATTGAACTCCATTTTTGAAAACTAAGCTAAAATGGATAAAATGATGCCATGGGTGGATGAAAAGGATGAAAAATCTTGATAATGGTTCAAGTATGAATAAAGATAGTATTCAAATAGGAAACATAACTTTTCTTTGATGGAAGTGGATCCATTTCTCTCCAAATGGTGAGGAATTTATAGGAGAGCAAATGAAGAATCAAGGTTCAAGATGAAAAGGATCAATTAATGGTCAAGATGGAATCAAGGGTGAAGGCATGGATCAAGGATTCTCATAAATGGATGAGAATCAAAGATAACATGGATCAAAGAAACCATCAACCACTCACAATGATTCAAACAAACACACTTTGTAACAACTTTGAAAGTTTGTTAGGAAAGAATATTCCATTTTCTTCGAGCCAAATAGGAGAATATTCCTTTGGAATATTCCCTATGCAAGTGGATGGGTGAAGAAAATTAGCAATTAGTTAATTAAAACAAAGAAATATGCTCGGGTTGTCATTAAATAATTGTTTTATTTAATGAAGAGGGGATGTAAATGACATTTAATTCAATAATATAGGATTATTTAAATAAATGAGACAACTTAAGGGGTTTAAATTTAATAATTTGTATTATTCAATTTAAATATGATACGAGATGAAGATGAAAGGGGGTGAATTAACCTAATTAAATTAATTAGATTAATAGATAAAAATGATGCATTTAATTAAATAACTAGGCTTATTTAATCAAACAGGAAAAAAGAAGATGAATTTCAAGACGAAATGATGTTAGTGACTAGATTCAAGTGTGTAATACCATTTAGGACAATTTTAAGTGTCTACAATAAGCCCACACTAGCACATACCTTGGACTAGAGCTAAAGAAATGCAAATGGATGATAAAATAAATAAACCCTTACAATTATAAACCTTTGATGACCATAGTTGATTACTCCATGTGTTTTTTATTTAAGTTTTCCAAGGAATTTGGTAGCATACCCATCTCCTTTCTTCAAAAATGGCTTAGGAAATGCTTGATTTAAAGAATTTTGCTTGTGTTGATGGATGGATAAGATTTAATTTTGTATATGGAGGATTATGGTTGATTCTTATGTAGGAGAGAATGAACAAATGACAAGTGATATCACATGATTGGTGCATGTGATTAGGATTTAGATGGAGGATGGATGAGGGGTGAAGACTTGATGAATCTTAGTGAATGGTGGGGATCGAAAGTAGTTCATTTAGTAGCTAAGTACTAAATTTGGAGCTTTGTGTAACATTTTTTTTTTTATTATTTTAATCGAGATTTGGTGGAGAAATGTGCAAATGATTAATTAGTTAATAAACTTAATTACTTTATTCAACTAATGGTGAGGGAAATTTTAGTAAATAAAATAAATATTGATGAATTTATTTATCTTTGATGAAATGTTGCACAAAATGATTGATTTAATTAAATAAATATGATTTATCCACTTAAAGTTGAACATTGGGTGAACTGAATGATTTTTTAAAATTAATTAATTAAATAAAGGTAATATATTCAATTAATGCTTGTGAATAGATTAGACAAATAAATGGGATATATTTGTTAAATTAATTGAATAAATATATCATTTATTCAATTAATTCTAGAAGAATTATTAGGTGGATATGTAGGATAGATTTGATGTCAAGAATGTTAAAAGTGACTATTTCAAATATGTCATTAATGCATGGTCAATTTTAAGTTCTACATTTTACCTCTCTTTCACATGAAATTATTCAACTAAAGTAATTTTGTTTTAAAGAAGAATAAAATATAACAATTTTTAAGAAGGATGGAATTGGCTATAGGAAGACCATGTCATTCAAATGAATAAGATTTATGAAATTAGTTAGGGATGCCCCCTCAAGAGAGGATGTGGATTGATAAGACATAGGTAGTCTCTCTAAAGGAGAATGAGGTATAGAGGAAAAATGAATAGATAGAAGGGTGTAGAAGACTATAGATATAGATATTGGGATGGGAATGAGATGAAATGATGTTGTGAAAGGATATGATGAGGGTGAGAAGAATAGAAAAAGAGATGATAAAGATGGTGGATTTGACGATGAATAAATGTGATGGAAATTCGATTTGAGTATATGTTGAATATAGGATGACAAAATTATATTTTTTGTAGCATTTGATGTTATTGAAATAGGTATAAGGACCATACTAATAATGTTCCAAGTGCATGGAAGACTAATATTAAAGGATGCATATGACTTGATGCACCATAATATGAAATATCATGATTGAATTGGTTATGGTGCACCCTATGGATTGAATAAAAAATACAATCTATAAAATAAATACACACAAAAAAGTAATCAAGCTTGCACAAATGATAAAATAAATGATAAAGAATATTTTTACCCAAGTTGTAAACCTAAAAGAGGATGATTAATGACTTTGATGATAAGGATAGCATTTTTGATGTAGGAATAAAATATCCTAATAACAACATAAGGACTGTGAATGATGTATTTTGATGGTTTTTAGATTTGTTTGAAACTTATGAATATTAAGATTTTAGCAAGACTAAGGGAGAAAAAGTTATATTCTTCTAGATAAGGAGATTAATTTTCTAGTTTTAGTTTGAGTTTTCTGTGTTGTTGTTGGTGTATTGTTGGATAATTAAGAGCAATTTAGATATTGGAGTGGTTATGACATACCCATTCTTATGAGACGTGTAGATTAGGAGGAAATCGACCACGTATATGAGATTTGGATACATGGTAAGAGATAACAGGTTTGAAGATGTGATTATTTAGAGTATAGGTTTGTTTTCAAAATTGTATTGACTTAATTGTGCCTTATTTAGGGTGTTGTAAATTGTACATTTGCACTTTCACACTAATCTAGGGCTTCTTTAATTTATTGCGGTTAATTTTCCTTAATTGGCCCCTTTAATTCAAATCCAAACCTAATTAAATGCATTTTTTTATGGATAAAACCTGACATTCGTAAATGCAATTTCACAACCCTTAACTTTGGAAGATGTTTGTCCTAGGTAAGTGACCTAGGACCTATTTTCCATAGGGTGAATGGGTCCTCACTTAATCCTATGACCTTGATTTTGCATAACATTTCACCTTGTTTGATGTGTGTCCTAGATAAGTGGCCTAGGACCCATTCACCGCATGGTGAATGGGGCCTCACTTAGACCTTGGACCCCTATTTGAAATATGTTTTTGGAAGTATTTTAATGATTTGAAATCCATAATTCAATGTCGGCTTGTGATATTTGAATTTTAGGAATTAATCTTAAGATATGTATAAATAAGAGGTTATTTCACTAAGTTTCATCCTAAGACTTTCAAGAAATAAGTAAAATTTCACAAGAGAATTATAGGAGCATTCAAGAGAATTTATAAGGCATTCAAGGGAAGATTTATTAAAGATTATTGCAACAATCAAGATTACATTGTCATGTCAAAGATTTATTGCATCATGTTTGTTGTTTGAGTTAATATGTTGATGTAGTCTTCAAAATCTATCAAACCATATCAAAGGAATTATTTCAAGACACGTTTCATGATCAAGATCTACATCCATGGAGACCACTTCATGTTAGTTTATAGATTTGTTATCCAAGGTTTCAAGTAAGGTTTCATTGTTTCATCATAAGGTTTAATTACCAAAATGGGGTTTGAACAAGGCAAACCCTTATTACCTAACAAACAACATTTTTCTCCCTTTGAACAATGCTAATATATATGATGAATAAAGGGATTAAGATTAGTATCTTTGGATAATAGCTCATGATTTGTGGGGATTGATGGATGGTTGGTAAATTAGGATTAAAAAAGGGATGAATAATTAGGATTATTGTAGATAGGTGGTGAGTTTAATGGATGTGAAATTATTATTTTTATTAAAATATGGATAGATGGAGGAGTTGAGTGTTCAAGATCTATACCTGATTTGATGGATTATTGAATATATTAAGATATGGATTATCATGAATAGGTGGAGACTTCAATGGTTTAAAACTAAGGTTGGTATGGATAGATGGATGATCTAATGGTGTAGGATTTATAAGGATGTATGGATGACGAGATGGGCTAGGATTAGGATTTAGAGAGGTTGATGGATTTATATTATAAGATTAATTTGGATGGATGGAGTAGAATTAGGATTAATAAGTTTGTGAATACAAGATTTCATGGTTTAGGATTGAGATTTGTAGGAAAGATTTGTTTAGGGTATGATGAATTTTATAGATGGGGATTATCTATGTATATTTCTTTATTTAGGAGGGGTCTCCTACCTATCCATGTATGGTGATGGTTTAGGGGAACCTTGGATCTAGTTATTATAAGGCACGTAGTCATGATATCCATCTTTTTCATTAGGATATAATCCATTAAATCATTTTCTTTGTTATAGGGATGACAGAATGAATTTTTGAATTAGGTAGATGTCATAACTTGTGAAGGGATATTCTTAGGATGAAGGTTCTTGATTGTTTAATCTTGATTAATTAGAGCTTATGGAAACCTTTGATGGGATATTATTGTCTAAGGGATCATTTATATAATAATATTCATACATAATATTATTCTCAATTTGATATTCATCTTGATCTAGAAGGCTATCATCATCATCAATTTAAAAATTATTAATTGAATTATTATATTCATTTGATTGAATTTTCAAATATTTTGACTCAAATTATTGATTGAGTTTAACACAAAAATGTAGACAAACAAGACATAAATAAGATATATCTTATTTAAGTAATTAAGATTATTCGATACTATTAGATCATAAATATACTTTAATCCAAATGTAAATACGAACTCAAAAATCAACCACAATTTATTTTATTTTATATTTTTGGTTGGTGTTTTGGCCATGCTATTCAATTTCTAAAAAGTATGGTATGAGTAACTTCGTAAGTCTAACCACTTACTACTGCAGCTGTTCCATTTCAGTGGGCTTCTCGTGCGGAAAGCAGGATAAGACCTGGCATCCAAACATTCCAAGCGGCTGCATTATGATACCCAGTCAATTTACGTAATGCCATTGGAATATTGGCAAATCATTCCCCACGCCGATCTATTATAATACTGGTTTACCCTGTCTTTCACACAGTTTCCTTGGCGTCATGTTAAAAATTATGCTTTTTCTCTTTAAAAATTTTGTTTCCTATTTTTATCTTTCTTCTGGAGTCTAATTTTACAATCTCTCTTATAATATTTATAACATTTTAATTTCACATTTTAAACAAAATTGTTTAGAAGAACTCATTTTTCATTAGAGAATTTATATCTATGATTATAAATCATTCACTTACTATTCATTGTGTTTAGGTGACATTACGTAAGTGAAATACAACAATTTCCTATCATTGAAATGATTTGCGATCTTGATACTAAGAAATTGTTAAAAGATCTAGGATGTCTAGTCTTTCAATAAATGAAAAATGGAAGAACTTCTTAAGAGATTATTTATGGATGCACAAAATATCTTATATAACAGTAGTCTATTATAGTGAACAACTGCAACATACTGAATGTATATGTGTAAACTTAATTTACTGATATTCAAATGATATTCACATAAATGAAACATGATAATTTCTTAACAAAGAATTCATAGAAATACAAAACATTCATACAACAAATATATTGATTACAATATAATGATGATTTAAAATTTGTATAATAAATATATTCACTACATCATACAAATTATTTAGATACAGAATAAAGATACTATTAAATCCATACCATTTCTTTAGGGTTAGAAAGCTGATAACAGCTATAAGTATTAAATCCATACCATTTCTTTAGGGTTAGAAAGCTGATAACAGCTATAAGTAATTAATCCTAAGCTTTATGTCCTCTCATTTCATTTCGTAATCACAGTTTGTCCACACATTAGCGGCAATTCAGACTTAAGAAATAATATTACACTATTGCTGACTAACAAATTTAGATTTTTCTTTGTTTTTTCCTGAGATTCTATCACGTGATTTGATTTGTAGCATCAAACCTCTATTAATTTATTTCAGAGTTTGGAGTATTTTATCAATCATTTGATATGGAAAGTACGACATCGTTCTAAAGTACAGAAGCACAAAACTTATACCAATTTTCAAGAATTAAAAAACATCATGTAGTGCCCAAACACGGCATTTAGGCAACGTAATATTTTAAGTGGGAGGTTAATGTTTGTCTTTCTTATGGTGACATATTTAATGCAGAAAACAAAAAACTGGTCAGAAAATATTATAATCCACTTTAATGGGTGGACGATTGGTAATAAATTGAGTATTAATCGAGATCTTTAAGTCGCCTCATTTCATTTCATTATCAGTGGGAGTTGTTGCATTTACCAACATTCCAAACTTTATTTCATGCTTTCCTTCACATGGCACGCTAGAAAAGTTATGGAGGTGTTTTAGCCACGGTTGCCTTTCTTTTAATGACGACTACATTATTAATACCTAGCATATTTCTTTTTGCATATCCTAGATGAGCGTCACGTTTATAATTTGTTTCATGGCCAATATATCTAGACTTTATTTAATTCACTTTAAAATTCAAAATTTTAAAATCCCTTTTAATGTATTTTATATGGAATTTATAATTGGGGTGGCAGGTCGAGTTCAATTGACTAAAGCATTCTGTTGCAAGCAAGAGGTCACGAAGTCTAGTCTCCCCACCATCCCTGTAGTACCAAAGGGCATGTCGCGTTGGGCATCAACGGTCACATGAAAAAAGTTTACGACACACAGCAGTTTATAGGGGGTGGCTACTTGATTCCGATTCCTTCAGTCCTAAAAATAATAATATTTTAATAATTTTAACAATATTTTTAAATAATATTAAAGATAATTATTGGTAAGGTGGGTGTACTAAAAGTTGAATAATTCAATACATAAAATCACTTTTAGGTGGTTTGAAAAATTCAAAACCACTGATTATTGATAAAAAAAAAAGATGGTCATTGAGAATGTATTTTGTTTAGTGTTTGATGTTATATCACAAATAAAAGAATGGCACTCTTAAATCTACAATTATTACTCATCATTGTCTTGTATGTTAGATCCTTTTTTTTCATTTTAGTGGGCTTCTTGAAGTAATAATTTTCTACACTAATATATGATATAGATTTAATTTAAAAGTGATTAAATAATACAAATAATCATATAAAAATTGATGATTTTAATAAATTTTAAAATGAATATATTATATTTGTTTTATTTATTTTTTACTTGTTTTGATATTTTAATATTGGTTTATTATTTTTCTACAACTAATAGTTAGAGAACTATGATCTAATTTAGATTTAAGATTATGTAATAAATCTCTCTTTAATATTGTTTTGATATGGGATTAGGTCGTGCCATTTGTTCTAACTTTGAACTAGATCATACCACATAATATAGTCTAAATATTGTACTTTCATCTATTGATGATACCAAAAAGAAAATCATACACTCATGTCTTTAGTTTTTATTAGAAAACAAGTCATCATAAAAAACTATCATAACCCAAAATTTTGACTAGTCAATCAATAGTAGTAATGAGTGAATGATATCTGCATATTATTTATAAAGTCATTATATAATATAAAATCACCAATACTTATTATTGAATTGTTACAACCTTAGATGGTCATAAAATAGTTATTATAATTGAATGATATCTACACATTATTGAAAGACACTAAGATCACGGGTAATAATCAATATTGTTAGCATGCATTAGATATTTTATTTATTTACATCTAGATACTTAATGGTTTATGTGTGAACATTAAAATGCATATATAAAATAAAATAAAATAAAATAAAATAATTAATAGACGCCCACACTAGCATGTACCTTGGATTAGAGCAAAAGGAATGCAAATGAATGATAAAATAAATGAACACTTACCATTATAAACCTTTGATGACCATAGTGGATTGCTCCATATGTTTTTTGATTTAAGTTGCTCAAGAATTTGGTAGCATCCCCATCTCCATCTTCAAAAATGGGTTAGGAAATGCTTGATTTATAGAATTTTGGTTTGTTTGATAGATGGATAAGATTTAATTTTCTATATGAAGGATTATGATTGATTCTTATGTAGGAGAGAATGAACAAGTGACAAGTGATTTCACATGATTGGTGCACATGATTATGATTTTAATGGAGGAAAGATGAGGGGTGAAGACTTGATGAATCTTAATGAATGGTAGGGATTGAAAGTAGTTCTTTTGTAGCTAGGTACTAAACTTGGAGCTTTGTGTAAGGTTAAATTTTGATAATTTTAATCAAGATTTTGTGGAGGAATGTGCAAATTATTAATTAGTTGATAAAATTAATTACATTATTCAACTAATGGTGAGGGAGATTTTAGTAAATCAAATAAATATTGTTGTACTTATTTATCTTTGATGAAATATTATAAAAATGGTTGATTTAATTGAATAAATATGATTTATTAATTTAAAGTTGAAAATTGGTTGAAATGGATGATTTTTTAAAATTAATTAATTAAATAAAGGTGACATATTCAATTAATGCTAGAGAATAAATTAGATAGATAAATGAGATATATTGGTTAAATTAATTGAATAAATAAATATAATTTATTCATTTAATTCTAGAAGATTTATTAGGTGGATATGTAGGATAGATTGGATATCAAGAATGTTAAAAGTGGTTATTTCAAATATGTCATTCATGTATGATGAATTTTAAGTTCTACATTTTATCCCTCTTTGAGATAAAATTATGACTAAAGGAAGTAATGATATTTTAAAGAATAATAAAATATAAAAAAAATTTAAAAGGATGGAATTGGTTCTAGGAAG
Organism: Sequoia sempervirens; assembly: GCA_007258455.2. Classification (NCBI taxonomy): domain Eukaryota; kingdom Viridiplantae; phylum Streptophyta; class Pinopsida; order Cupressales; family Cupressaceae; genus Sequoia; species Sequoia sempervirens. Next base: position 117,229,014 of record VDFB02270651.1, read on the forward strand.
ACCATGTCATTCAAATGAATAAGATTTATGAAATTAGTTAGGGATTCCCCCTCAAGAGAGGAGGTGGATTGATAGGACATAGGTAGTCTCTCTAAAGGAGAATGAGGTCTAGATGGAAGATGAATAGATAAAAGGGTGGAGAAGGCTATAGATATGGATATTGGGATGGGGATGAGATGAAATGATAGTGGGAAAGGATATGATGAGGGTGAGAAGAATAATAGAAGAAATGATAAGGATAGTGGATTTGATGATGAATAAATGTGGTCAAAATTTGATGTGAGTATATGTCGAAAATAGGATGAGAAAATTATATTTTTTGTAGCATTTGATGTTATTCAAAAAGGTATAAGGACCATAGTAATAATGTTCCAAGTGCATGATGGAATAATATTAAAGGATGCATATGAATTGATGCATCATTATATAAAATATTATGATTCCATTAGTTATGGTGCACCCTAAGGATTGAATCACAATGTAACATGTCCATTGTTCTACTTGGTAAAATTTTCTATGTTTTACTCACAATTGGACAATTATGTTACTAACATTCCAAGTAATAATTTTTTTCTTTTCTTTTCAATAAAAATGCATCATTTGAAATATAACTAAGTTATCCAAACTTCCCATTGCATAATCAAAGAATCATAAGTATGATTTAAATTTACATAAATATATTCAAGATAACATTTCACATTTACAATTTCCATATGCATGGATACATGATTATATATAAAGCTTCAACAAGCTAACATGAACTAGAAATACAAACTAATCCATATGTCCCAACATTGGTGCATACATCTTTAATTCTTAAATCAGAAATAGCAATGGTCTAGAATGTCCTACCAAATCTTGCCCACCAACTGCATGAGGAGAAGCATCACTCAAGCACTTTTCTACCAACCATGGACTAATTATGGTCTTCCATACATCTACCAAACTTGGTAAGATGACTCTCCCTTCAATGAAGAGATTGGTTTGGTAACCTCATCCTTCAAATAGCCTTTCTTGAGCATAGTGTTGGCTCCTACATGTCTAGAGCTTAACATAAAGTCAAACTCTAATTCTATGATATTCTCAGCCTAGTATGTATTTGGATCATAGTGAATTGACAATGTAGACGGTGGCTACCTACACTACTTTGGCCAAAGATTCAACACCCAGTACTTCAAGTGAGGGTCACCTATATTCACCACTACAATTTATTGATTTGTATTTGACCATTAGAATTCTATTCTAAGTTATTCCCTTTCTTACGGATTATCCTAACCATGGGAATAATCTTCCCAATAACTCATATCTAAATGAAATTGCTACAAGTATCTCAAAGCAACTCTATCTTAGCAATTAACCATACAAATAACATAACATCATAACGTTAAATGACTCCATTTCAAAAGTACAATCTCAAAAATCAAAGATCCATTTAAATAGTGTAATCTTAATAATAAAAGACTCCCATCAAAATTATAATCCCATTAATAAATGACCTCATTAAAACATATAATCTTCAACAATTCAAAATTATAATATTCAACAATAAATGATCTCAATCAAAAGTATAATCTTAAATAGTAAATGATCTCAATTCCAAGTATAACCTTCAACATAAATGACTCCAATCAAAGATAAAATCAACAATCAACCATCAATCTGATCATATGGGCTAATTTCAACCTATGTGCTTTAAACACATATCAAATAAACAACCCAGCCAAATAGGTTAATCTCAACCAAAGGTTTCAATCAATAATCAATTAAATATCCCAACCCATTAGGTTATTCTCAACCTAGGGTTTCAATCAATAATCAAGTAAATATCCCAACCTAGTAGGTTATTCTCAACCTAGGGGTTCAATCAATAATCAACTAAAGCAATGATCAAGTGATTTTTCAAGTTTAGGTTAACAATATGGTTTGCACGATGTCACATCCTATCAATGATGACATGTATTTTATACAATCTGAAACCTAAATAAATAGGTTGTTCTATCTTTTGGGAGATGGAACACAAACTAGTTGTCTAGGGACCTAGACCTATTTCACTTAGTTTCACTCAAGGAAACCCTAGAGACCTCTATCCAAAGATGGAATGAAATAAAGAGATCTGCTAAGGCTTGTCCTAGGTATGATTAAATACTAAAAGAGGGTTCATCACCAAGCTAGGGCTTGGAAAGACAAGTAACATGGAAGACCTAACGACAAAACCTAATGATGTGAAAACCTTCAACAAATGACCTAAAAATGAATGCAAAATAGAACAAAAAATTAAGAGAACACAAAGGTGCACTTAGAAACATGTACCGAATTGAATGAAGACCTAAAATGCTTGAAATATTGAATTTAAGGCACATTGGGCTCATATGCCAGGCTGGGCCTATTGGTCCCAATCTAGGGTTTTTGGGTTGAAACAAGAATCTGATGATGGCAAGTCTAGATCTTTAGAAATCTAGAAAATGATGTATTAGTCTTGCTTGGATTTTTTAGAGGATCAATATTTGAATCTTCTTTGCAATATTTTCTCTATCTTCTCAACTTTATTTTCGGATATGAACTACTCAATTCTGCTTTATAGGTGTCTTTTAGTGATCTTGTAAACAAGGTGACAACTTGGACAACTTTGTAAACTTGAAAACTTTTTTCCAATCCTACTCTTCAATGTGTCTTCAACCTAGATCTACAAATTACAAACTAAAGAGAGGGGAAAATGTTGTTTTTACTAGAAAGGGGTTTGCCTCAGTCAAACCCCATTTTGGTAATCAAACCTTGAAATAAAATGAAATAGAATGAAGGAATAATGAATGAACAAATATGCAATGTTGCAACACACCAAACCTTTGAATAAGATGATACAAACATTTATGAAATGACTCCAATGGATGTGGATCTTGACTCTTTCTTGAATGTTGTAGATCTTGAATTGAATGCTTGCTTGAGGGCATGTGCAGGATCATCATGGAAAAAATAGGCCCTTAAGTGGCAAAAAAATCAGAAAAATCAGAGTTAGGAAACTTGACGTAAAAATTTGAATAAGTTATCTATATATTATTTCAAAAATATGTAAGAATAGAATCTGTAGAAAATTTAATGTAGTTTCTAAACTACTAGGTTTGTTTAAGAAAAAAATAAATCTATTTGGTGAAAATTTGAACTTTCAATGTAGTGGTACTTAAATTTTAGGGAAAAAATAAGAAGTAGGTGTCTGTCTGACCACCCTAACCACAATAAAATGATAATTTTTTTATAATATTTTAGATATAAGTAGAGCACTCATGTCCCGATGTGATGCATAATTTTTGGTAATTTTTTTCCAAGTAAATAATTAACTATGAATTTTTTATTACAACTTTTAAAAAATATAAAAAACTCGTATGTCTGACCACCTTAACTTGGTCAAAACTTCATGAAATTAATTTTTTATTTTTTTAATCCTATAGTATGTGAATCATAGAATGTGACGCATTTTTTGGATTCAAAAAATATGACACCGTTTTCGAGCTATATATGTTTTTCAATCAATCTATCAATTAGGACTTTAGTCGTAATTTGAATAGAAAATGAATAATAATTAATTATTAAATTCAAAGTAAAGCATAATTTATATTGGTGGAAAGGTAAGAATCTCCTTTAAAAACTTTTTTCATTTCATCAATTTTGGGTAAAAATAAAGCCATCAGCCACATACCCATCATATTGCCACTTTTTGGCCCACCATGATCCTACACATACCCTTGAATCATGAAACCCTACATCATAATTGTTAGGTCAAAACTAAACATGATGCATGATGGCTTTGACATGATGCTTGGAACTTGAATAATGCTTTAAAACACATGATAATTATCTCTTGAATGCTCTTGGATGCTCTTGTAGACTCTTGAATGCTCTTGTGAACTCAAATTTGCTATAATGCATGAATACTCAAGTTGCTAGGTGAAAATAAAGTGAAATAACCTTGTATTTATACTTGCTTATGCCAAATTCCTTAAAATTACAACACTACAAGCCGACATCAGATCTAGGAAAATAAAATCCCACCAAGAATTTGAATTTAATTGAGATTTAAGCCACATAGGACTCATGCCAGTTGTGGCGTGTGAGTCCCATTAGGCTAGGCATAGTGGCACATTTTCAAGAAATGCTTAGATTAATGTGAAAGCTAGATTAGGGCCCCAAAAATTAGGTGGAACTCATACACCCAAGGTGGCATATGAGTCCTAGATCACCAGATTTGGGCCATACAATCCAAAAACATTTTTTTTATTGGTCATTACATATGTGTCAAGATTATCCTAAAAATATGCATTAATTAAGGCTTGTGGATGCAAAATAAGGCCAATTAAGGCATAAAGAAGCCTAATTAATTTTAAAAAAATCTTGATTAGTGTGAAAGTGTAATACTAAAGTCACTGAAAAAGTAACCCTTCTACTTTCTCTGGCTTGTTTGGGCCCTCCTTGTGACTTTGGCTTAATGTTTCCTTGATTTAGTGTTGCAATGTGGATGACACATTCACATTAAATCTTGCGCCCTTTGTCAACTAATTGATTTTAATGTCACCTTGTTTAAGTGTTGCACGAAGTGTTATCATTCACTTTTACACTTTTTTAAGGTCTTATTATTTAATTAAACCTAATAAACCTCTTTTTAACCTTAATTCGCCTTATTTGGAGTGTTGTAAAGTGTTGTAACACACTTTCACATTCCTCTAGGCTTGTCATTAATAACTGGGCTTTCTTATGCTTTAATTGGCCCTATTTTGAATCCACAAGGCTCATTTATTGCATCTTTTTGAGGATAATCCTGACACCAACCATTACCCAATCATAATTTAGGTGTTTTTGGCTTGTATGGCCCATATTTGGTGATTTGAGACACATTCACCACCTTGGGTGAATGGGTCCCACCTGGATCTTTTGGCCCCAAATCGATTTTAACACATTTCTAAGCACTTTTGATTTTTGGCCCCATACATTATGCCAGATGGGACTCATTCACCATCCTGGGTGAATGAGTCTCGTGTGGCTCAAAATTAAAATTAATCAAAATTTATGGCGGGATTTTATTCTCCTAGATCTTATGTTGGCTTGTAGTGTTGTAATTTTTGGAATTCTTGCATAATTAAGTATAAATACAAGGTTCTTTCGCTTATATTCACACCTAGCATTCAAGAGAGTTCACAAGAGAATTTGAGCATTCACAAGAGCATTCAAGAGAATTCAAGGGTAGATTATCAAGCATTTCAGAGCAGTATTCAAGTGCCAATCATCATGTCAAAGATTGCATCCATCATGTTTGTTATTGCGCTAACAATTGTGATGTATTTTTTATGATTCAAGCAAGTGTTTCAAGCAAGATCATTATCATTCAAGAAAGATTCAAGAACCACTTCCATTAGAGCCATTTCAAGCACATTTGTAACACCTTATTGCTAGGGTTTAGTGAGTTGCAACATTGTCTTTTGTTCATTCATCATTCTCCATTCATATTTTCTTTCTTTTCAAGGTTTAATTACCAACAAGGGGTTTGACCAAGGAAAACCCCTATTGACTAACCCAACAAAATTTTTCCCTCTCCTTTGTGTGTGATTTATAGGATTTGGTTGCATATTTCATAAGGAGCAAGATTGGAGAAAAGTTGTCAAGTAATCAAAGTTGTCAAAGTTGTCATCAAGCCTTAGAGAACATTGGAGATCAGGTCTATAGATTGCAAATCAAAGAGTTGGATCCAAAAACCAGTCAGGAAAGATAGATTAGACAGTGAAAACAACATCAACTTTGAAAGCTTCAGAAAATACCAACTGGATTGATTCACCACTTTTGGTGAATGAGTCCCATTTCCAGTACATTTTCAAGATTTTGTAGATCTAGATACCCTTTTGGAAATTTTTTGTCCTTGAACATTTTCCTAAAAATAGGACTAATTCGCCCAACTTGGTGAATGAGTCCCAGTTATCAATAAAAGCATCTTTTCCAAAATTCCAAACCTCCATTCTACCCTCTCCAGATTCCCAGGTGCACACCTTTTGTTTTACAACTTTTTGTGTTATTTTGCTAACTTTTCTAGGTCATTTAGTGTTAGTTTTCATTCAATTAGGGATTTTCATTGTATCTTGTATTTCATTTTCTTTTCCAAGTTTACACTTGGTGGTGAACCCCTTATTAGATAATATTTAGTTCTGAGGACAACCCTATTGCAAGATATCTTTCTCTTTTGTATTGAGATCTCTAGGGTTATCCTTGACTGAAATACCTTTGAAAGTGGGTGTGATAGTACTTAATTAAACCCTATCCCCCATTTTCCTTGGTTCCATTTTGGTGAACGTGCCCTTAGAACATCATAATTCTGATTTGGATTGCATTTTCATCCTAGATTTAGCTTGCATTAGCATTGCATTAAGATTTTCATTGATTAATTTGCATTCTAGGCTTTCCAAATTTTCATTAGTGAAAGCTCATTTAGCTTGCATTTTTGCATTTAATTTCATTGAAAATCAGTCAAAATTTGCATTTGCATCGCAGACATAGATCAGCAAACATAAAAATCATAAAATTCAATTGAAAAATTCTAATTTTTTTGAAAAAAATCATCAGGGTATGTATAGGATCATCATGGAAAAAACAAGCCTTTAAGTGGCAAAAAAAAAAAAAAAATTATAGTTAGGAACCTTGACATAAAATTTGAATAAGTTATCTATATTATTTCAAAAATATGTAAGAATAGAATCTATAGCAAATTGAATTTAGTTTCTAAACTACTAGGTTTGTTTAAAAAAACAAAATCTATTTGGTGAAAATTTGAAATTTCAATGCAAGAGTACTTAAATTTTAGGGAAAAAATAAGAAGTAGGTGTCTGTCGACCACCCTAACCACAATAAAATGATAATATTTTTATAAGATTTTAGATATAAGTAGAGGACTCATGTCCTAATGTGATGAATATTTTTTTGTAATTTTTTTCCAAGTAAATAATTAATTATGAATTTTTTATTACAAATTTTAAAAAATATTAAAAACTTGTATGTCTGACCATCTTAACTTGGTCAAAAATTCATGAAATTATTATTTTTTTTTTTAATATTATAGTATGTGAAGCATAGAATGTGACACATGTTTTGGATTCAAAAAATGTGGTACCATTTGAAAGCTATAGATGTTTTTAATCAATCTATCAATCAAGACTTTAGTCGTAATTTGAATATAAAAAGAATAATAATTACTTATTCAATTCAAAGTAAAGAATAATTTATATTGGTGGAAAGCTGAGAATATCTTTTAAAAATCCTTTTCATTTTATCAATTTTGGGTTAAAAAAAAGTCATCAGCCACATACCCACCATATTACCACTTTTTGGCCCATCATGATCCTGCACATACCCATCATTAGGACTCATTCACCACCTTGGGCGAATCAATCCCTTTGCACACACTGCACTACATTTTCTGGCATTTACAGTTCAGTTTTTGAGTCCCTATTTTCTCTTAGTACCTTTCAGTTTTAGTTTACATATTTTATGTTTCATCCAATTCATTACATCTAGTTTCAATTACTTCATTTTGTGCATTGTTTAAATTCATAATTCCCTTTCATTTCAAATTTTTGAATAGTTTAGAATCTGAAATTTGCATCATGGATTTGTGCTTTAGCAAGCTTTGGATGTTATTAAAGTCCTTAGTGGATGTGTCAAGTTGTGCTTTTGGAAATGACCCTAACGAAATTGAACTTACTTATGCTCCTTCAACTACTAATGCATGTCCTCCTCATGATTTTGAAATCATTGGAGAAGATGATAACAACATGAATAAGTTCCTAAATGATTGTCTTAACATCCTTTTATCAATCCATGATGCAACCAAGTCACCCTATGATACCACCTCTTGAGATGTATGGTTACTTACATCCTAAAACAAAAGTTGAACCTAAGTTCCCTACAATAGGTGAACCTAGTTCCTCTAAGCAAGCAAGTACCCAATCATTTTGTATTCCCAAAAAATGTATACTCTTGGAGAAAGAGACAATTTTGTAGTAAAACTAAGTCCTTATTTAGGCATTTTCCATCAATCACCCCTTAAAATTGCATTTATAGGCCCCTAATATTCATAATTTTGGACTTTGAGGCCTAATTCACTCATGAAACCCATTAAATCCCAACAAATATCATTAAAACCACTCAAATGTTGTGAACCCACCAAAAATATTCCTGGTGGGACTAAGTTGCCCAAGGTGGTGACTTAGTCTCTTTTGGGGTATTTTCCACTTTTGAGCGGGAATTTCATTAATTCAATTTAAATTTTCAATGGATGTCGGCCTCTTAGGTCTAAATAATAGGAAAATAAGGTGTTGATGCTTATAAATACACATTTTGAGTAACTTTTCATATCTCCTAGTCATTTTTGCAAAGCAAAGATCAAAATTCAAGAGAAAAAGTGTCTTACACAAGAAGATTCAATAGCAATTTGTAGCAAAGTTGAAGCTTTAGGGCAGCAAATTAGGGTTTTTTCAGGTCTTCAAGCTCACTAATTGTTCAAGATCTTACATTACATAGGGTTGATCATGGATTCCTATTGTGAATCATGGAGAAATCTAGGTTGAAGAGATGCAACTAGCCATCAAATCACACCTAATAAAGTTTGTTTTTGAAGTGATTACATCTTCCATGTTCTTATCTTAAGACTTAAGGTTTGCATTATATTCTACATATAATTTACATTCATTTGAATGGTTGTAGGCTTTCTTGCATTGAAGTCTTGCATCTATCAAGTTCCATTCATTCACCTCATTCTAGCACATTAGAATAGGGGTTTATCTCATTTTCAACCTTTTCTAGTCTTAGACACAATTAAGGCTAGGGTTTATGCAGATTTTATTTTCTACAAAGTTTAAATACCAACTAGGGGTTTGACCAAGGGAAACCCCCTATTAGAAATCAATTTATCTTCTATTTTGTAGGGTTTTTTGAAGATTCAGATCCAGATTTCTGTCAAAGAATAGAGTGCAGGTTGTGGGCTTTCGTTTCCACTTCCGGATTTGTAGAAAATCCAAAGTGGAATAAGTCACCCATACTGGTGACTTAGTCCCACTACACTAGTTTTTCAGAATTTTTTATGTTTCCAAACACCCTTTTGGTAGAAATAGATTTTTGGGTAGATTCCTTGTTCTGGGACTAAGTCACCCAATCTAGCCTAAGTGTCCCAATTGCCTCAAAAGTCAAAATTTCTAGGATTTCGGTGGCTCCTGTAGTATACAATTTGTTCTTCTTCAATTTACAGGTACATAGTTCCTATTTTACATCTTCATTTGATCGTTTATTGCATTTGTTGAACTTTTTTGCATATCACACCAGGTTTTCAAACAAGCTACTTTTTTGATGTTTTGCATCATTAAATCATTTCATTTTCAAATCAGAGCATTAGGACATCTTAATTAGGCATAATACATCTCATTAACATTAGTATTGAGTGAAAAACCTTTACATTTTGGTCTCTCATCCAATCCCCTTTCTCCTTTTAGGTGAAAAACCCTAGGAGGAGCAAAGCATTGTGAGGGGTCAAACCAAAATCACCGTTTACATTTTGGTGAACCTACATCTTTTGAACATTATTCCTTTTTTATTTTAAAGTGCACCTGAGGTTTCATTTGCATTGCATCTTGTATTAGTTAAAGTGCATCCTAGGGTTTTCAATTGCATTAGTGAAAAAGCTCATTATTGCTTACATTATTGCATCTCATTTCATAGAATAATAGTGAAATTCTACATTTACAGTCTAGATTTGCATTACATAGTCCTATAGACATTTATATCCATCAGAAAATTTAGAAAAATTTCAAAAATAACCCTAATTGGACTAATTGGCCACCTTGGGTGACTTAGTCCCACTATCAATTTTGCATTTATGTTTTCTACATTTTATTTCCCAGTTTTGAAATTCCTATTAGATTCAGCCATTAATTTGTTTCTATATAGTTATTTACTACTCTACTCCAATCATTTGCATCTATACTATTTATTTTAATGGCAATCATAGATATAATTATATTTTTACAATGTTCACTTTCAACATTCATTCCTAGCTCCTTTAGATCAGATCCATCTGAAACAACAAAAAAAAACTTCACAACAATGCAAGAACCAATTAAAATGATGCTTCATTTCAGGACAACCATATCATCCAAACCTCTTAGTAGTGATGACTTGGATATATTAGATGAAACCTTTCAAAGTTTCCTCTCACTAAGCTCATCCACTAAAAATTGTGATGACAAACCTAAAACATTTAGTGACGACCTCTCTCCCAAACCTTTTAGTCATGATGACTTGCATATGTTAGATGAATCCCTTGAAGACTTCATCTCACACAATCCATCCACAAAGGTTTGTTGTGAGAAAAAAACAACAAAATATTTTAATGTTATTCAACCTCAACTTGTTCTTTACCCACCTTCACATCAACCTCAACCTCCACCTAAACCTGAGTTTACCCTTTATCCACCACAACATGATGTTGTTGCAGACTGACACTACAATAGAAACAATCCCCAACCTCACAAACCCCCTCCAATATCCTTACCTTTACCAAATCTTATTTTTCCTAGTGCCCCTCACCTAAATTCACACCTTAGGGAGTATGATCTCATTGAACAACTTAAGAATACTCTCTCCAAGATATCCCTTTGGGATCATCTCCAAAATTCACCCAATTATCATTCAATTCTTCAAACAACCTTGCAACAACTAGTCATTCCTCCTAGTACAAACACAAGTGATGTGGCAACTCTTATAGGGGGAATGAATACACTTAATGTAGACATTAAATTTCATCAGTATGATCTCCCTCTATTAGAATTAAGGAGACAAAATGAGGCTTTTATGATCATTTCCCAATATAACACAATAGGTATTAAGTGAGCCCTCATTGACAATGGCTTTGCCCTCAATGTGTGCAGTGTGAAACTTCTTGATTAGTTACATGTGGATAAATCACAAATTAAACCTAATTCCTTATCCATTAGAGGATTTGATGACACAACCAAACAACCACTCGGTATAATCAATTTACCTATAACAGTTGGTGTGGTTACCTTGCAAACTCTTATTCATGTCATGCCCTATGATCTTGCATATAATCTTCTCTTGGGTAGGCCATGGATTCATGAGATGCATGTGGTCCCTTTGACTCTTCATCACATAATGAAATATGTCTATAACAACAAGGTATATCAAGTTGCGATAGATCTCAAGCCTAAGAGTTGTTTGCAACTTGAAAAAGGAGCTACAAGTCCTTTGAATACTTTAATTCCAACCTCTCAAATTGACCCCCTGTAGACCAATAAATAGGAAACAAATTATGTGTCTAAATTACTTGATGATGATTGGGGAACATTGTAATTTACTCCTTCATTCATGGATGAATACATAATTACTCGCAAGGAGACAAAAAAGCAAGAGAAGCCAACAATTATGTCCACTCAAAATTCACAAGAATCTTCCCCTTCCTCTATCTCACCTCACTTGGATGAAAACACAACTTACGCGAAATTGTTTGATGAGATAGACTATCAGTAACCCCCCAATCCCAAGGAAATGGAAAGACTTTATGGACGTCGTTACGAGGTTGTGAAAGAATTGGGGTACAATGGTAAAGGATGTGGAAGACATGAACAAGGCATTCATGTCCCTATTGAGCTTAATACACAAGACATCAAGACTAGTTTAGGGTATTCCTTTTCTAAGACAACAAAAGCAACTCAATGAACTCATTAAATATCAATACTATCACATGTAAACCCCAAACTATGCTTATGCTCAAAAATTATGAATTTCTTGATCTGAATTCTCCACACTCCTGGGAATATGTTGAAAGTGATGAAGCCTTGAAACAAATGTTAGGTGCCATTGATAAAACATCTTCGTCTAAACACAATGTGTAGTGCCCCTCCAGTTTAGACATACTGTTTAGTTTGATTCTACTTGTTAGATGCTTAGTTCTTTGTGATACTATGTTGTTTCATTTTAGAGTTGATTCTGGATACTATGTTGTTTTGATTTTGTGGATGATATATTGACATCCTGGTTATTTGGTTATACTGGTTCGATGATACTGTGATAGATTCATTCATGAAATAGCTTATTGGTTATAATTATTGCTTATGTTATCATGTTGATATGATTGTATATGATTGATCTTGCTCGTTTGTGTTGGTGGATAAGAGAGAGTAGCCTTACTCATTCGTGAGTACCCTGCTACACTGCAATTCTTATTCACGGTGTGTTTTCTAACATGAGTTTATATATACATGTTTTAACCTTGATGTTTTCCTGCAGACACAGGTACCGGGTAACAACTCCACTTGCTTGTCAGGTCTGAGTGTACCCTAATCCATTATAAATATGTTGTCAGAGGTATTGACAGATCCTTTTAAACCATCGTTCATTTTCGAACAAGTATCTTTGTGTTACTCCGTGTAGCCCTGTTTGTCTTGTCATGTTAAAATATATATTGTTTTGTGTTTCTGAATATAATATTTAATTTTATTAAATGTTTATTAATTTTTTAACCAACGTTAATGATTTAATTTATTAAGTTAAATTAAATAAGTTATTTCTTTGCAATGTTTTAATTAAAATAATATTATTGTTGTTTTAATTGTGCAAATTGAATTGTGTGAAATAGATATTTTTAAAGCAAGATATTTTCAACGAGATAAGAATCTCTGATTGTCAGTTAAAGGTTTGTTCTGATATTTTAAGAATGAGTTGAACTGAATGAGTTATTTACAATGCAAATGAAACTGTCAGTTAACATTGAATGATTGGAAATCTTGATTGCATGAATTTATATCTTTTGGATTTTGGAGAATTTGGCATTCACGGGAAGAATTTTGAGGGCAGTAGTTTTTAGTAGTTTGTTTCATGGCAATTGTTTCAGAAGAATTTTTCTTTAAGATTTTGTTTGCAAGCGTGATTTGAAGTTGGTTTTGGATTGGAATTTCTCCGTCGAAGTCTGGAAAATTAATAGAGGAATCAACAAAAGGCTTCAAAATTCGTTTCAACTCGATTTCCAAGATTGTGCAGGTTTTCTTCTTTTTAATTTTCTGTAAAATTTCTTCAATGAACGTTGTGGAAAAATAGTGGTTTACCAAACCTGCAAATTAAATAGAAAATTGTTAGATTTAGCAATCAAATGTTATGAAAATATAGTAAACTAATGATGCTATAGTTCTAGGAAATTATAATATATGTATATATATCCGGAAACAGATGTGAATTTCCATTGTTTGAACACAAATCTTTAGAAATTATCAGTTTTTGAAAACTATTATATTGTCAAGATATAAAACTCTCTCCATATACCACTTCTAATCAGACATATAATTGCATTAGGAATAATTACTCTTTGAGCTGGATGATACAAGTTTTGATTTGGTCATAAATCCTTTAATAAAATTTAAATCTCTCTTTTACCTGTTTCTTGTCCTTCTTATGCCATCACCATGTATCATTATTGATGATGCTATACTTATCCTTTAATGGTCTTCATAGTATTTGGCGATATTGCTTCCTATCATCTTGTCTTAACCATCTGAATATTGTAGAAGAAATCCATAGCATGCGCAGGGTATTACTGGCAGAATAACAAACTAGATACCTGTCTGATGATATTTGTATTTCTCTTTTATTAAATTGTTGAAGATAAAGACTTCTACTAGTATATTCTTTATTTCCATCGGTAGATTCTCAGCTTACAATTTATTATATAGAAAATTTGTCCTCTTAATCTGGGTGTAGCTATCTTAAATTAAGTTTGTTGGCTTTGTAATTTGAGTATTGCTTCGGTGATTAGTTTTTGGCCAAAGCTTATAATTTCCCTTTCAAATCTTATTACTAGACTAAGAAATCGAATTTCTTACTTGGTTAAAAAAAAAGATGTTATATCACTGAACTTCATAATAGATTTGCGCTCAGTCTTCTCTTCAAGATACTTTCTGTATAATCATGAGTTGAAGGATTTATTTGAATCCCAGTCTGTATTCCTTTCCTTCATCTTGGCAAATCCTTTTCTTTAAACTAATAAACTTGATCATTAAAATTTATGGATATAATCACTTTAGATTTGATCACTGACAATAGGAACAATACTAATCATCAGGCATCTGATATAATCCGCATTCTTAGTGCCTATGAATTTTGAGTTCGGTGTTTCTTCCATTTGAGGCATAGAAACTGTCCATGATTTACATAGGATAAGTCACAATCTATCTTCAAACAGTTATGCATGCGTTCTGGATAATTCTTTAAGTTGTGATATTCGATAGTTTTGTAAACCTAATTACTTAGAATTTTGTCATTTGATCTACAAGTTTAGCGCTGGTTCCTTCTCTTGTTACCTAGATGTATATAATATATGACATAAATTTATTATCTACACTATCTAATGATTAGGCATTCAGATCTTGTGCATGGCGTACCAAGTAAATTTTTACGGTGGTTATAGCATCCTAAGTTAGCTCTTACGGTGGATATAATTGTTTAAAATTATTACTTATAGTTTTTAAAGTGAACTCTCTCTCTCTGCATGTAATATTCGGTGTGGATTCTTTGTTGATAACTAACAAACAGATTCTTACTAAGTGTAAATATTAGTTAGGTACGAATCAATGAATAGCAAAGAAAAGATATTTAAGACTTTAAATTTTATGAAAGTTTAATATTTATAAAAAATGCGTTGAAATTATTATTGTGTTAAGTGGTTGAATTACTTAAATATAAAGAATATTCATATCCTTAGTTTATAATGTAAATAAATACATTTTCTTTAAAATTATTTAAAGAATATATATTAATAGTTTTAGTTTGCCTACCAAGAATTTTTAATTCATTATATTTTAGTTAATTGAGATTATTAAGGGATAGTTTATAGAATTGTAATGTGATTTATCTAATTTCTTTAAAAGATTTAAAATATCTTTATTCTATATGTTATTGATGTGTTTTCTTAAAATAGTGTGATCAATTAGTATTTATAGTTTGTTTATTGTGGATTCTTAACTCTTGAAGTTTGGTAAATTGTAACTATTTGGTGTGTGTGTTAAATGTAATATTAATGATGTTTATTTTTATTTCATCAAAATATTGAAAAGTGGAATTTGTAAGATTATTACGTTTTTTTAACATGGTGCTCATGTTACAATTATTTTTATGTGGGGGTATAGCTTTGTATCATTTTTGGGTCTTTTGAAGTGACATTCTAGAGATTGTGAATTGCCTCTAGTGAAGGACATAAACATTCGGGTTTTGATTTTTGTGGTTGCTAGCTACCCCTAGATTGATTTTATGTTGAGTCATGTTATAGAAGAGTGGCTTGCGGTAGGGGCCGAAATCCAGAAGTGATTGTCTGGGTAACCTATTGTAGGTGTGTTAATTAAGTGAAAACCTAATTAATGTATTAGGGGTTGGGTAGTTGTAAACACTAATTCAGATAAAAGTGTGCCTCACCTACTTTCTTAACACTCGTTTAGGTTGAGAAAAGGCTGAGAAGGCCTGGAATGGAAAGTCGTCATCTTGTCCTCTTGAAAGATGAAGTGACTCCACATTAGTCTGCATAGGGGCCAGGAATCGGTAGAGGCTACCAGGGTAACTCTTGGTGAGGGCCTGTAGTCTAGGAAGATTCACCAGGGTAACCTATCCTGACGATGTGATGACAATCTTAGTCTATATCATGATGGTGTTTTATTTTGTTGAGATTTCAATTTAATGTAACTTGATTTTGTGATTTTATCTATTTTATTTTGTAAACATTATGTCGTATTGTGAAATGTAAACCCTGTAAACATGATGTTTTGTCTGCATTGTTTGTGGACCTGTCAGTATCTCCTAGCACGGAGGGAGTGGACCTTTGGGTTCCACGTGGTCAG
This sequence comes from Sequoia sempervirens, assembly GCA_007258455.2. Classification (NCBI taxonomy): domain Eukaryota; kingdom Viridiplantae; phylum Streptophyta; class Pinopsida; order Cupressales; family Cupressaceae; genus Sequoia; species Sequoia sempervirens. The sequence continues at coordinate 117,244,931 of VDFB02270651.1, forward strand.
GAGGAAACCGTGCTACACCTTTATTAGAACTTTCTTGTAGTTGATCCTAAGCTTGCAGTAGTTTCTAGTTACTACTTTGTTCATGACTGTTGATGCGGAGCTTGTTCGTGGATATTGTATCAGATGTCAGATGAACACTATATATTTTGTAAATTTATCTCTTATGTAAGAGTGTACTAATTGTACCATCCTTTGATGTATAGAGATTCTTTGAAATCTCACCTTTTGTAATCTGAACTTATGGGATAATTGATAGTATGTAGTTTTATAAACTAGTTCTTACACGAAATCAAATTTGTACCTTTGTTGATGATCAATGTGCTGAGTTTATTTGTTTAGTTTTATGTAACAACATCTTGGAGACTTTATAATAGTTGTGTAATCTATTATCTTTTAAAAAAAAATTATTATTCAGTTAACTTTGTTTTCCTTGCACTTTGTTATAATGTAACTAAGTCGGGGCGTTACAGATTGGTATCAGAACCAAGTTCTAACATTGGGTGCTCTGGTTTAATGAGCCCATTAGGTTGTTTAGTACGTTAGACTTGGTTGTTGTGCTTTCTGTTTGCTTTGTTTGTCTTATAACAAGACTTGTCTTGGTTTTTGTGTAGGATCATGCCTAGGCGTCGTGTTAGAGGTCGTGGTCAAGGCCGAGGTGGTGGTCGTGGGCCGAATCACCAGGTTACTCCCCCTCTGAGCCATCATCAGAGTGTTCAGGAAGAACAATTGGTTCCATAGTTGGACCAGGGTAATGAGGCACAGATTCCAAAATAGTCAGTGGTAGAGGGATCACAGTTATGCCCTTTACTGGAAGAGGTCCTAGCTCGACTTGGACCTAGACAGGAAGTGAATAGAGAACATGATAGATCTCCGAGGAGATTTGATGATTCAGTGCAACATGATGCCATTATTGCAGGTCACATGTGAGATTTGTTGAGAGCACGCCCTCCTACTTTTGATGGATCTGGTGGTGGTTTAGAGGCAGAGACTTGGTTGCTTGATTTGGGATGATGCTTTGCAATGCATCCTTATGGCAGCAATACTCGTGCTCGTTGCGCCATAATGCATCTTAGAGGCTTTGCCTCTACTTGGTGGTGATTAGAGGAGTAGAAGCTCCATCTAGAGATTGGTGCAGTCTCATGGGATATGTTCCTGGAGAGATTCAGAGCACGTTTCTTGTCTGAGCATTGGAGGCAGCGACGTGCAGATGAGTTTCACGATCTTCGTCAGATGGCTATGTCCGTGGAACAGTTTGAGCACAAGTTTTATGAGCTCAAGCAATATGCAGGGATTGTGGATGATGAGTCAATGTTGGTGCAAAACTTCATCAGGGGCTTAAATGCCCGTATTAGCGGTGGAGTCAGAGTCTTCGAGCCGAAGACTATGGAGGTTGCTATGGAGAAGGCACGGATAGTGGAAGAGAACCTCGCTATGGCATTGGGTGGACACACTGGAGTACAGATTGGTAGTGCTCCTGTTTCAGGTTTTGGATAGCGTGGTGGTCAGTTTCAGACAGGTGGTTCCTCTAGGAATCAACAGGCACCCACTAAGGGTGGACAACAACAACAACACAATCAACAAAAGAATAAGAATAATCAACCTCAACAGGGTAACAATTCTCGATCTCAACATAGTGGTGGTTGGATTCAGAGAGAGAGATTAGAGTTGGCAACAAGTTCAACATGATCGTTTCAATCAACCAGCACAGAGTTCTCAGTCTGTGGTTAGTGGAGGTAGTTTTCCACGGTCTAGTGTACCTCCAGGAGATAGAGGATTTAGGAGGAGTATAGAATGTTTCACTTGTGGTCAACAGGGCCACATTGCTCGTCAATGTCCTCAAAAAGGCACTTCTGGGTTTAGTCAGAGACCGGTGGCTTTTGAGCCAACAGTAGGAGACGTAGGTAGATTGCATAGGGTGTTTACCATGGTCGATAATCGTCAGACTGAGCACCAGGGTGCAGTTGGAGCAGTTTCTAGAGGAGGACAGGCATCGTTCTTTGGAAACCATGCACATACTTCAGCATCAGGACTTGATCCTGAGGGGTCGAGACGTTGAATAGGTACGGGTCCAGTGGGACCCCAGTGACGACTCTTCTATCTCTTCAGAGGACGTGTTTTGGATGTGTGTGTTATTTACTTTCTGTTTATAGGCTTCCAAGAGTAAGCCTTATCCTAGGGGGGCAGGATGTAGTGCCCCTCCAGTTTAGACATACTGTTTAGTTTGATTCTTCTTATTAGATGCTTAGTTCTTTGTGATACTATGTTGTTTCATTTTAGAGTTGATTCTCGATACTATGTTGTTTTGATTTTGCGGATGATATATTGACATCCTGGTTATTTGGTTATGTTGGTTCGATGATACTGTGATAGATTCATTCATGATATAGCTTATTGGTTATAATTATTGCTTATGTTATCATGTTGATATGATTGTATATGATTGATCTTTCTCGTTTGTGTCGGTGGATGAGACAGAGTAGCCTTACTCATTCGTGAGTACCCTGCTACACTGCAATTCTTATTCACGGTGTGTTTTCTAACATGAGTTTATATATATACATGTTTTAACCTTGATGTTTTCCTGCAGACACAGGTACCGGGTAACAGCTCCACCTGCTTGTCAGGTCTGAGTGTACCCTAATCCATTATAAATATGTTGTCGGAGGTATTGACAGGTCCTTTTAAACCATCGTTCGTTTTCGAACGAGTATCTTTGTGTTACCCTGTGTAGCCCAGTTTGTCTTGTCGTGTTCAAATATATATTGTTTTGTGTTTGTGAATATAATATTTAATTTTATTAAATGTTTATTAATGTTTTAACCAACGTTAATGATTTAATTTATTAAGTTAAATTAAATAAGTTATTTCTTTGCAATGTTTTAATTAAAATAATATTATTGCTGTTTTAATTGTGCAAATTGAATTGTGTGAAATAGATATTTTTAAAGCAAGATATTTTCGACGAGATAAGAATCTCTGATTGTTAGTTAAAGGTTTGTTCTGATATTTTAAGAATGAGTTGAACTGAATGAGTTATTTACAATGCAAATGAAACTGTCAGTTAACATTGAATGATTGGAAATCTTGATTGCATGAATTTATATCTTTTGGATTTTGGGGAATTAGGCATTCACGGGAAGAATTCTGAGGGCAGTAGTTTTTAGTAGTTTGTTTCACGGCAATTGTTTCAGAAGAATTTTTCTTTAAGATTTTGTTTGCAAGCCTGATTTGAAGTTGGTTTTGGATTGGAATTTCGCTATCAAAGTCTGCAAAATTAATAGAGGAATCCACAAAAGGCTTCAAAATTTGTTTCAACTCGATTTCCAAGATTGTCCAGGTTTTCTTCTTTTTAAGTTTCTATAAAATTTCTTCAATGAACGTTGTGGAAAAATAGTGGTTTACCAAACCTGCAAATTAAATAGAAAATTGTTAGATTTAGCAATCAAATGTTATGAAAATATAGTAAACTAATGATGCTATAGTTCTAGGAAATTATAATATATGTATATATATATCCGGAAACAGATGTGAATTTCCATTGTTTGAACACAGATCTTTAGAAATTATCAGTTTTTGAAAACTTTTATATTGTCAAGATATAAAACTCTCTCCATATACCACTTCTAATCAGACATATAATTGCATTAGGAATAATTACTCTTTGAGCTGGATGATACAAGTTTTGATTTGGTCATAAATCCTTTAATAAAATTTAAATCTCTCTTTTACCTGTTTCTTGTCCTTCTTACGCCATCACCATGTATCATTATTGATGATGCTATACTTATCCTTTAATGGTCTTCATAGTATTTGGCGATATTGCTTCCTATCATCTTGTCTTAACCATCTAAATATTGTAGAAGAAATCCATAGCATGCGCAGGGTATTACTGGTAGAATAACAAACTAGATACCTGTCTGATGATATTTGTATTTCTCTTTTATTAAATTGTTGAAGATAAAGACTTCTACTAGTATATTCTTTATTTCCATCGGTAGATTCTCAGCTTACAATTTATTATATATAAAATTTGTCCTCTTAATCTGGGCGTAGCTATCTTAAATTAAGTCTGTTGGCTTTGTAATTTGAGTATTGCTTCAGTGATTATTTTTTGGCCAAAGCTTATAATTTCCCTTTCAAATCTTATTACTAGACTAAGAAATCGAATTTCTTACTTGGTTAAAAAAAAAGATGTTATATCACTAAAATTCATAATAGATTTGCGCTCAGTCTTCTCTTCAAGATACTTTCTGTATAATCATGAGTTGAAGGATTTATTTGAATCCCAGTCTGTATTCCTTTCCTTCATCTTGGCAGATCCTTTTCTTTAAACTAATAAAGTTGATCATTAAAATTTATGGATATAATCACTTTAGATTTGATCACTGACAATAGGAACAATACTAATCATCAGGCATCTGATATAATCCGCATTCTTAGTGCCTATGAATTTTGAGTTCGGTGTTTCTTCCATTTGAGGCATAGAAACTGTCCATGATTTACATAGGATAAGTCACAATCTATCTGCAAACAGTTATGCATGCGTTCGGGATAATTCTTTAAGTTGTGATATTCGATAGTTTTGTAAACCTAATTACTGAGAATTTTGTCGTTTGATCTACAAGTTTAGCGCTGGTTCCTTCTCTCGTTACCTAGATGTATATAATATATGACATAAATTTATTATCTACACTATCTAATGATCAGGCATTCAAATCTTGTGCATGGCGTACTAAGTAAATTTTTATGGTGGTTATAGCGTCCTAAGTTAGCTCTTATGGTGGATATAATTGTTTAAAATTATTACTTATAGTTTTTAAAGTGAACTCTCTCTCTCTGCATGTAATATTCGGTGTGGATTCTTTGTTGATAACTAGCAGACAGATTCTTACTAAGTGTAAATATTAGTTAGGTAAGAATCAATGAATAGCAAAGAAAAGATATTTAAGACTTTAAATTTTATGAAAGTTTAATATTTATAAAAAATGCTTTGAAATTATTATTGTGTTAAGTGGTTGAATTACTTAAATATAAAGAATATTCAATATCCTTAGTTTATAATGTAAATAAATACATTTTCTTTAAAATTATTTAAAGAATATATATTAATAGTTTTAGTTTGCCTACCAAGAATTTTTAATTCATTATATTTTAGTTAATTGAGATTATTAAGGGATAGTTTATAGAATTGTAATGTGATTTATCTCATTTCTTTAAAAGATTTAAAATATCTTTATTCTATATGTTATTGATGTGTTTTCTTAAAATAGTGTGATCAATTAGTATTTATAGTTTATTTATTGTGGATTCTTAACTCTTGAAGTTTGGTAAATTGTAACTATTTGGTGTGTGTGTTAAATGTAATATTAATGATGTTTATTTTTATTTCATCAAAATCTTGAAAAGTGGAATTTGTAAGATTATTATGTTTTTTTAACATGGTGCTCATGTTACAATTATTTTTATGTGGGGGTATAGCTTTGTATCATTTTGTGGTCTTATGAAGTGACATTCTAGAGATTGTGAATTGCCTCTAGTGAAGGACAAACATTCGGGTTTTGATTTTTGTGGTTGATAGCTACCCCTAGATTGATTTTATGTTGAGTCATGTTATAGAAGAGTGGCTTGCGGTAGGGGCCGAAATCCGGAAGTGATTGTCTGGGTAACCTATCATAGGTGTGTTAATTAAGTGAAAACCTAATTAATGTATTAGGGGTTGGGTAGTTGTAAACACTAATTCAGATAAAAGTATGCCTTGCCTACTTTCTTAACGCTTGTTTAGGTTGAGAAAAGACTGAGAAGGCCTGGAATGGCAAGTCGTCATCTTGTCCTCTTGAAAGATGAAGTGACTCCACATTAGTCTGCATAGGGGCCGGGAATCGATAGAGGCTACCAGGGTAACTCTTGGTGAGGGCCGGTAGTCTAGGAAGATTCACCAGGGTAACCTATCCCGATGATGTGATGACACTCTTAGTCTATATCATGATGGTGTTTTCTTTTGTTGAGATTTCAATTTAATGTAACTTGATACTGTGATTTTATCCATTTTTTTTTGTAAACGTTATGTCATATTGTGAAATGTAAACCTTGTAAACGTGATGTTCTGTCTGCATTGTTTGTGGACCTGTCAGTATCTCCTAGCACAGAGGGAGTGGACCTTTGGGTTCCATGTGGTCGGGAGTAAACCGTGCTACACCTTTATTAGAACTTTCTTGCAGTTGATCCTAAGCTTGCAGCAATTTCCAGTTACTACTTTGTTCGTGACTGTTGATGCGGAGCTTGTTCGTGGATATTGTATCAGATGTCAGATGAACACTATATATTTTGTAAATTTATCTCTTATGTAAGAGTGTACTGATTGTACCATCCTTTGATGTATAGAGATTCTTTGAAATCTCACCTTTTGTAATCTGAACTTATGGGATAATTGATAGTATGTAGTTTTATAAACTAGTTCTTACACAAAATCAAATTTGTACCTTTGTTGATGATCAATGTGTTGAGTTTATTTGTTTAGTTTTATGTAACAACATCTTGGAGACTTTATAATAGTTGTGTAATCTATTATCTTTAAAAAAAAAAATTATTATTCAGTTAACTTTATTTTTTTTACACTTTGTTATAATGTAACTAAGTCGGGGCGTTACACAATGTTACTTGTGCTATGATAACTTCCAAGCCACAAAATACCTATGATCATGAGAAAACCATGTAACCATATGATCTTGAGTTTCCTAAGTTGAATGCACTCCCTCTAGGAGATATAAATGATATACCAATGGACATAAATGATATAGAAAAGGTCATTAAGATTGGGGAGTTCCTTGACAATGATGAAGAAGAGGATACTATGCTTTTACTCCATGATTTTCCTAAAAAAATTGCTTTGAAATATTTTGATATGCTAGGTATAGACTTGAAAATTGTCACACATAACATTGTTCTTGCAAATGATACTAAGCGCGTTTGACATAAGATACACAAAATGAATCCTAAGATAGCTTTTCTTGTTAAAGGAGAGCTTGAAAAACTCCTTGACGCTGGTTTCATTCGTCCTATTGATTATTCTCCTTGGATCTCAAATATTGTCGCAATTGCTAAACCCAATAATCGTATTAGGATATGTATGGATTTTTATGATTTTTATAAAGAGTCCTTAAAAGATGATTTTCCACTTCCTAATATTGACATGATTATGGATTCAACTACTGGACATGTTTTTTTGTCATTCATGGATGGATTTTTTGGTTATAATCAAATCTTCTTCAACCCACAAGATCAATACAAGATAACATTCAAAACTATTTGGGGGGTGTTTTGTTGGGTTATGATTCCTTTTGGATTAAAGAATGTAGGCACAACGTATCAAAGAGAAATGGCATTGATATTTCATGATTACATACATAAAATATTGGAAGATTATGTTGATGACATCCTTTCCAAATCCTTATGACAACAAGACAATGTGATTGTCCTTCACTAGGTCTTCAAATGAATGCACCAATACAATATGAGACTCAATCCGAAAAAGTGTGTCTTTGGAGTAGATAGTGGAAATTTTTTAGGTTTTATCATACTCACAGAGGCATCGAAGTGGATACAAATAAAATTGATGCTATCACTAACATGCCACCTCCTCACAATATTTCTCAATTACGTATGCTACAAGGATGAATACAAGCCATCCATCATTTTGTCACTTCTTTAGCCAATAGAACGTTACAAGTTCACACATCTCCTTAAGAAGGATGTTCCCTTTGATTGGAATGAAGATTGTAAATCGGCCTTTGAGAGTTTGAAGGAATACCTTGTTACCCCACTTGTTTTACAGCCTACCATGCCAAAAAAATCATTCATCCTTTACATTGTTCCATCTGCTCATGCTCTTGCAGCATTGTTAGCTAAAAAAGATGATAATGGAAAAGAACATCCTATTTATTACATTAGTTGCACTCTAATTGATTACAAAACCCAATATACACCTATAAAAAAGAAATTTTTAGCTCTTGTATTTGCTACTAGTAAATTGTGACATTATTTACTAAATGCCGAAATACAAGTCATGACAAAATTTGACCCTCTCAAACATCTTTTCAATAAAATAGACTTATCAGGACATTTAGCTAAATGGGTTATGTTGTTAACTAAGTTTGACCTTAAGTTTGTTTTTCAAAAATCAATTAAAGGACAAGGCTTGATTGACCATTTAATCGATGCTCCTTGTCCTCTTGCGTTACTTGGTAATGATTCTTTTCCTAATGATAGTGTCTTGACAGCAAGTGTTTCTACATGGGCATTATATTTCCATGGATCTAAGTGTAGAACAGGTTCTGATGATGGAATAATATTAATTCTACATGAATGAAAACCTATTCCCTTATCATATCATTTAAATTTCCTATGTACCAATAACACTGATAAATATGATGAATACGAGGCATTAATCACTAGAATACGCGATGATACTTTAATTATGGGAATTATTTACATCAAGATATTTGGTGACTCACAATTAGTAATAAAAAAAATCAATGGTGACTATCAAGCTAAACATGATAAATTATCCAAATATAAAGATATCACAATTTCCTTGGTGAAATTTAACTCCACCATTGACAACATCTCACAAAAAGACAATTGACATGCAGACGCAATGGCCAGTGTCACTTCTCTTATATCCCCATCAGATCCCTCACACGATATCATATTCATTGTTCATCCCATCACTAATACAACTATCAAGTGCATTAGTTACAACCAAGAATGATTCGAGTGAATTGTATGATGCTATTTATAACTATATATAAAAGATGGTACCCTTCCCAAACCTGTCACAAGTAACACCCGCTCTCGTCTAAAAAAAATAGCCACCAAGTACATCATCCTTGTTGATGTGTTATATCAATGGTCCTTTGACAAAATTTTACTCAGATGCCTTAAGGATTCTAAAATTAATATGGCACTCAAGCAGGCTCATGCCAGAAGTTGTAGTGGTCATTTTTGTGCAAAGACCCTAGCATAGAAACTTCTCCATGTGGGTTACTACTAGAAAAATATGGGAAAGAACTGCTATGCATATGTTAAGCGATGTCATAAATGTCAAGAAAAGTCATTTATTTCATACTCCTGCTTTTGAGATCCATGCCCAAATCCCTATTTGGCCATTCTTAGTATGGGGGACAGATATAATTGGAAAATCTCCTTGCCCTCTTCCACTGGACATGTGTTTATCCTAACTGCCACTAATTATTTCATGAAATGGGTTGAGGTCGTTCCTCTTCAATCTACGACTGTTGAGATAATCTGTCGCTTCATTCTTGAGCACATAATTTCTCATTTTGGGCTTCCTTCCACATTAGTCTCTAATAATGGCATGCCATTTAAGAATAGTGATGTGAAGAAGTTCTTAGAGACTTTCCATATTCAACACCATTTTTTGATACCGTACTACCCACAATCCAATGGTCAAGCTGAGTCAACTAATAAAGTCTTGGAACAAATTTTAAAGAAAACTGTTAACACTAATCACAAGGACTAGCACACACAAGTGCATTATGCCCTTTGGGCTTATTGTACAAGTGTTCATTCTTCCACCATATCAACACCTTATAACCTAGTCTATGGTACTCAAGAAATCATGCCCTTGAATTTAGAAATACCAACATTAGGGATTTCTCTTCAAGGTTTGATTGTAAATAACACTTATAAGACTAAATGGTTACATCAAATTGAAATGCCTGATGAACAAGGCATTAATGCTCTTGAGCATCTTCAGGGCTATTGCAAAAGGAAACAACATTATTACAATCTCAATGTTATCCCTCACACATTTAACAAGGGTGACTTAGTCCTATCTGAAAATCAGTGTAATATCAATGCTGACCTTAATGAACGTGGAAAATTCAGTCCTAATTGGTTAGGATCCTATTTTGTCAACAAAAGTTATGGATTTGGTGCGTATGTCTTAACGAAACTCGATGGAACACCCCTTAAAGAACCAATCAATGTTGCACATTTGCATCGGTATCATATTTAATCCTTTTTGAATAGCATGAAGTATAAAGCAATGTTGATAAAATGTTATGGGCTCTTCCCTTCTATGCTTTCACATTGCTTCATTTTTGACAATTCTCTTGCAAGTTTTTCTTGAACACTAAACTGATTCTTTGTAATTCCTTTAGGTTTCATGCTATTCACTTTCATCTTGTGTGTTGTGTTACATTTCATTTTAGCATAACATACTCAATCATTATGTTGTATCTAAAATAAAACTGCAAATATGTTTTAAGAGTATGTGCAGGATCATCATGGAAAAAATAGGCCCTTAAGTGGCAAAAAAATTAGAAAAATGAGAGTTAGGAAACTTGACATAAAAATTTGAATAAGTTATCTATATTATTTCGAAAATATGTAAGAATAGAATCTATAGAAAATTGGATGTGGTTTCTAAACTACTAGGTTTGTTTTAAAAAAAATCTATTTGGTGAAAATTAGAAATTTCAATGCAGTAGTACTTAAATTTTTGGGAAAAAATAAGAAGTAGGTGTATGTCTGACCGCCCTACCCACAATAAAATGATAATATTTTTTTATAATATTTTAGACATAAGTATAGGACTTATGTCCTGATGTGATGCATATTTTTTTGTAATTTTTTTCCAAGTAAACTATTAATTATGAATTTTTTATTACAACTTTTGAAAAATATAAAAAAATTGTATGTCTGACCACCTTAACTTGGTCAAAACTTCATGAAATTCAATTTTTCTTTTTTTAATCCTATAGTATGCGAAGCGTTGAATGTGACAGATGTTTTGGATTCAAAAAATCTGATATTGTTTGAAAGCTATAGATGTTTTTCAATCGGTCTATCAATCAAGAATTTAGTCATAATTTGAATAGAAAATGAATAATAATTACTTATTAAATTCAAAGTAAAGAATAATTTATATTTCTATAAAGCTAAGAATCTCCTTTAAAAACCCTTTTCATTTCATCAATTTTGGGTAAAGGGTATGTGCAGGATCATCATGGAAAAAATAGGCCCTTAAGTGGCAAAAAAATAGAAAAATTAGAGTTAGGAAACTTAACGTAAAAATTCGAATAAGTTATCTACATTATTTCAAAAATATTTAAGAATATAATTTGTAGAAAATTGAATGTAGTTTTTAAAATACTAGGTTTTTATAAAAAAAATCTATTTGGTGAAATTTTGAAATTTCAATCATTGAATACTTAAATTTTTAAGGGAAAAAATAAAAGTAGGTGTGTCACGACCACTAACCATAATAAAATGATAATATTTTTTTATAAGATTTTTAGATATAAGTAGAGGACTCATGTCCCAATGGCGGTACATATTTGTTTTGGCATTTTTTTCCAAGTAAATAATTAATTATGAATTTTTATTACAACTTTTAAAAATATAAAAAACTTCGTGTAATAGAGGCGACCTTAGCGAGGTCAAAACTCTCATGAAATTGATTTTCTTTTTAAAATCCTATATTATGTGAAGCATAGAAATGTGACACATGTTTTGGATTCAAAAATGTGATATCATTGAAAGCTATACATGTTTTCAATCAGTCTATCAATCAGGACTTTAGTCGTAATTTGAATAGAAAATGAATAATAATTACTTATTAAATTCAAAGTAAAGAATAATTTATATTGGTGGAAAGCTAAGAATATTCTTTAAAAATCATTTTCGTTTCATCAATTTTGGGTTAAAAAAAGGTCGTCAGCGACATACCCATCATATTGCCACTTTTTGGCCCATCATGATCCTGCACATACCCTAAAAAGAAAGTCGTCAGCCACATACCCATCATATTGCCACTTTTTGGCCCATCATGATCCTGCACATACCCTTAATTAGATCACATACACATTGTTAAATCATGGAGACATTAATTAATGTTAGCTTGCCAAGGTCACTTAATTAATCACAATTCCATTTAACATTCAATCACATTTAGACAAATCATAAAACATAAAAAATTTCTATATATACATATCTTCTAAGTTTTCTATACATATCATCATAAGATATAACATCACCAAGGTATGTGAGAACTAGACCCCTTAGAATCTAGTGGTCTTGATCTGGTACCTGGCCATCATGAGACGGTCGTGTGTGATCGTGATCATGATCAACTAAATCTAAGTGCAAACTCCAAACCTTGTGCTCGCCTAAAGGCCACATCTCTCTCCTCCCGTAGTTGTGCTATCTCTACATGTAGTCTCTCTATCTCTGTTCGACTCTGTGATGACTGCCCATAGTCTCATGAAAGGTCTGGGTGACTCTAGCTCCTCCTCCACAATAGGTGGGGTATGTAGTTAGGATCCATCCCCTCCTCATTAATGGATGCTAGTACTATCTCTATAGCAGGCTAACGATAGAACTCTTGCCAGTCTCTCATTGCTCCATCAAGGTAGAGACATCACACAATCAGTAACCTTCATCATAATATATATATATATAATGATATAATCACTCAAATTACATGCATCAAACAAAAAATCATCACCTATGTCACTAGTCAGATGTGTCACCTCAATGTCATCCTATACTAGGGGCATGGAGGTTGTGCTAGCCTCCCCTCAACCGTGAGTATCGGTGCTAGCTACAACTACCGCTCATGATCTCATCTTATGGATGGGAGAGGAATCTTCCCCCTCATGATGGTCCTCAGCTACTACCTCATCATCATCACTCAAGGGTGGCTCCTTCTCGTCCTTGTACTACTCCTCACCTCTAAATACTCCTCCTCATCCTCCTCTCCCTCTTGATCCTCATAATCTAGATCTGACTCCTCATAATACTCATCATCAACCACATCAGTAAATATATTGGTAGGTCTATAGTGTGTCTCCTCGGCCCTATCCTCTTGCTCCTCTCCATCATCTAGTAGTGGCTTTGCATCTCTCACTGGCTTGTCCATTGGGAATATTGGTGCTGGTCGAGTCACTGTCCACCACTCCTCATACTCTAATGTGGCACCAATGTCATTTACGTCAGAGAATGGTGATTTATTGTGATCAGAATGATTAGAGTCACTCTCAGCTACATGCTTGAGTGTGAGTTGCACTGTATCACCTAGTCTCCGTGCACTCTGCACTAATCTCCTAAAAGAGGAATGTTCCTAGGGTGGTGTCTGTACCTGTCCAATCTGCCACATGACTTGATCATAGTAGAATGGTTGTACTATGTGATGATGGCAGCCAACCAAAAATATATCCATCTAAATCCTCCTCAACTATATGGTATAATTTGGTCACTATAATGTTAGTTGATAAGGTCTCCAAAGGACCTCATCCTCATCCAGTTAGTCAAACTGTACCCTCCAAAAATTCAAATCACCATACTACCATAGTTGTCGCAAAGGATACCCGAAACTCCATGGGTATCCCACTGTTGTCACACATGGATAAGCAGCTAGTATGGTACATGCAATGTGCTCAAGGAACCACACCTATAGAAGTGTGTCATACAGCATACTATCCATCTCTTGGTCTAAAAATCACCCCAAATCATAATAGAGATGTGCCAGCATACTCCAACCCTAGGGATATATTGTCTGTCGCTTTGCCATCACTCGAATCATGTGGACTAGTCCTCCCTCAAGATGAGCACTTCGGCCATTAGGGAGAAGGACTAGTTGTGCATCATAATGCATCAAACCACTAGTGCCTATGAATATAATAACATGGAAAAATCAATCCATCCGCTAACTTGTGCATCATGAACTAGACCATCTACACAATACTATAAATTAACCCTCTGCTCCAAGAAGGTGCAGTCTTTGCTGAAATATACTTGCTCTCCTTGAATAGGCATGTGGAGAATCTGGTGTACATCCTCCAATGTGATTTCCATCTCTCCTATAGGCAGATGGAATGTGCATGTATTTGCATCCCATCTCTCGTAGAGAGCTATCAACATGGCATTGTGGTATCTCATGGGAGGCATAAGATATTCCCAATAAATCCCAACAACCTAAAGATGCTCTATCTCCTCTTCTAATAGTGTTGGAGCTAGATCTCTCAGAAAACTCAGTTGTCTCCCTCCTAATCGCTATCATCCTCGGGCGGGTACCTTTAAAAATTTACACAAATATGCTCTAAAAATCATCTATAATCTTTCCTTTTTACATTTTTCATTAAAAAAGTGTGCTAAAGTTAATTTAGTGTGACTTTCTAAAGGCCCTAGACACTTTAGAACCCTTTTGGGACATTCTACAAAGAAATGAGACACTTCGTAGAGAAATAGGACACTTTGTGAAGAAATGGGACACTTTGCGAACAAAAGGGACACTTTGCAAACAAAAGGGACACTTTGCAAAAAAAGGGGACACTTTGCATACTTTTTTTCCAAGACCCTTAATCAACCTAGATATACCTCAAAATTCATTACATCATTACAAAATCACAAAACGAAGGTTGCATAATCCACTCACCTCATGCTGGTCACACTCGTCGCACACCACTTGGTCTCGAAGAATGTCCAATTGTGCAGGTGTGTACCCTCGTTTGCTCAACATTTTCTCATCTCACTCGTCACTCTCACACTACACATAGGTAAAATGAATAGTAAGTGACAAATTACTCCCCTTTACCTCTTTTACTCCATTTTTCATCTCTTTTTACTCTTATGCATTAAAATAGGGTTATTTTCCTTTTAAGAGTTCATAAAGTACCTCTTCTTCAAATCAACATAATGGGATCTAGAGAACTCTTTTTTCAATGTTTCTTGATGTGTTAGAATCATGATTCCACCCCTCAAATCATCAACTATCTATCATTATGTGGCATGCTACTTGGATATGTCCTTCAATATGATGTTTCAAATTCAATGTGGCTAGATTGCTACCTTGATTCCACCTCCGTAAAGCATGCGGAATCAAGGGGGTCATACTTCTACCCTCGATTTTTCTTTCTAAGAGTTAGGAAAAAAGTATTTTTGATAACTAATGAATGTGTGTTTCAAGATGTGGGTTCCTAATGTTGTGGTTTTGCAGATAACTACACTGGGGGCTTCATTCTCCCTCCTTTTGAATGAGTATACTTTTATGTAATAAAGTGCAATGTTTAGAATACTTTAGCTTGCATATGCACGTAGAGTCATATGGGAACTAAAGTAGGGGCTTAATGTATTGCCAAAAATTGTATACTCTTGGAGAAAGAGACAATTTTGTAGTTAAACTAAGTCCTGCTTTAGGAACATTCCATCAATTACACCTTAAAATTGTAGTTATAGGGCCCTAATATTCATAATTTTGGACATTGAGACCTAATTCACCCATTTAAATCCTAACAAATATCATTAAAACCACTCAAATTTTGTGAAACCCACCAAAAATATTCCTGGTGGGACTAAGTCACCCAAGGTGGCGACTTAGTCCCTTTTGGGGTATTTTCCACTTTTGAGCAAGAATTTCATTAATTCAATTTAAGTTTTCAATGGATGTTGGCCTCTTAGGTCTAAATAATAGGAAAATTAGATGTTGATTCTTATAAATACACATTTTAAGTCATTTTTCACATCTCCTCGTCATTTTTACAAAGAAAAGATCAAAAGTCAACAACAAAAGTGTCTTACAAAAGAAGATTCAATAGCATTTTGTAGCAAAGTTGAAGCTTTAGGGTAGCAAACTAGGGATTTTGCAAGTCTTCAAGCTCACTAATTTTTCAATATCTTACATTGGAAAGGGTTGATCATGGATGCCTATGGTGAATCATGGAGAAATCTAGGTTGAAGAGATGCAACTAGCCATCAAACCACACCTAATGACTTGTTTTTGAAGTGATTCCATCTTCCATGTTCTTCTTATCTTCAGACTTAAGGTTTTCATTATATTCTACATATGATTTACATTCATTTGAAGGGTTGTAGGGTTTCTTGCATTGAAGTCATGCATCTCTCAAGTGCCATTCATTCACCCCATTCTAGCACATTAGAAAAGGGGTTTATCTCATTTTCAACCTTTTTTAGTCTTAGACACAATTAAGGCTAGGGTTTATGTAGATTTTATTTTCTACAAAGTTTTAATACCAACTAGGGCTTCAACCAAGGAAAACCCCCTATTATAAATCAATTTACCTTCTATTTTGTATGGTTTTTCGAAGATTCAGATTTGGTTTTTCATCAAAGAACATAGTGCAAGTCATGGGCTTCCATTTCCACTTTTGGATTTGCAGAAAATCCAAAGTGGACTAAGTCACCCATAGGGGTGACTTAGTTCCACTACACTGATTTTTCAGAAACTTTTACATTTTCATACACCCTTTTGGTAGAAATAGATTTCTGGGTAGATTCTCTATTCTGGGACTAAGTTTCCTAGTTGCCTAAAAAGTCAAAATTTCTAGGATTTCAGTGGCTCCTGCAATGTCCAATTTGTTCTTCTTCAGTTTCCAGTTGCATATTTCTTGTTTTACATCTTCATTTAATCATTTATTGCATTAGTTTAAGTTTTTTCATATCACACTATGTCTTCAAACAAGCTACTTTTCTTAGGTTTTGCATCATTAAATCATTTCATTTTCAAATCAGAGCATTAGGACATCTTAATTAGGCATAATACATCTCATTAACATTAGTCTTGAGTGTAAACCTTTGCATTTTGGTCCCCTATCCAATCCCCTTTCTCCTTTTAGGTGAAAAACCCTAGGAGGAGCAAAGCATTGTGAGGGGTCAAACCAAAATCATCATTTACATATTTTATGATAAAAAAGTGACAAACACTCCAATCAATCTAGAATCTAAACATATGGAAAAGGATTCACAATCTTGAGAAAACATGGATGCAATACAACAAGTGAACATAACATTCATCAAGTCCGGGAGCATATATCAACCAATGAAAACAAAAAAGGGTTAGGATATCAAGATCCCCTTACAACATAAGAGTTCCTAGAGAATATCTAAGGCTTTGTAGTGATGGTATGATAACCTTAGATTCTCCTCCCGATATGAATTCCCTTCTTCCTAAAGAATAACCAATGGAACATAACAATGACAAGAATGATAGGATCGCCTTAGGTCCTCCTCCTCCATGTTCAATTTGAGAAGTTGGTGAATCTAGCAAACACAAGAGGCCCTACAAGATACAAAAACTACAACCCCTTCGACCACCACCTGAAAGTGAAAGGAAATTACAAATACTTTTGAACAAGGAACTAATCACATTACCACCAAAGAAAAATAGACTCATACTATATCTTTAAGATTCAAAAGTCCAACATTGTTGATACCATAGTAATCTTAGACATAGTACTGATGAGTGTCTCATTCGTGTCTCACACTAAGTGGGGGAAATAATTAGATAGCCTTGTCCTAGTAGTTCATTTGTTGTTGTCCCTTTAGTTCTTTATCTACCTTCCACTTATAAAGATTGAGACACAGAGGCGGATGACCTACTCATAGGTTGACTCGTATTTTCCTTACTAGTATTTTGCATTATTTCTTTCTCTTTCCTTTTCTTTTCTGCCATTGCATGTGCGTAATGTGATCCCTCGTGACATTTTGTTTGATGTTCTCTCTCTTCTTGTGACATTCTTCTATTAGTACCTTCATTCTTCTCTATGTCATAAATCTTTTGTCTTTTCGCTTTTTATCTCTTTTTCATTTGTCCTGTGTTTTCATTTTGGGGATAATGGAAGGCGTCAAGACATTCATGTCCCTTCCATGTTGACCAAAAAGGATTTTTATTTTCTTTTTCTTTATCTCTTTTTCATTTTTCTTGTTTTTCCCTTTTGGGGATGATGCAAAGCGTTGAGATATTCGTGTCTCTTCCATGTTGACCATAAATATTTTCTTTGTTTTCACTCTCTTTGCGTCATTCTTCCAGTTCTATGTGTATTTGGGGAGTGATGACAATTCTAAGCTCTTAAAAAAAAAACCATTGCAACAAAGAACATACTGACCCCAAATCCATAGATCCCTTATGTGTTTTGTGTTTCTCATTTTTTAGGCAACCTCTCTCTTTTCCTTTTCTCTTCCATGACATAGCTTTATTTGGAAAGATATAACTTGGCATAGGGCTTTCCAAGTTAGCTCTCATGTATTTTTTTTTGCATTTATAATTTTTTACTTTAAATTAATTTCTCACAGTATGATGTTTAGCAATTTCTTTAAAGTAGGGGCATACATTGGCATTATTCTTTTGCATTTTTCCTTTTCATGGTTCATGGTGTAGTTTTCTTATTTCATACGATGCATCATTTTTTTCTTTGTGGATGACATTGGGTGTAATGTATCTCATGAGAGTTATCTCCCTTAGCATATTACATTCCTCTTAGTGGCTTGATGTGACACACTGCATCCCCTAAGTTGCAAATTTTCAATTCTTTGATTGGTCCTCTCTTGAAAACATTAGGCACAATGTTCCTTAAGTTAATACCTTGCATGAATTAAGCAAGACTCCTTTGAACAATTCCTATTTCACATTTTGCATTTATATGGCCACCTTGCATAACACAACTTTAATGCTTGTGGATCCATCTTGTTTTTTCATGAGCTCCAAGCATACAAAGTTTTTCTTGTCTTGTGAAGCTCAAAAATCATTTTTGTGTGGCGCCTTATTAAAGTTATTGGGAGGTATAACTTGGTATGGTTTGAGTGGGAAGCCTAACCGAGGCATGAATTTCCCCATAGCCACTTGCGTGTGTGTGTGAGTGAATACCAGCCATGAGTGCATGTTTCTCACCCTTTTTGTACTTCTCACCTGATGGACAACCATGAGTTTTGTCGCCTCAAAGTGAGTATGTATTTTTTGAAAAAAAAACTAGATCTAATCCACATCATGATCGAAAAATGGTCGAAGCTTTATTCAACTCTCTTTTATCTTCTTACCTTTTCTCCCTTCATCTTTGATAGTTCATGCTTGTGCCTTATTGTTGCTCTTTCTATCATTCTTATGTGCGTTCTTTTGTGCCTATGTTGGCTTGATCACCCCTCTTGATCATCATCCCATCTTATTGGCATTGGTACATACTTGGACCCCTCTTGATGCGTGTTGGTCTACTTTAGTGTGAGTTTGAAGCAAGTTCATCCTCTCCCTAAAGTTGGGGATAGATGAAGTCACTAAAAAAGTAACCTTTCTACTTTTTTTGGCTTGTTTTGGGCCCTCCTTGTGACTTTGGCTTAATGTTGCCTTGATTTAGTGTTGCAATGTGGATGATACATTCACATTAAATCTTAGGCCCTTTGTGAACTAATGGATTTTAATGGTACCTTGCTTAAGTTTTGTGAAGTGTTGTAATTCACTTTCATAGTTTTCTAAGGTCTTATTAATTAATTACACCTAATAAACATCCTTTTATCCTTAATCTTGCCTTATTTGGAGTGTTGTAAAGTGTTGTAACACACTTTCACATTCCTTTAGGCTTGTCACTAATAATTGGGCTTTCTTATGCTTTAATTGGCCTTAATTATTGCATCTTTTTGAGGATAATCCCAACACCAACCATTACCCAATCATAATTCAGGTGTTTCTGGATTGTATGGCCCAGATTTGGTGATCTGGGACTCATTTGCCACCTTGGGCGAATGGGTCCCACCTGTATTTTTTGGCCCTGAACCAGTACAAAATTAAAATTAATTCAAATTCCTAGTGGGATTTTATTCTCCTAGATTTGATGTCGGCTTCTAGTATTGTAATTTTGATAATTCTTGCATAATTAAGCATAAATACAAGGTTCTTTCAGTCATATTCATACTTAGCATTCAAGAGAGTTCACAAGAGCAATTGAGCATTCACAAGAGCATTTGAAGGTAGATTATCAAGCATTTTAGAGCAACATTCAAGTGCCAATCATCATGTCAATGATTGCATCCATCATTTTTGTTATTGTGCAAACAATTTTGATGTAGGGCTTATGATTCAAGCAAGTGTTTCAAGTAAGATCAACATCATTCAAGCAAGATTCAAGAACCGCATCGATTGCAACCATTTCAAGCACATTTCTAGCACCTTATTGCTAAGGTTTGGTGAGTTGCAACATTGTCTTTTGTTTATTAATCATTTTCCATTCATATTTTCTTTCATTTCAAGGTTTAATTACAAACAAGGGGTTTGAACAAGGAAAATCCCTATTCACTGACCCAACAACATTTTCCCTTCTCCTTTGTGTGTGGTTTACAGGCTTAGGTTGCATATTTCATAAGGAGAAAGATTGGAGAAAAGTTTTCAAGTAATCAAAGTTGTCAAAGTTGTCATCAAGCCTTGGAGAACATTGCAGATAAACTACAGATTGCAAATCAAAGAGTCGGATCCAAAAACTAGTCAAGAAAGACAAAGCAAAGAGTGAAGAACAAAATCAACTTTGAAAGCTTCAAAAAAGGCCAACTACATTGATTCACCAATTCTGGGAAATGAATCCTAGTTCTAGTACATTTTCAGGATTTTGCAAATCTGGATACCCTTTTGGCAGATTTTTGTTCCTACACATTTTCCTAGAAACAAGATTGATTCGCCCAAGTTGGCGAATGAGTCCCAGTTTGTAGTAAATGCAGCTTTTCGAGAATTCTAGACCTCCATTTTTCTTTCTCTGGATTCCTAGGTGCACACTTTCTATTTTACAACTTTTTATGTTGTTTTTCTCACATTTCTAGGTCATTTAGTGTTAGTTTGCATTCAATTAGGGTTTTTCATTATAGCTTGCATTTCATTGTCTTTTCCAAGTTCACACTTGGTGGTGAACCCCTTATTAGATCATATTAAGTTCCTATGACAACCCTATTGCAACATCTCTCTCTTTTTGTATAGGAGTGAATTTGCACCCCTTACACAAATTCCCCTTTTGCACTCCCTCACCTTAGAAAACCAAATTCAAAGGAAAACATCTACATCATCCTGTTGCCTTCATTTCACTTGGGTTTTGTTTTGTGCATCGACAGAAGAATAACTGTGGGTGACACCCATGCGGTGTGTAGACATACAGGTGGTGTGCTTACATCCCTAATGGATTCCTACATCTAAAGCCTATAGAGGCATTACACTTCCCATTGGGGTCAATTTGTAACACCCTTCTTCGACCAACCGACCCGAATATGGTTGTTTTTCTCATTCTTCCTTGAAATTCACTCTTCATTCCTTCATTTCATCTCTTCAAGGAACTCTCCAAGAATTCAAGCATTCTCTAGCAAGCTCTCTACATAATATTTCTTGCATTCTAAGCCTTCAAGCAACACTTTTCCCTCCATAGGAGCAGCAAAAACACTCCATCAACTCCGTAGAGCAAGTGTGGAACAATACCATTTTAGCACGGGCTTGAGTCCTCTCATTTTCTCCTCCATTAGTTAGTGAGCTCTTGGTGGAGGTGGTAAGCATTTTCACTCCTCTCCTCTAGGATTTGGTTGAGTAGCATAATACTATTTTGAAGTGTTAATGTGTTTTACTTTCATTCTTCCTTTATCATACTTTTCTCTATAGTTTCTATCTTGGTTGTCTATGTAGGTGGAAACACCAAAATGAGGGTCTGACTTAGGCAAGCCCCTATACAACTCCCCAATATTTTTCTTCTTTCTTGTGTGTAGGTGGACATGTTTTGTGAGATCATTCTTGTCACCTTAACTCTCATATCTTACTTTATAGCTCTATTTTGTCCCTTTGGAAGTGGCTAGCTAGTTTTTCCATTTGTTTTCTAGCAGTTGACATTGTCCCTTTTAGTCCTATGGTTGTACGAATGCCAGCACACTTGATAGCCGCTAGCGTTCCACACTATTGTCCTGAAACCACACTTTTTTCCTCAAGAAAAGAGCTAACTAAGGCACAGTGTTGAACCCAAAAATTAGCATGCCTAGCTGCAAAACAGATTTTGGGTCTGCGAAGTGATTGAAGGACCTTATAGTCCTCATCATTCTCGTACATCATTTCAATACACCCCTTTTAAGCTAAGGTAAGGTAGGGACACCTTCCACCATTGGCTCTCTATGACCTGGGGCCTTGAACGTGGTTGGTCCCCCTCTCTTACATTTTTGGTGAACCCGATGTGAATCAACATCTACTCATCCATTGGTGTTGAGGCTTTTCCCTTATACCTTGCGATAGTTGTGGCCCTAAGTGTTGTGATGGTTTATGAGCATCACAACCCAGTTCACAATCTCTGGGTATATTGTTAGGAGAAGTGTATGACACCTTCTGATGGAGAGGACGAAGGTCACTATTAGTTTCTCTATAGGCCTTTTTTGTTGGATCCATCATTGGTCTCACTACACAAGAGTAGTTTTCATGGGATGAGGTAGGATTCTTTGATGATACAAACTGCATCCACACTCCTCCTGCATCTCCCACACTGTCATTTGTCAACGAGCATGAGGCTATTCACATTCTTGTAGAATATGTTTCCATCCTCAGCAAAGGGTTGGGTGACTTGGAACATTGCTTGGAAAGAGACCTAAAATTGGCTAAGGTTGTCTGAGTTATCAGTAAACTAAAGTATATGGCAGGAAAAGACCGAACATGCATGGAACTCTTAGCTAGTCTCTCTAGTCTAATTGATGCACGTACTCCTCCAAAAAATCCTAACATTGTACGAGGAGTCACTTTTGAAGACCATGAGAGATATCTAGGACTGTCAATTCCTCCTACGTTTGTGTACATGGCCAATAATGTACACTCGATCAACATCCCCTTTTCCTTTGAGGGATTGGAAACTATCAAAGTGAACAAGATCCCCTTGGGTTTTAGCTTCACCCCTCCTATCACCTCTAGTGGTCGAGGCTTTGGCGGGATGAGTGGTGGGTGATTTGGTAGTGGTAGCGGCTTTGGCAGTGGGGGTGGTGCTAGTAGAAGTGGTTCTGGTGGAGGTCATGTTGGTGGCTTTGGAAGTAGAGGTGGCTTTGGCAGAGGCCCTACTAGTGGCAGTGGCTCTAGTAGTGGTTATGGCGGTGGCCACACTGGTGGTTCTAGTGGTGGCTCAAGTGGTGGCTCTGGAGGAGGTTCCTCTAGCCCTATATATTATAATGACCCTATTCTAAACACTCTTCTTCATAATATGGGTAAGATGTAGAGCCAGTTGGCGAGTCTCTCCCAAGCCTCTTTCCCAGCCTATCTTCCAACCCTTCTTCTGACATAGCCCATTGTCAGTTGCAATATTGAATGCTTCTTTCCCTCAAGAAATGGAGATTCCTATATTTGAAAAATAGGAAAGTAAAGGGGACCCACAAACACATGTGTCTACCTTTAATTCCCTATGCACATATTTCTTCCATCACGACGCGTTGATGACAAAACTATTCCCTCAATCTCTCAAGGATACAACACTCGAATGGTACTATTCCTTTCCTGATAATTTCATTTTCTCATTTGACCAACTTGTTAAGGAACCTTACCCTAGTTTGTATGATCCAAGTACCTATTGTCAATACCATCGAGTTAATGGACATGATACCAAATGATGTATGTGCCTGCATCGTGAGATACAAGACAACATCAAGGATGGTACTATTCATCTTGATGGAAGCAAACAAAATATAAATAAATCAGTGGAAAAAGCGAATAGTGAACTACAGATATACATGGACCCATTTCCATTGCATTTCGCTAACATGATTTTCAATCCCACTAATTCTATCACTCAGCCAAAGGCCTATGTTAACATGGTCATGATTACTCCTACCACACAGCCCATGACCGATTCACCGAATGTGACATTCACATAAAAGGGCTTGCCTTTAAATAACAAGTCCTCTCCCCTGTACATTCCCACTTGCCTCAATGGTAACATTGTCATAGGAGTCTTAATAGACCTTGCGAATCGAGTGAATGCTATTACAGAAGAGACATTGTGGCTTAACTCACTATATAGAAAAGAGTATGAAGAAACAAAATCCACCATTCGTACACACGATGGTCTTTGCCTAAAGCCATATGGCTTTATAACTTTGTCCATTCTAGTTGTACCTAGGGCTATTGACATGGTTTTCGATGTCATTCTGGAGTTGTATTTGTTTAGGATGAAGCTACACATACCTTGGCTAGCTTCCATGAACAAAATTTCCTCCATTATTCACAAATTTCTAAAGTTCTCCCATGAATGTGTTGTGCACGTAGTGCATGAAACTAGATACTAGCCTTTGGTATCCAATGGGGGATATTCATTAGACCACTTTTGGCCCACCCCAGTTGGTCTGCTTCCTCCAAGAACGGACCTACTTTACAAAAACTATGTGAAGTATAAGACTGGGGACAAGGGACAACCAAAATTGGCTCTTCCTATAGCGTAATAGCCAATTGCCTTCTCTTCCTAAAAAGGGAAGGAGAAGCTTGCCTCCTCTCAGGCCAACTCATCCGCTCCCCTTTCTTGGGAAGAGTATTGGATGAGCAAGCTTGGCTTTTACCTATTAAGTCCAATGATCCCTCCTTAGTGTAGACCCAAGATCAGGATATCAAACCTCCCTACTAAACCGCCTAGACCTTGGTACTATGTGTATGGTAGAGGAAAATTTCCCCATGGGGAATCCTCTATGTCTCAACCTCCACACCTTCCTACTGCTTTTGCTCCAAAAGCAGCAAATGGGAAGAGGCTCGCTAGTAAGGCACTTGAGATGACCCCCCCCACTACTTCTCAACCTGCTCCTTGATGTAGGGATAGGATTTCCTTAACCTAAACAACACAAAAAAAGTTAGATAAAACAACAATCTAACTCTCAAACCCTTAAGAAACACCTTTCTCAATTTGACTCTGCCTTGCCAACTAGGTCTACAATATGAGTTTCTCTTTTCCTCTAAGAGATTCTTCCCTCATTCAAACTCTTAACATTTTCTAACCCCCATCAAGGCCTATTAATACATGCACTCAAACCACCATAAACTCTTTTGAACTTTCTTTCACCAAACCCTAAAATAACACTGATCATACCTCAAATTAGGTCTATTTTACAAAGTAAGTACCCCAAAATATTTCAACCAACTTTGGTAAACTACCCAGACCATTACGAAAGATAACAAAAGCTCAAATTCTTCAAGTTTTTGGTCACCAAACTCTCTACTTAATGCTGATATAGGAAACCCTCATGCTACACATGAAAAGGGTAGGGTTTATTCAAGCCTATGGTTTCCAAACAATAACATTTTTTTAATTGCCTCCAACACTTTAAAATTTCCTACCCAAACTCATGATACCTTCACATAGGCTTCTCATTCATCATTTCATCAAACTTGCTTACAAAACCTCCATTTTTCACACTCAAACTCAACACAACCCTCAAGAAAGTCATACTTCACCCCAAAAACTCACCATATAGTCTCAAACCTACAACCTACAATACTAGATTAAAAATTATCTTCCCATTCCATAGAGATACAGTGAACACAACACGTGGAATGGGCCTAATTCATATTTAAAACTTCAAAACTTAAAAAACTCCACCTATAGACTAGTTTCTGTGTTTTAGTTCAAATTTATAGAAAATTCAACCTAAAACAATCAAACCAAATGAAAATTATAGGGATTTCACTCCACCATCAAATGCACCAACTTTTAGAGAGTTTTATGAAAGGAAAAAACTATACAATTTGCTGGTAAAGCAATTTTTACAAAGAAAATATAGAAAAATGCTTAAAACATGGGCTTTATTGATTGAATCTCCTTACAAAACCTTTCAAAAACCTTCCTCATCATTGGAGGAGAGATATTTATAAATTTCTCACACCTATCTTCCCTCTAAACTTCCTAACTGACTTTTGAATTCCCTTATGACTGTTGAGTTCCTTGAATTTTGTATTTTTGCTTTTACAATATTGACAACTTTGTCAATTTTGGCAATTTTGCTCTTTTAACCCCCCAAAATTCCTAATAACCTCTAAAATGACTCAAAACACATTTAAATAGTACCATAAGACTTTATTCACCTTAATATAAGACCCCATATACTAATCTGTACTAAAACCCACATTTACATATTTAGCAATTTTTGAACATCTTTGACAACATTTGTATGCCACTACAAAATTGAACTTCTTGACACATTTTAATGGTCCTATTGACCATATTATCACACCAAATGACCAAAAAAACCTATATCAACCTAAATCCATGCATCCTTGATCAAATTCTAATGGAAAAAAATGTGTGCTCCTGCACCATGCAACCACCATTAAAAGCTTTCCAAGTCTCTTGGAAAGGAACTTTAAACTACTCCAACTAGCCTTCTTTCCTTGCTCATTACTGTCTCTTTTTCTCTTCCTCTAGACCTCATGCTACTTCCTTCCATCATCACCTCTATAACTGATCCTCTCATCATTTATCCTTGCTCTCTTTTGTATTGACTGCACTATTAAACACCTCTTGATTGTTCCATCTTTTCTGACTATCCTTCTTTTTGCCTTACCACCTACAAATACACTTTTCCCAATCTTGAATGCATCTACCTCTTTCCTACCTCTGACTTCATTCTTCAAACTAGTCCTTTGTCCATATTCCACTTGTTTCTTTCCATGTTCCTTTGTGTCCAAACTTTCTTTCTCAAATTCCTCTGTCCTATCAAACCTCCTTGCCTCTATTTTCATAGTCCTTGATTGCCCTGCAATTTGTTTATTTCCTCTTGGAAAAAAAAAATTCCAATCACTATGCCTTATTTCCTCTTCAATTCACTTTCAATCCTTTCACTCTTAACCTTTCCAAACTTAGTCTTGTTTACCTTTTCCTCACCTTCTTCATTGGTTCTCATGACTATAGTAGCCTGCAAACTCACTATCTTTTCATTCCCTAACCTTGAAGTAGCTGCCAATGAATTTTGCTTATCACCTACACACCTTTCAAACTATTTATTGCCAAAGGTAACAATGTTGGCTACCTTATTTTTTTCTTTCTTACTCTCCTACAATCGGATTAGGATAAATTGATACCATTCTTCAAAATCCTATATGTGTTTTTCCTTCCATCATAAATAGAGTGCTTATCAAATTTCCATGCTCTACCAAGGATTAAATGGAAACAACTCATTGGTAAGATATCACAAAGCACTTGATCCCTATACTCACCAATTTGAAATTCAACTAATGCTTTCTCCTTAACAATAATTGATTGATCATCACTCACCCATGAAGCATGATATGGCTTTTCAATGAGGATCCTTTCTAGCTGCAACTTATCAACCATTTCACAAGACACAATATTATCTATAGACCCTGGATCAATCAAAATTTTACACACATTACCTTTACACTTGCAATTTGTCTTGAATAATTTCCTTCTTTGAGCCATCTCTTCCTCCTTGGATGTTTGAAACAAAGCTCTTCTTACCATCATACTTTCACCAACCTCAGGTTCAACATGTAGATTTTTTGAACTTGGACTTTCACATTCATCCTCCTGCACAATCTGAGCTCTTCTTTTATTCCTCTTTTCTCCACTACTTGATGAAGCACCTAGGTTTTCAAGACATTTCCAAGAAGGGTGAACATACTCATTACATTTATAACACCTTCCTAAAAATATGTTAGGATTCCTACCTCCAAATCTTCCTCGTGATCCCCTGAATTCACCTTTGAAATCTGCAAATGATTCTTGTCCTTTTTGTGCATCACGTTGACTCTCTTTGCTTTGTCTTGAAGTAAATGTGCCTCTACCTCTTGAAGTGCTGCCCCTTCCTCTTGTTTTTTTTTCTTGTCTCCTTTTTACCTTCTACTCTTATTTCCATTTGATAACATTCTTCAGTTGTTTTTGGATTAAGCAAACTTATCTCAGCTTGGATTTTAAATCTCAACCCACTAAGGTACTTGACTAATTTCTCAACATCATCTACCACATTTCCAACCCTTATACTTAGTTTGTAAAACTCATTAGTGTAGGTCTTTACATCCATTTCTCTTTTCTTTAAATCTTGAAGTTTCTTTGACATTTTAATATCATAATCTTTAGGAAAAAAAATTCCCTTTCACTTTGCTAGGTACATCCTATCTCATGAAGAATATTTAACTTAACTCTTCTTCTCCTCTCTTCTTGTTCATAATCCCACCAAACTAATGCATGCCCCTTCAATTTATTCTTAGCTATCTTCACTTTTTCATCATCAGAAACTTCTTCACATTCAAAGAAATTGTCTAAAGCAAAAATCCAATTTAACAAAAATTCTTCAGCTAAAGAACCATCATACATTGGTAATTCAACTTTTACCTTATGCTTGCTTCTTTTTAATTCCTTCAAAAGCCTTGCCATCTTCTGTTCTTCAACATCTAACTCTTCTTCAACATCTTCAAAGTCTTCATCTTCAATTTCACTATCCTCACAACCATTCCTCTCTTTTGTCTTATAGTCTCAACATCTTTTGGAGTTCTTGCATCTTTCTCATCTCCCTTTCCATATTTTCTTCCATATCTTGCATCTTTCTCACTACATTATACTTCTTTGGAGGCATCTTGTCAATTTTTCTATTCAACTTCTTTTTTCCTTTCCTTCAATCAAAAAATTTCAATCTTCCAAGAACCTATTACCTGTGCTCTAATACCAACTAATCCAGGGATAGGATGTCATTCACCTAAACAAGAAAAAACAAGTTGGAGAGAACAACAATCTAACTCTCAAACCCTTAATAAGTTCACCTTTCTCAATTTGACTCTACCTTGCGAACTAAGTCTACAATCCAGGTTTTTCCAATTTTTCCTCTCAGAGATTCTTCCCTCATTCAAAATCTTAGCATTTTCTGACACCCATCAAGGCCTATTAATACATGCACTCAAACCACCATAAACTCTTTTGAATTTTCTTTCACCAAACCCTAAACAACATTGATCAGACCTCCAATTAGGTCTATTTTACAAAGTAAGTACTCAAAAATATTGCAACCAACTTTGGTAAACCACCAAGACCATTATGATAGATAAAAACCCTCAAATTATTCAAGTTTTTGGTCACCAAACTCTCTACTTAACGCTGATACTGGAAACCCTCATTCTACACATGAAAAGGGTAGGGTTTATTCAAGACTATGGTTTCCCAACACTTACAATTTTTTAATTGCCTCCAAAAATTAAAAAATTTCCTACCCAAACTCACAAGACCTTCACATAGGATTCTCATTCTTTATTTCATCAAATTTGCTTACAAAACCTCCATTTTTCACACTCAAACTCAACACAACCCTTAGGACAATCCTACTTCACCCCCAAAAACTCACCATATAGTCTCAACCCTACAACCAACCATCCTAGACTAAAAATTTTATGCCCATTCCATAGAGATATAGTGAACACAACACATGTAATGGTCCTAATTCATATTTAAAAATTGAAAACTTCAAAAATGCCACCTACAGACTGGTTTCTATGTTTTAGTTCAAATTTACACAAAACACAACCTAAAACAATCAAACCAAATGAAAATTATAGGGATTTTACTCCGCCATCGAATTCACCAAATTTTAGAGAATTTTATGAAAGCATATAACCGTACAATTTGCTGGTAAAGCAGTGTTTACAGAGAAAATCCAGAAAAATGCTTAAAACAGGGGCTTTATTGATTCAATCTCCTTACAAAACCTTTCAACAACCTTCCCCATCATTGGAGGAGATATATTTATAAATTTCTCACACCTATCTTCCCTCCAAACTTCCTAACTAACTTTTGAATTCCCTTATGACCGTTGAGTTCCCTGAATTTTGTATTTTTGCTTTTAAAATATTGACAACTTTATCAATTTTGGAATTTTTTCTCGTTTAACTCCCCAAACTTCCTAATAACCTCTAAAATGACTCAAAACAGATTTTAATAGCCCCACAATAGTTTATTCACCAAAATAGAAGACCCCATATACCAAACCCTAGTAAAACCCACATTTACATATTTAGCAATTTTTGAACATCTTTGCTAACATTTGCATCCCACTACAAAATTGAACTTCTTGACACATTTTAATGGTCCTATTGACCTTATTATCACACCAAATGACCAAAAATTCCTAGATCAACCTAAATCCATGCAGCCTTGATCAACTTCTCATGGAAACAAATGGGTGCTCCTACACCACTCCTCCTGCTCCCATTCAGGAGTTTGTTCATCCACTGGAAACGGTTGTAGTGGACACTCCCATGGATGAGCATGAGCCTTCAGTTTCTTCATAGCCTCTAGCCTTCAGTTCACATATTTAAAGAAAATTCCTTGCACACAAGCACATGCATTGGTGAAAGGCTCTCATGGCTGAGCAAGCCACCTTATATAGGAAGGAAGAGGAGATGACCGCCCTTGTATCGGGGCCTCCTATTGCGTCCTCCTCTCTCCTCCCCTCTACTTTTGTTCAACCTAGTTTTGTATCACTTCTAGCTTTCATTGTGAGTATGAATGCGCCTGGCCCTAAAAAGGTGTAGGTGTTCATCACTCCTTTGGTGGAGCCACCTCTATTTATGTCCCTTCCAGATGTCTCACCTTTCCCAAAACCCATAGATATGGCGAACACTTCAGTGATGTCTAAACTCTCTCCTCCTCCTCTTCCTCTACACCTCTTACCTCATCTTTTGGGAGTTCACATCCACCTTCATGGTCCTTCTAGCAATGAAGGATGTAAGAGAAGCCCACCTTCTCTGAAAGGTGGTCCCGTGCCAACTTTTTCTACACTAGTGACAGAACCGGTCCCGACTTTCCCTGAGTTAGTCACCGCTCTTGAATCACTCAATGAGCTTAGTGGTGAATCTCGAACACAACCTTATCCATCTGTTGAGGAAAAACATGGATCTCCTGTAAAGTGCATTTTTAACTCTCCAAATGAAGTTTCAGCCTTGTCAACGATCTTCACGAAGTCGCTGACCTTAGCTCCACAAGAGCTTGATAGAGAGGACCTTGTTGGGCCCTCTTGTTTAGCCCTTGTTGTGCGAGGGTCAGATGCTCCTCCCCTTGACATTCCACCAGTGCAGGCTCATCTCCTTCCCCCTATGATCATCTAAAGTGGGAAGCAGATGAACTCTTGGTTGATTAGTGTTAGGGGGAGACCCCTTCTTTATCTTTAGAATAGATGTGTGTGTTGTGATGTGTTCCCCTATGATCATGCTATGTGTTCCTGGATGACCCATGTCACCCCTAATGGTGCTTGGATATAGGCATGTTTTTTTTGTCGTAAATCGTCTTCTATTTGTATCATCATTTTTCCATGTTTGTGACTTGATTTTCGATAAATTAGGGATGATGCAAAGAGTTGGGGGCATTTAGGCTTCCCTTCTATGTTGACCCAATTTTTTGTTTTTACTTTGTCTTCTCGTACATTCTTCATATGGTTTGATATAGTAGGAGGTTGATGACAATTCATTTTATAGATTGTTACTATATTTATATATATATATATAATTATTTATGAGTAGTTCTAACCCCAAAATATTAGGCTACCCCTGTGCCTTTTTTTCGTGTTATCTTTTCTCTTTTTCTTTTCCATTATGTTTCTCTCCTATTTGCTTGAGTTGTCCCTCTCATGTGTTATAGCGCCACTTCTATAACATTTCAATTCTCAGAAAATGAATCCATTGCCAACAAATCCTTTCTCAAGAATGTTCACAATTTCTTTTCAAGAATCGTATTCTCATCTTGAAACCCTAACGAAACATGTTTCCTTCATCATGGGTATGTAAAGAAAGAGCTTGAGAACTTTCCTCTAAGGTGGGAGTAAATTCAACCTTCCCCTCGCATGGGGGCATCTTCTTCCTTTCGAATTCCTTGATGATGAATCGATTTGAGAAAGAAACATCTCTTTTGTGCTTTCAAAGAGCGTGTCCCTTGAGTGGAATCCTTCTTCAGATCGGGTTCCTATGGGACCTCTTTGAAAGTTTTCCAACTTGTTAGTAGTCTATGAGACTGTCCGCTCACTTTCCTGCATGGCCACTTTGTGACATGTTATATCTACGGGTAAACATGTCACTTTGCAAGTGTGCCTATGAAGCTACTTCTAGAATCTGCGGAGTCCCCTTTCTCTGAGCTTCTTCCATGCAAGACATTTTGGGGGTGGCTCCCATATAGGTCTATGGGTCTATAGGGCACTTTCTTTAGGTTTCCTCCATGTGAAAGATCTTTGGGAATATGTTCCCTATAGGTCTGTGAGTCTATAGGGTGCTTTCCTGGGTTTCCTTCATGTCAGATATCTTGAAGGACATCTTCCCTGTAGTTTTTTGGATCTGTAGGGTGCTTTCTCAGCTTCCTTCATGTGAGAGATCTTGGGGGACACCTTCTTAAATAGGTCTACAAGTTTGTAAGGCACTTTTCTGGGTTTACTTCATGTAAGAGATCTTGGGGGATACCTTCCTTGTAGGTCTGTGGGCCTGTGAGGCACCTACTTCTTGAGGCTTCCTTCATGTGAGAGATATTGGGGGTTGCCTCCTTGCAGGTCTGCGGGCCTATAAGATTCTTTCATTCTTCAACTTCATAGTTCTATAGGGCTATGAAGTCCTTTACTTGTCCTACACTCTCGAGTTCTCCATATCACGGTCTGCTTCCTCGACGGTTCAAGAATACATTCCTAACCTTACTATCTCTTCAATCTACTTTACCAAAGCACTCATCAATATTAGTTCTTGCTAAAGTGGGGGAAGAATGTATAGGAGCGAATTTGCACCCCTTACGCAAATTCCACTTTTGCACTCCCTCACCTTAGAAAATCTAATTCAAATGAAAAAATCCACATCATCCCACTACCTTCATTCTACTTGGCTTTTTTTTTTGTGCATCAACAAAAGAATAACTATCAGAGATGCCCACATGGCATGCAAATGTCCTTATGGTGTAGTTACATCCCTAACATATTCCTGTGCCTGAAGCCTACAAAGGCATTACACTTCCCATTTGGGTCAATTTGTAATGCCCCTCTTTGACCAACTGACCTGAATATGGTCATTTTTATCATTCTTCCTTCAAATTCACTCTTCATTCCTTCATTTCATCTCTTCAATCAACTCTCCAAGCATTCAAGAATCCTCTAGCAAGCTCTCTACACAGTCTTTCTTGCATTTTAAGCCTTCAAGCAACACTTTGCACTCCATAGGAGTAGCAACAACACTCCATCAACTCTGTAGAGAAAGTGTGGAGCAACACCATTGCAGCAAGGGCTTGAGTCCTCTCATTTTCTCCTCCATTAGCTAGTGAGCTATTAGTGGAGGTGGTAGGCATTTCACTCCTCTCCTCTACGATTTGGTTGAGTAGCATAATACTATTTTGAAGTGTTATTGTGTTTTACTTTCATTCTTCCTTTATCATACTTTTCTTTACAGTTTCTATCTTGGTTGTTTGTGGTGGTGGAAACACCAAAATGGGGGTCTGACTGAGGCAGGCCCCTATACATCCCCCCAACAAATTTCCTCTTTCTTGTGTGTAGGTGTACATGCTTTGTGGAGCTAGCTGGCATATGAGTACCTTTGTGAGATCATTCTTGTCACCTTAACTCTCATATAATTTCTTTATCATATTGGTTCATATCTATCTTACTTTATAGCTTAGTTTTGTCCCTTTGGATGTGACTAGCTAGGTTGATAGCCTATTTTCTAGGTGTTGACATTGTATTTTTTAGTCGTCTAGTCATACGGATGCCAACGCATTGGGTTGTCATCCCAAAACCACACTTTCATCCTTAGGCACTGAGCTTCTTGAGGCATAGTGTTGAACCTCAAAACTAGCTTGCTTAGTCCCAAAATTGATTTTGGCTCTATAGAGTGATCGAAGAACCTTATAGTCCTCATCATTCTCATCCCTCATTTCAAAACACCCTTTTTAAGCTGAGGTAAGTTAGGGTAGCCTTCTACTCTTGGCTCTCTATGACCTGGGGCCTTGAACGTGGTTGGTCCCCCTCTCTTACACTTTTTTATTGAGATCTCTAGCATTATCCTTGAGTGGAATACCTTTGAAAGTGGGTTTGATAGTACTTAATCAAACCATGTCCCTCATTTTCCTTCATTCCAAATATAAAACTTTACAACACCCTAAATAAGGCACAATTATGTCCATTTAGTTCACAAGGGCCCAAACAAGTGTGAAAATGTATAGGGATACATTTTTCTACACTATGTTTAGCCCCCACTTTAGTGAGAGGAGAAACTTGCTTCAAACTAACACTAAAGTACAAGAAATATGCATCAAGAGGGGTCTAGACATACCAATGCCAGTAAGATTGGACAAAAATGACCAAGAGGGTTGTGCAAGTGCCCAGGATCAAGATCCTATAAAAAACCAACATAGGCACAAAAGAACACGGACGAAAATTATAAGAAGAAAGAACAAGGTACAACCATGCATTGCCAAAGACAGAAAGAAAAAAAAAAAAACAAAAAAAAAATGGGGTGGAGCAAGCTTTGACTATTTGTCCATCATGATGTGGGTCAAATCTAAGCTATTTGTCTAGAAATGCACACTCACTCTAAGGAAACAAAACTTCAGGTTGTCCACTAGGTGAGTATACAAAGAGGTGAGACACATACACACATGGTCAGTATGTGCTCACACACATAAGCAAGTCGCTATGGAAAATTCATGCCTAAGTTCGGATTCCTGTTCAACTAGACCAAAGCTATATCTCTTGGTAACTTTGATAAGGTGCCACACAACAATGAACTTTGAGCTTCATGAGGCAAGCAAAGCTTTGTATGCTTGATACTCATGAACAAACAAGATGGATCCACAAGCAAGAAAAGTGTGTTATGCAAGGTGGCCATATAACCAAAACTATAATGTAAGGTGTGTTCAAAGTAGTTCTTAGTTTATGTAAGGTCTTAGCTTAGGGAACATTTTGTCTAATGTCTCCAAGAGAGGATCAATCAAAGAATACATGATTCACAACTTAGGGGATGCCGTGTCGCATCAAGCCACCAAGAGGAATATAATATGCTAAGAGAGATTGTGCTCTTGAGGGACATCACACCCAATGTCAAAACAAAGTGAAAGATGCATCACATGATGTAAGAAGACTACAAAATGAAACATGAGAAATGCAAAAAGAATAATATCATTGTATGCCCCCACTTTAAAGAAATTATTAAACACAATGTTGTGAGCAATTACTTTAAATTAGCAAATGATATATGCTAACAATTGTTACCTATTTTTTCTCCTAGCTTAAATAGGCAAAGTTATGTTTGTTTTACAAGGTGAAACAAAGGTATATTCTAATTTTCTATGTTAATCCATATGCATAAAGAGTTTTAAAAGACTATATTGTTATATTATGAGAAGAGAGTGAACAATTATTTGGAAATAGTAGTCTTTATTGATATCACGAATATATGGTGTTCCACACAAGTTGTGGGACTAACTATTACATTGAAAATAAAATTAAAAGAGTGCATATATAGAGAAGGGGGACCTGTCATTTCTTGAATGACTAATCCTGGTGGAGTTTCTTTGCATCAGCTTCAATCCCACCTACTTATCCAACTTTCAGTTGTTGCTTGCCCTACTGCTCCATGAACCTACATGTCTGTAAGAGAGTTGGTTAGAGCATTGAAGAGTCAGGTAAGTGCAAGAAGTTGGGTCCACATTCAAGGGAAGTGCCATTTTTCATATTTAAAACAAATACCCATTCAGTTTTTAAAATAGGTGCCCATTTTGAAGTGGGTGCTTGTTCCAAAAGTTTTGAAACTCATAAGACATGTTTTTCATTTTGATTTAGGCTCAAAAAAGGCATGGTAACCCAAAACTAAATGCTCAGACCTGCAAGTGCAAGGTCATGGAAATTTCAAGATTAAAAAGCTAACTTTGGAAATATAGCTAATGAGGATTTTTAAAAAATTATTTTATGAAATTAAAACCCATTATATATGACAATGTCTAGTTTTCAAATGTGTAATTGTTTTAATAATTTCTTTATTTTTTCTATTTTTTAATTAATTTATGAGGAAATTGGTCCATAAAATCGAAATGTCAAGTTTTCATATTTTTTTAATAAAGTTTAATTTGTTAATTTTCTTTTTAAAAAAATTATATGACATCAATCCATAAACAATTATTTAAACAATGAAAAAATGAAAAATGAAAAAATGATAAGTTTAGGTCAAGTTATGGTGTCTATACACAAGGGTTTTAAAAACCAAAAATTAAGGCCAACAAAAGATTAATAAACGAAAAACTATAAAAAAATATCCTCATCAATCTTCATTATAACATACATCTTTCCTCAAGAGGAATTATAAAAATACTTTTATTTAAGTCAAATTATGGTGTTCGTACACGTGCAAAGTATGGTCCTAAAAAAGTGACTTTTAAAAAGTGATTTTTATGCATGCGTATTAAAAATTATTTTAGATCATTTGGGTACTAGAATAAATTACATATTTGAAAAATAGACTCAAAATACTAAATTTCATAGTACTAAAATTTTTTAAGATGCAATAAGTAAGTGCTTCAAAATTTATGTCCAATTGTGAAAAATTCTAAAAAAATGAGAAAAACACTTCCACCTTTTGAACATTTTGTGGACCCACCTTCTTGCACCTACCCAGTCACTAATCAATACATATGAAAACCTCCATAAAAATATAGCCTGATCCTCTTATGAACATTGGAATAGCTTGCATGTACGATAGATGTCCAAGAAAACAAGATATTTATCAAACACATCTATCATATGCTTGTTTTTATCTAAACATGTTTGCTAATATAGGTGAATTTATGTTGTTTTTTTTATTCATCTTATTACAACATGTGGGGTAAAATATGGCTCCCACAAGGGTTGAGCCCAACATGCTACCCTTTCCTTTCATTATAGAGGGACAGTTGCATTTTTATATCATCATTGAATCCTTGTTGATAAATCTCATCAATGATGGTGATATTGACAAGGAATATATATCATTATTAATGAGTCATTTCACATTGATAGTGATACTCCTTATTTAAAATAAAAACCATGTCAACAATTCTTGCTAGTGTTTGGAGTGCATTGCTTGTTACTAGTAGAAATCATCACAATGTACTGCCACGAGAGCAGACAACTGAGCAACTTTTAAGGGAAATGTTTAAAGAAGTGGGGAAAGACAAAGTTGATTAAGACAATCCATCATGTATGTAATGGACCAAGGGAACCCTGTGACAAGAAACCTAGGTTCAAAGTATTGTCAGAACATGCCAATCTTCTGATGTACAACATCATAAGATAATAACATGGTAGGTTAGAGATAATGGAATTGGAAGGTGAATAAGTTTTATCTATATGGATGATATGTGGAATATGTGCAAGAAGCTTACGAAAGATATGAAGGCATTCATTAAGCTGAAAGTGGAAGAAAAGTGTCTCTACAAAATACAGTCAAATCTTTGAGGTAGTAACCTCCTTGAGAGTGATCCATAACTCTGCATTGACCCCTATCATAGCTAGGAGAGCATTAAAGATGAGTGACATACTTGTAATGTTATGAAGACCAAGGATTGAGTTGATGACAGTCAAAACATCAGATGGTAGAATGGACAGTGAGCTTAGAAACCAAAGAATAGTTATATTATGAGGATAGTAGAGGTTAATCTATGGGGTTGTTGTCTCAAGGAAAGTGGAGTTTTGAAGATCTACAATTATGTCGGGTATGTGCAGGATCATGGTATGCCAAAAAGTGGCAATATTTGTAGGGTATGTGGCTGACGACTTTTTTTTCACCCAAAATTAATGAAATGAAAAGGGTTTTTAGAGGAGATTCTCAGATTTCCAAAAATATAAATTATGATTTAATTTGAATTTAATAAATAATTATTATTCATTTTCTATTAGAATTATGACTAAAGTCGGATCGATAGGCTGATTGAAAAACATCTATAACTTTCAAATGGTATCATATTTTTTGAATCCAAAACATGCGTCACATTCTATGCTTTACATACTATAGTATTAAAAAAGAAAATTTAATTTCATGAATTTTTGACCAAGTTAAGGTGGAGACATAGAGTTTTTTATATTTTCTAAAAGTTGTAATAAAAAATTCATAATTAATTATTTACTTGGAAAAAAATTACAAAAAATATGCATCACATCGGGAGTCCTCTACTTATATATAAAATCTTACAAAAAAATATTATCATTTTATTATGGTTAGGGTGGTCAGACAGACACCTACTTCTTATTTTTTCCCTGAAATTTAAGTACTACTACATTGAAATTTCAAATTTTCACCAAATTGATTTTATTTATTTTTAAATAAACCTAGTATTTTAGAAACTACATTCAATTTTCTACAAATTCTATTCTTAGATATTTTTGAAATAATATAGATAACTTATTCAAATATTTACGTCAAGTTGCCTAACACTGATTTTTCTCAATTTTTTGCCACTTAAGGGCCTGTTTGGCATACCATGATCCTGCACATGCCCTGTCATAACAAAGGATAATGGTGATAATTATGCTAAAAATAGGTATGACAACCATTTTGTGTGTATTTATTCCATGGAACTATTCCTTGTCTACATGCCTTATTCTTTATTCATCTTCACATATGGTGTTGTCAAGTCACTGGATACTAAATTATTAAAATTATTAGAGGCATTGATGATTGTGCAAGAAAGAATGATAGTCCCACAATATTTTGAGTCTAAATAGATTGAGAGAAAAATGAAGTTTCTTGTAGTGAGGGCTATGAGATCATGAGGGTCATGTGAAGTAGAAAATAATAATAAATGGAAAGCAACAACAAGGGTGCTTGGAATATGGAATATCTATGTGATATACACTTGAAGAGCCATGGGTCAGGCTTCAGTTGTATTGGTTGTTGACATACATCAGATACTAAAAGTCATTTTATGCTTGTTCAATTTTCCTTGATTTTCGCCAATTACTTTAAAGCTCCATCAAAGGTTTTGTGTAGGGGGCTCTTGTGAGAGTCCAATCACAGGACTCTAAAGGAGGGTTTTGAGTGTTTGAGAAGAATCAAATGTTTCAATGTTACCTTATGTGCAAATATTCAAAAGAATT
Source organism: Sequoia sempervirens (assembly GCA_007258455.2). NCBI lineage: Eukaryota > Viridiplantae > Streptophyta > Pinopsida > Cupressales > Cupressaceae > Sequoia > Sequoia sempervirens. Next base: position 117,283,787 of record VDFB02270651.1, read on the forward strand.
CGAGGAAATGCAACCAATTATGAAAGCCATGAAGGATGTTGAGAAATTGGTGAAGAAAGAAAACCCATAAGAGTATTAAAAACCCTTGTTATTAAAGAATGTAGACCCAAAATGTTGTGAGCATAGAGAAGCTTTGCCACAACGGCCTTTAATACTTGCAACAGTATATAAATCCGTGGCCATGGAGAACATAGAGCTCTTTTATTTGTAAATTCTAAGTGAATAATGCAAGTGTGGGTAAATATACAAAAAATTTATAAGCATTTCATATAGAGACTGAGCATAAAGGAAATATACAAACATGTTCACCATTTTCTGCATGCACACAACTTGAAATGAGCATTTTTTATATAGGAAATAAAAGGAAATGCAAAAGGTGTTAGCAACAAGCTCACCTGAGCTTTTTCATTTTATTTTTTCCTGAAATCTATTTGAAATGCCATTGTAATGTCAAAATCCACCATGAAATATCCTCCATGAATGCTCCAGTCGAAACCCTATGTTGGTGGCAGTCAAAAGCATAGTGAAGTGAAAAATTAAAAAAGCAAGTGGTAATGAATTTTTCCTCGTGACTTTTGGGTTAGGGTTTGGAAACCCTCATAAGGGCTGACAAAAGTAAAGACATTTTTTCCTTTTATTCAAAATTTTTCAAATATTATGATTGCCCCTTAATATTTATTGCTTTCCTTGTGAAGGACCAAGTCAAATATGCCTTTTACATTTTCCCTTCAAACATGGTCTCGAGTCTTTTGTTCTTTCAAGGGTCAAGTCATTTTTATCCTTGCATAAATTGAAATTTGTTTTCAATTTTCAAAATTGTAAAACCTTTATCTTATTGATGTCATTATAAATCACTTAAGTTAAATGTTATTGTAATGCAAGATAAGATTCTATGTTTGCAAACAAAGATATGGTATGGGAGTTAGTTGTTGAATGTTTATGCTTTTGCAAGCATATAGGAGATGTTAGAGAGGTTAACCAACATGTGCCATGAATCAAGGAGGTTGTTTTGACCATTTTGAAGCATTTGGAGAGCATATAGGGAGCTATCATTTTCCTTTTGGAGAGATGGAGAGGATTTAGGCATCATTTTTTATGTGCCTTCATGTTTGACATGGTAAAACTTGACTTTTTCCATACTTTGGAGCTCTTTTCGAGAGGTTCTAGTTGCTACATTTTAGGCTTTTTGGGGGCATCCAACCCAAGGAAGCTTCTAGTTCCTTCTTTGGTGCAACTACTTGGGAGTTGGAGATATATTCACTTTGTTGACTCATTTGTATTCAGTTCTAATTATGCACTTTTCTGGACTTAGTGACTTTTCAATCCTTAGACAATTTTTGGCATACTTTTGTAACTCATTTTAGGATATGAAATACAGTGAATGCCTTGGATATCATTGATTTGAAAATTTTCCTACTTTTTCTTTGCATTATTGTGTGCATTCAAGTGATTGATCAAGTTATTTGTGAGGTATTGCTCACTTCCATATAACTTTGTCTAAGATTTTAGCACCTTTATGCAAAAAGTATGTTAATGTAGGTTGCAAACTATGTAAAAAATGCAAATGACTTTTAGATATGGAGTTATCTTCCTCCTAGGAGTTTGAGCATTAGGACCTCTTTGTGAAACACTTATGCAAAGGCATGCAATAATGATTTGTACAAGTTTAATTTTTGTCATTGTAGTCAAGTGTTTGCAGACTAAGTTTTATGTCCTAGTTTAGTTCGGTGTACCACCTTTTAATTTCATTATCAGTTTTTCAGTTTATGTTTGCTCTATCCCTTTTCCTTGATAGAATAGTAGTATAGCTTCGGTAGGTGATAACCATTTATGAATCTAACCTTCTCTAGAGGTTGATCTTTGTTGTCAAATCCCATACTTTGAGAGGTCTTGCAATGTTTCACTAAGTGGTTGAATAGGGTTCAACAAGGGGTTCACATTTATGTGATAACAACAATAAAGAGGATATGAGAGATTATTTGAAAATCCCTATGCCAAGTCATATATTTCCAAATATATCTACTTCATGAAAGAGGGAAAGAGGGGTTTCCCCCAAAACTTCAAACACATGAGGGATCCATGGATTTGGGGTCAGTATGTTCTTACTATAATATTTTTGGAGAGATCAGAATTTTCAATATTTTTGGAGAGATTAGAATTTTCATCATTCCCAAAATACTCATAGAACTAGAAGAATGACACATAGAGAGTGAAGACGAATAAAAATCCTTTCGGTTCAACATGGAAGAGACCTAAATGTCTCGACACCTTGCATCATCTACAAAAGGAAAACATAAGACAAAGATAAAAGGAAAGGATTTTGGGTCAACATGGAAGAGACCTAAATGTCTTGATGCCTTTCGTCATCCCTAAAGGAAAACAAAAGACTTGAATGAAAATATAAAGGAAAAGGTAAAAGATTTACGACATAGAGAATAATGTAGATACAAATAGAGGAATGTTACACAAAGAGAGATACCTCAAACAAAACAGTACGTGGAGATCACATTATGCACATGCAATCACACAAAGAACATGTGAAAGAAAACAAAAGCTAGAGTAGTAAGGCACATGTGAATTAACCTATTAGCAGGTCATTTGCATCCCAATCATGTTCATCATATACAAAAGGTGGACAAATAGCTAAATGGAAAATAGCAAGTGTGGCACTAGGGTAATCACCAAGTTCAACACTCTTCCTACGTGATTTATCAGTTAAACTCATAGAATAGGAAAATAATGTATTCAATTAATTATGCACTTCCTCGTGAATTCTAGCAACCTCATCATCATCATCCAAATTAATCACAGTAGGAGGTCGAATGATGATATATAAAGATGGATTTAGCTCATGTTGCGATTGTCGTATAGGATCTTTTTTCTTTGGCAATTGGGGAGACTCGTCGTGTATTGCTTTAGTCAACTTTGGATTTTTATTTTCTTTATTGTTTTCTTCATTTAACCTTCGAGCAAGGGCATGACATCTATGCCTATGCTCTCTAGAATTTTTATTTCTTTTAGTTTGATTGTCAAGATAAATTTGTGTAGGAGTGTGTTTATAAACCATGGGTTTCTTTTCTTCCCTAAGGGGAGTAATGAAAGGAACCATGGAAGGTTTTTCAACCACTTTCTCTTTATCTTTGTAAACTTGTTTTATTTTAGAAGGCGTCACGAGATTTCTTTCGTTATCTCTTGGTATTTATAGGAGATAGGTAAAGGGTCTGCATTAGGTTGGTCTTGGTTGTTTAGAATGTCTTTTCGTTCAATCATAGTTTCATCAAGGATGGTAGGCTCAATAATAGGTTGAGGCATGTTTGTAAGGGATAGTTTTGCTATGCATTTCACTTTAAACTTTTGGTAAGATTTGAAAAATTATAATTTCTCACAAGGTTTAATAGGTTCCATAGGATCGGGCCAAAAGAAATATAATGAAAAGTTTCCTTGAGAATAAAAAGGATTAAAGCCACTATGGTGCATAGTGAAATTTTCATTTTCAAAGGGAAACTTTAAGCATTTATGCACAACCAACGGGACAAATTCCATGGAGCGTAGCCATGGGTAACGAAGCTTCACACGAAATTGATCTGACATCAAGATGATGGAGAATGAGACATCTAATTTTTTCGTCCCTATGTGTAAGGGAAGGGTGATCAATCCCATCGTAGGGAAAGAAAAACCATTATGCATCTTTATCCATGCTTTTGGTTTATCATATGTTTCTTGATAAATTTCATGCACACTTGTAAGAATTCTTTGATGATCACATTCTCTCAATAGATGGGATCAATTAATATCCCATTAGTGGGCTTGTCATTGATTCGGCCTGCTATGTAAAGAGGACCATCAAGTGCATTTCTAATAATTCCTTTAGATGAGAAAGCAATTCCAAGAGGCTTCTTAGTTCGACCCTTATGAGTTTGAGTTTCGGTCAATGCAATTAAACCCTTTTTAATAGTATCCATATCTATAGGACTAGTATCCATAGGACCTTGTTCAATAGTATCCATGTTGTCATCATCCGTATCAACATTCATCACATCATTCTTTGAAGTTTCACTAGATTTGACAAAGGAAATATTATGTTTTGGCATAGGGTTGGTAAAGATTTTCAAGTTTTAGTTAGGAGGGGAAACACTTATTTCCTTGACCATTAATGCCTCCAATTGAAAAATGATCGTAATCAATGAGGTCTTGCACAAGATGTTTAAGACACATACAATATTCTATGTCATGTCCATTTTGTCAGTGATAATGGCAGTAACCATTAGATCTAAAATTTATAGGTAAAGGAATATTAGGATCGAGAGTTTTCACAGGAGGCAAGGTGATCATTTTTTTTTCTAAAAGTTATGACATTATGTTATGGAGGGTATCAGGTAAGGGAGTGAATTTCCTAGATGGATCCCCAAATGCAAAAGGAGTTGTCTTCCTTATAGCGGCCACATGGGTATCAACATATTGATTTGTTTGTTGAGGGGGATTTAGTTGAAGAAACCCTTTATTTTGTTTTCTAAAAGGTTGATAATTTTTTTTGTTTGTGGATTCAAACTTCTCAAGATGGCTAGAGGTGGATTTTGTGTCATGACTACTAACTGAGTTTTGATAATCATGAAGGGAAGTACACAAGAATACGAAGGAAGGAAAATTCATCATGGTAAGCTTATCTTGTATCTTATTTTGTAAGTTCTCAATGAACATCCTTTCGAGGTGAGGGTTGGGAATATTTATGTCGATTTGGAAATAAAGTGATTGGTAGCATGAAATAAAGTCAATAATCTTTTCATCATCTTTTTTCTTACATCTCATCAAATCAGCTAAGGTCATCTTAGGAGTCATATCACTTGGAAATGGTTTATAAAGGCCTCAACAAGTTGTTTGAATGAATGAATTAAGCTGTTAAGTAATGAGGAAAACCATTCTAAGGCAGTATCCTTCAAGGATATAGGGAAAATATTAGCCAAGAGCTTATCCTAAAAAATAAAGTCACTACATAAGGTAGTATAAGCGGAAACATGGTTAGAAGGATTTCCTTTACCCCCATATTTCTCAAATATAGGAACCTCTATTCCTTGTGGCATCGGTGTTCTCAATATCTCCAAGGATAAGGGGTTTTTGACATAATATGTAGGTTGTCCATTTTTATTTTGGATTATGGTGGAAACTTGCTTTTGAAGGGATGAAATGGTTTGCAAAAGTTGGTTTATGAAGACATCATTGTTTGCATTTTGAGATGGAGGTGAGTATGGTGGGGGTGTATATGTGTTCGAGGGAAAAGTGGATGTAATGCTTATGTGAGGTACAAAGTGGTAGGAGATATGACTTGCAATGCCACAAAGGTACTAGGAATACTAGCGGAAATACCCAAGGTAGGAATGAAATTACTGGTAGGTTGCATCATTGTTGTGACTTGAGGGTTTGTGTGGGTATGAATAGATGTAATGGTTGTAAGAGGAGGAATTTGAGTTCCTCCCTAAATTTGGACATTGTTTGAAGGAAAACCACAACTAGTGGTTGAGGTAAGGCATTTCCCAAAAAATTGAACTATGTTATGCACAATATCAACTCCATCTTCACTTTGAATTATGCAATCTATGTTATCTATGATAGGGATAGCAATGGTTGAAATGCTTTTGGTACTTATTTAATTTTATAGTTTTTCTAAGTCTTCATGAATTTGGATTATGTTTTCTTGTGAAATGCTAGTAACCATTGTTTCAACATTTGTCACACTACTTGATTGTAATGAGTTGTGAAAAGTATGGTCCATACCTAGCGAACTAGTGTCAACACTAGTAGTGAAAGATCTAGATAACCCAAGATCCACAATGATTGTGCTATTGTCGGGTGACATGAATCTTGAACTTTGTCTCACAATAGTATTAGCAATAGGACACCAAGTTGAAAAGCTCATGCAAGGGACAATCAATGAAATTCAAGATGCAATGAACACAAAATAAATGCTATGCTCTATTTTTTATTCAAATGAAATTAAGCTAGATGGAATGAAAGTAACATAAACTCTACAAACTAAAATAGATAACTAACAACAACAAACAGAAACATAGAAATATAGTTTTTAATGCTGGAAAATGTAGATTAAAATTATGAAATGAGACTAAATCACCCAAAGGGACGTATGAGTCCCAATGAGGATTTTTCAGCCCTGGGTTTAAATGCTAAATAACAGTCATCACAAAATACCCAAAAATCAGGCAAAACTACCTATACTGGGACTAAATCTCCCAGAGGGGTGTATGAGTCCTAGACTAGGGTTTTTCAACCATTTTCAACAAATTTTGTGTAAATTTTATATTTTCTAGTTTGTATGATTTCTAAGCTAAGTGCAAATGTAGATTTTAGATAAAATTCAATGATGCAAGATGCAAAAATGCAACCTATATGCACTCTCACTAATGCAAGATTTAGAAACCCTAGATGCAAATTAACTAATGCAAAGCCCTAATGCAAAGCTAATGCAAGCTAGATCTAGGATTATGATGGACTCCAAATCAGAAATAAGGTGTTATAAATGTAGGTTCACCAAAATAAACCTAAATAAATAGGTTTTTCTATCTTTTGGAAGATGGAACACAAACTAGGTGTTTAGGGACCTAGACCTATTTCAGTTAGTTTGACTCAAGGAAATTTTAGAGATCTCAATCCAAAGATGGAATGAAGAAAGAGATTTGAAAAGGGTTGTCCTAGGGTATGATTAAAGACTAAAAGAGGTTTCACCACCAAGATAGGGCTTGGAAAGACAAGTAACATGCAAGGCCTGATGAAAAACCCTAATGATGTGCAAACCTTCAAGAAATGACCTAGAAATGAATGCAAAATAGACCAAAAAACTGAGAGAACATAGAGGTGCACCTAGAAACCTATAGTAGCTTGAATGAAGACTTGAAATGATAGAAATATTGAGTTTAAGGCACATTGGGACTCATACACTAGGCTGGGCATATCAGTCCCAGTCTAGGGTTTCTAGGTTGAAACATGAATATATGATGATGGCAAGTATGGATCTTCAAAAATTTGGAAAATGACCTATACTGGGACTCTTACATCAAAAGTGGCACATTAGTCCTACTTGGATTTTTCAAAGGATCAAGATCTAAATCTTCTCTTCAATCTCTAGTCTATCTTCTCAACTTGATTTTTAGATCTGAACTGCTCAATTCTGCTTTGCAGGTGTCTTTTAGTGATATTGTAAACAAGGTGACAACTTGGACAACTTTGTAAACTTAACAAATTATTTCCAATATTTCTCTTCAATGTGTCTTCAACCTAGATATGTAAATCACACACTAAAGAGAGGGAAAAATATTGTTTTGTTAGTAGAAATGGGTTTTCCTTGGTCAAACCTAGTTTTGGTAATCAAAACCTAAAATAAAATGAAATAGAATGAATGAATGATGAATGAACAAATATGTGGGTATGTGAAGAATCATGATGGGCCAAAAAGTGGTGATATGTAAGTGATATGATGGCCCATGTGGCTAATGATTTTTTTTACCCAAAATTGATAAAACAAAAAGGGTTTTTAAAGGAGATTCTCAGCTTTCCACCAATATAAATTATGCTTTAATTTGAATTTAATAAATAATTATTATTCAATTTCTATTTGAATTACGACTAAATTCCTAATTGATAGGCTGGTTGAAAAACATCTATAGCTTTCAAACGATATCACATTTTTTGAATCTGAAATATGTGTCACATTTTATGCTTCACATGCTATAGGATTTAAAAAAAAATATTGAATTTCATGAAGTTTTGACCAAGTTAACATGGTCAAACATATGAGTTTTTATATTTTTTAAAAGTTGTAATAAAAATTCATAATTAATTATTTACTTGGGAAAAAATATAAAAAATATTCATCACATCGGGACATGAGTCCTCTACTTATATATAAAATATTATAAAAAAATATTATCATTTTATTGTGGTTAGGGTGGTCACACAAACACCTACTTCTTATTTTTTCCCTAAAATTTAGGTACTACTACTTTCAACTTTCAAATTTTCACCAAATAGAATTTTTTTTTTAAATAAACCTAGTAGTTTAGAAACTACATTCAATTTGCTATAGATTCTATTCTTACATATTTTTGAAATAATATAGAGAACTTATTCAAATTTTTTATGTCAAATTGCCTAACTCTAATTTTTCTGAATTTTTTGCTACTTAAGGGATTGTTTTTTCCATGATGATCCTGCACATACCCATGCAATGTTGTAACTCATGAAATCCTTGAATAAGATGTTGCAAACATGTATGAAATGGCTCCAATGGATGTGGATCTTGACTCTTCTTGAATGTTGTAGATCTTGAATTGAATGCTTGCTTGAATCAAGAAACCCTACATCACAATTGTTATCTCAAAAAAAAACATGATGCATGAAGGCTTTGACATGATGCTTGACACTTGAATAATAGTCCAAAAAGATTGATAATCAGCTCTTGAATGCTCTTGTGAACTAAAATTTTCTATAATGCATGAATACTCAATTTGCTAGGTGAAAAAGAAGTGAAATAACCTTCTATTTATACTTGTTTATGTAAAATTCCTCGAAATTAGAACAGTACAAGCTGACATCAGATCTAGGAGAATAAAATTCTTCCAAGAATTTAAATTTAATTTAGGTTTAAGCCACATGGGACTCATACGCTATTTGTGGCATATGAGTCCCATTAGGCTAGGCTTAGGGACACATTTTTCAAGAAATGCTTAGATTAATGTGAAATCTAGATTGGGACCCCAAAACATTGGTGGAAATCATACACCGAAGGTGGTGTATGAGTCCCAGATCACCAAATCCGGGCCATAAAATCCAAAAACATTAATTTTTTATTGGTCATTACATATGTGTCAGGATTATGCTTGGAAATATGCATTAATTAAGTATTGTGGACGTAAAATAAGACCAATTAAGGCATAAAGAAGCCCAATTAATTAATAAAAACCTTATATTAGTGTGAAAGTGTAATACAACACTTTACAACACCCTAAATAACAAAAAAATATGTCCATTTAGTTCACAAGGGCCCAAACAAGTGTGAAAATGTAAATGCATACATTTTTCTACACTACATAATTATTGTTGTATTGATAACCTTACTATCCCCAAGGTTTACCTAGCATTATAAGCTATCCTCAAGACATCGATGTAGCACATTTCACATTTCATTCAACATATGTATAGTATAGACTAACTGCACATAATCTAAATAGAAACATCATCATCTATTTTCCCATATAGGGTATATAAAAGTATTAACCAAATATGACAAGTTTCTCCAACATAATAAACATCCAAGAAGCATGCAGGCATATAAAAGAATCTCACACAAGTAAAATACAATCTTTCAACATGAAAATATAATAAATAATCTTTCCAACATAATAATGAGGGAGTAGAAATCATCATGCCTATTTAAAGCTCCAACTGATTAATCCTCTCTCCTAGCTTAGTGGCTATAGCTTGCTTGCAACTTCCTCCAAGGAAAACCTCCAAAATTCTCTTCTAGCCTCTCACCATTTCTCTCCATAAATCCAAAGTGAATTAGCAAAACATCTATCAGCGTCAAAAACTCTCAACTCTCTTTGCACATTAATTGTAGCAGAATAACACTAGGAAATCATATTGATAAGTGATGCATTTGGTAAAGTGAGAACCCCTATTTATACTAATTTATGAGCAACCAAAGGCTACAAAAAAGTAAGTATTTCTACAACCTTTGTTCCTCATGCAACAACTCACTCATAGGTTTGCAACACATGACAGTCTCATGGCTGAGTCGATTTGATATTTGGGACATCATGCTCAAAATAGGTTTCCTAATTTGAATTCCATTTCAAAATGTTGCCAAGTGTGCACTTGACTATGTCTAAACACTTATTTGTAGGCTTATACAAATTCAAATACTTCTATTACATTCCAACCTCAAGCAAATATGGAACCGCCTCTTAACTCTTGGTACCACTTTCAAAAGTGTAGGTTTGACACAGTCTATAGGTTTAAACAACATCGACTCTTCAAAAAATTTACAGAGCAATTATCTCATACATGCTCTATTTCATGCTTTGACTTGATTTTTGAAGACTTTATGTGTTGGATTCCTTTTCTAAATTTTGTTCTATATACTTATGTGCTATGTGTTACCATATGTGATTTTTTTAACAATATTTATCATTAACTCATGCGTTGGTCTATGAATTTATTAAGCTAACTTTAACCTAGTTTATAGTGTTGTTCCAAACTATGCTACATACATTCCTCATAATACATTATGAGATTTATTTCCTACGTGTTGAATAAGTTTACATTTTTCTAGCTATGATTTGGTCTATGCTAAGTATTAAATGCTAAGAATCATAGATATATATGAACCATAAGCTATTAACTTGTTTACCTAAGTGTTATACTTATATATCCACAACATTTGATAGTCTATTATTTTGGAACCATGTTCTCATATGGCCCATGCTTCACATAAGTGCTTTTCTTACCTTTCCAATATCAATTCATATTATTATATATAGAGTAATATATATTTTAATATCGTTTATAATTTATATATATATATATATATATATGGGGCATGTGCAGGATCATCATGGAAAAAAAAGGCCCTTAAGTGGCTATGAAATTCAGAAAAATTAGAGTTAGGAAACTTGACGTATTATCTATATTATTTCAAAAATATGAAAGAATATAATTTGTATCAAATTGAGCTGGCATTAGTGAGTCGACCTTGTCCACATGAGAGGTGAGGCTTGAGTAGCCCCATATTTATATACTCATATATGCATTATTTATTCCATAGTTGCACGTGTTCTACCTCGATGCCATAGATATGATTCCACACCACACTGATGTTCCGACATAGTGTTGGTGATGATGCCACATGCTTAGATGTGTGAAGGTGCACTATGAGATTGTGTTATGGTAGCCTACTTGTGTGATGAGCGTGATGGGGCCTCATACACTTGTAGAGGGACACTTATATTGCTCTCGAAAATGTTTGGGTTGGTTGGCATATGGGTATGTCCTAGCCATGTATACCTCTGGCTACGGTGAGTACCTGTGTATACCCTTTCGACGAGGTGTCACTATGTGAGGTGTGTTTTTCACGTTCCTACTTTTGCAGAGCCACAAACACACTGCCATGCGGTGTACGACAGTACGTTCCTTATCCAGATGGCGTATGACCATGCTGCGCTGAGACGCAATGCAGGATGTGGCCGAGGTGCACATTATATGCGGATAACCAAGCAGTGCATGGGCCACTTCACGATTCCATGCCGCATGATGACTCAATGTGAGGTGTAGCCAAGGAGTACACTTCATGTAATGTGTTTGGTGTGTTCACTCTGCCACACATGAGGGGCTATTGCGATAGTCAGACATTGTTCCATCCTTCCTCGTTTAGTGGCTAGTTTAGTCACATAGTTATGTATTGTGCCATTTTGAAGATTGTGAATCTTCTTTTAGTTATTGATGATTTTCATTTTGATTGTGAGGACTAAAAAAATTTGATTTATCTTGTTTGTGATGGTTTAGCCATAGATTGTGAAATTTCTTTACACGTAGCCCTTGAGGTTACATTTGATTTATTGTTGAAATTGCATGCATTTTTTGTTTTATTGCTGCAATTGAATCCTTATTTGATATTTATTTATGATCTTTGGTGGCTAAACTAGTTTTCTATTTGTTGTTTTCAAATGTTGGTCTTGTGTTGTAATGTGATTCCTCATCGAGAACGGGAGAGCTAGACTTGGTTGAGTGTATACGAGGAAGTAGACGTAGGGAACCTTGAGGATGGGGGTATATGAGGCTGTTATACAACTAGGACCCAATACCCACCTATGTGTGATGACTATCTCTTGGAGGCTAACCACCTTATTCAACAAGAGATAAGTCATTGTGGTCTTGTTTGGATGGTCTCACCATGTGTGTGTGGCCTAACACCATCAAACCACTAAGTGTGAGGTATGGATTTTGTGAGATAGATATTGGCTCTTGGCTCATGGTTTATGTATCATGAATTAGTATGCTACTTACCGGTGTCCAAATGGACCCTTCTGTAGCCTTGTGATGTGATTCCCAGTGATGTAAGTAATTATGTATGTATAAATGCATGTTTCATCTTGGATATGGATTCATATGAAGAGTTCAAAAGTTGGTTTATTATTCTTTTGAAAGTGTAAATTGTTACATTTTGTTGAAAATGATGTCAAATATGTTCTCATGTGTGAGAATTGGAAGTGTTTGGAAAGAAAATATTGTTGCAAATTATGGTGTTTTGGGAAGGATTTAGTGCTTATGCGTCTTCTTTACCCTTTTCTTAGTGGAAAATTGATGTATTTTTGAATGAATGTGGATGTTAAATTAAATTCTTATTTTTAGAATTGCGACACATGTGATGAGAACAAGATTAACCATGTTATTTTGCTTCATGTTGAGACCTTATGAGTAAGCCATATGTCAATATAATGATAGTGATTCTTAGAAAGGTGAATGATATATAGATGTTCATTCTATTTTGTTTAGTGATGAATGATGTATATTATAATTCTTATCCTTGGAATGAAGTACAATTGTTTAATGTTGATTATTATATTATGAGTACTAATGTGTGACATGGTTGGGTATGTGCAGGATCATGATGGGCCAAAAAGTGGCAATATTATGGGTATTTGTAGGGTATGTGGTGATGACTTTTTTTACCCAAAATTGATGAAACCAAAAGGGTTTTAGAGGAGATTCTTAGATTTCCACCAATATAAATTATTCTTTAATTTTAATTTAATAAATTATTATTATTTATTTTCTATTAGAATTACGACAAAGTCATGATCGAGAGGCTGATTGAAAACATCTATAACTTTCAAACGGTATCACAGCTTTTGAATCCAAAACATAGCTCACATTCTATGCTTCACATACTATAGGATTAAAAAGAAAATTAAATTTCATGAAGTTTTGACCAAGTTAAGGTGGTCAGACATACAAGTTTTATATTTTTTAAAAATTGTAATAAAAAAATCATAATTAATTATTTACTTGGAAAAAATTACAAAAATATATGCATCACATCTAGACATGAGTCCTCTACTTATATATAAAATCTTATAAAAAAATATTATCATTTTATTATGGTTAGGGTGGTCAGACAGACACCTACTTCTTATTTTTTCCCTGAAATTTAAGTATGATTGCATTGAAATTTCAAAGTTTCACCAAATAGATTTTATTTATTTTTAAATAAACCTAGTAGTCTAGAAACTACATTCAATTTTCTACATATTCTATTCTTACATATTTTTGAAATAATATAGATAACTTATTCAAATTTTTATGTCAAGTTGCCTAACACTGATTTTTCTGAACTTTTTGCCACTTAAGGGCCTATTTTTTCCATGATGATCCTGCACATACCTGGCTGCATATTGAGTTTACATGACTTCTAGGAGTAAGTCAAATCTTAGGGAGGGAGGATGTAACACCACTCTAAACCTAGGCTGGTAAGATAGCATTTTGATTTTGATTTGATATTCTAACTGTTAAATGTTGTTATAATGAGATTACACAGTGATGATTAGTTATTATTCTAGATTACATGCTTATATATTTATATACTATTATCATTACTTTTGTATGATTATGGGAAGGAAAGGGATGATGTCGTAACACTCATATTCGAGAGGCTTACAATATCATGACTCCATTCCTGATGATTGATGTTGTTTTGACTATATGATATATGTTATATGTGCATGTACTTTGACGTGTAATTCGAAAGATGCAGGTACCGAGTATCGACTCCGCCTGGATCCATAGGCCTAAGCATACTCATATTCCCCAATGGTGGTTACTGGAGGTAGTCATTGGCCAAATTTCCCCTACCCTAGCCCACTGTACCCTGTTAAGGCAGTGTTTTCCTTGTTGATGTCTTACCATCCAGTTACCTAATGCTAACATCTAGAGCACCTTTCAGCTATATGTTCCAACACACCTTTCAATTGTATATGGTTCACCAGTATGTCTTGTTGAGGTATTTTTTCTTGGTTTTTCGTGAATTTGTTATGTGGTTATATATATATTTAATTGGTTGTCAATGTCTTGATGTGGTTTCTTTGATGTCTTTTCATGATTTCACATATGGTATTTTATAGTATTTTATTGATGGGAGATTTAAATGGTTTCTTTTCCATGAGGTTTTAAATATGATATTTTAAATGATTTTTATTGATCATTTGAGAGAATGATATATGTCATTCAAAAAATTTAAATGATTTTATTAATCCTTTTTGCATGCTCTTAAAGTCTTATTTAAATTTATTTGTGGAGAAAATATATAAAGGGGCAACCTTTCCTTTGGTATAGACACTTTTATTCATTTTATTTTGGGGGATTCATTCTTTTTGGGAAAGAGAATAAATTTTTCTGTCTTGGGAAGGAGAAGGGAAAACCCCCATGAATGGGGTAGTAGATTTTGGATGAAATGGGGAGAAGAAATTTGTGGGCATCTGATCATTGGTTTCAACTTGCCATACCCTCCCTGCTGTCCTGTTATGGAACCCAGTCGCGCCTTCTTTGCAGAGTATTTTGTCATTTCAATTTTTGGGAAGCATTGAGGTATTCTTCTATTTCTTCCTTGAATTTTTTTGAGTTATAAATGTATGCATGAGTGCATGATTAAATGTTTGCGAATCTTGGTTGTTGGGTGTTGTTATGGCATTTGGTTGTGGATTTTTCTTTTCAGCCAGGTTATGAAAATTATTTTGGGGAAAGTTTGAATCTTTTCTAAATCTGTACAAATTTCCTAGTTTAAAACTTAGATTCAACTATGAGATTCACCTGAAATTATCCAAATCTCAACTGGGTTGGACTCCAAAATTTGTGCAACCTGTTAAAAGTGTTTTTTTATTTCTGCTCATTATCCCCTTGCTAAAAATGAATTTTAAGGGTGGATTTCATGTAGAAATGCTAAGATCTCAACTAGGTCTTTGGCATATTTTAATTCTGGGCACTTTCATTTTTGCCCAAATTTGTGCCTTCTTATTAAATGATGTTTTTTGGTGCTGCTCTTTAACAGTTTGATATAAATTCAAAATAAAGTTTGGTTCCACGTAGAAACATCCATATTTCAGATGGGTCGTTGTTCAATTTTTAGTCTGAACAACTTCATATTTTCATGTTTTTCTTGCCCAACTTGGCAATAGATGTTTTTTAGAACAACAGTTCATTTTTTGTGTCCAATACTCAAAATTGAAGGTGGATTCCAACTTGAAATGCCAAAATATGAACTGGGTCGGGCTTAGAATTTTAAGTTTGGCACCTTTTTAATTTGTATGAAATCTTTACGCCTTCTAATTCATTGTGGATTTCAATTGTTTTAAATGATTTAACAACAATTTTTGGTTTGGCTTTTTTAAAGGGTTTCTATGATGGATTTTGTGGCTTTTCTTCTATTTCACTTTTGTTAAGGATTTCTCATTTTTTTAAACGAGAAGGCCTATCCGTCTGTAGGGCATTGATGCGGGCATGATTGAGTCTCCTCGTCTGTAGGAGAGGTGTACCTAGTTCCATGTGGTGCCATCACTTTGAGCACGCATGATGACATTCCATCAAGTTAGTACTTTTGTACTTTATACCTTAGTCATCATGAGTAGTACCTATCATGTTCTTGTATGAGCATCTGCATGTTGCAATTTTGGCCTTAATGCATTGTATTCTATGTTTGCTTCGTGTCTAATGTGAGTGTTGGTCATATGTTACCCCTTGCCTTGTCTT
Organism: Sequoia sempervirens; assembly: GCA_007258455.2. Classification (NCBI taxonomy): domain Eukaryota; kingdom Viridiplantae; phylum Streptophyta; class Pinopsida; order Cupressales; family Cupressaceae; genus Sequoia; species Sequoia sempervirens. The sequence goes on from VDFB02270651.1 coordinate 117,299,591, forward strand.
TTTTGCTTGGGCCTTGTGACTACCTCTGAGCATGGTGGGGTGGCCTCTTTGGAGTCCACATGGTAGGGAGGCATTGCCACCGCCATTGCGGACATGCATACAAGTTATTGGAGCACCAGTTGGAGTTGTTCTCTCTTGTACTTATCTCCTCTATTGTATTTTATTCATGCCTATGCTATTATACTCATGTATATTCCTTTATGTATATTATACTCTCTTGAGATAGAGAAATTAATCATAAATTTAATGAGAAGAAATGTGATGTTTATATTTGTTTTACGAGTTTCGATGTTGGTATCAGACTCGCTTGTATTATCATGATCATAATGGATTTTTCTCAATATTTTCCATGAAAAAATCAAAGTTTTGGTTGTATTTTTCCTTCATGTTATAGTCTGCTAAAGTTCCAGAGCCACCTTTTGTTAATGTTTTGTGTTGCTTCTACAAAAACTTTAGAGCATCACTGCCTTCTGTTTGTTGTTTTTGTGTCACTACTGTAAAGTTTTGGAGGAGCAGGAAGTTCCGGAGCAACGCTCCTAAAGTTCTGAAGTAGTGCAGAAAGTTTCAGAGTAGTGCAAAAAGTTCTGGAGCAGTGTTGTTAAAGTTCTGAAGTACTGTAGAAAGTTCTAGAGCAGAAGTTCTGGAGCAGAGGTTCCAGAGTAGAAAGTTCTGGAACAGTAAGTTCCAAAGCATATTTCCTAGAGCTATCTTATTTACTCTTGTTTGGTTTTCTATGGAGGGTAGATTAGTCCTCTCCCTTGGGTTGCATTAGGCCATACTTGGCCTTGTATGTGGTCAATATATGGTTCTGGAAACTATTTTTGTGGAAGTTATACTTTATGCTATCAATTTTTTTTATCTTGTCTCCTTTTGGCTCTTACCCTTCGGGGTTGCGTAGAGGGATGTTACATGATACCATTTGAAAGCTATAGACGTTTTTCAATCAACCCATAAATTAGAACTTTACTCGTAATTCAAATAGAAAATGAATAATAATTATTTATTAAATTCGAAGTAAAGCATAATTTATATTGGTGGAAAGCTAAGAATCTCCTCTAAAAACCCTTTTCATTTTATCAATTTTGGGTTAAAAAAAAGTCGTCAGCCACATACCCTACACATACCCATCATATCACCACTTTTTGGCCCATCATGATCATACACATACCCTATATATATGTATGTATATATATATGTATATGTATATATTTACATATATATATATACATATGTATATATATATATATGTATATGTATATATTTACATATATATATATACATATGTATATATATATACACACATATATATATACATACATGTATATTAGTATATGTATATATTCACATACAACCATTCTTTGGTTTTCAAATGAAAAGTAGGAAATAGTGGACCTCACCTTTGGGAGATCGAACCACCAATTTCCTTCAAGTTTCATTCAAGGAAACCCTAGAGATCTCAACCCAATGGTAGAATGAGAGAAAGCGATCTCATAAGGGTTGTCCTAGGGTGTGATTGAAGACTAAAATAGGGTTCATCACCAAGCTAGGGCTTGGAAAGACAAGTAACATGCAAGACCAAATGATCAAACCTAATGATGCGAAAGACTTGAATAAATGACCTAGAAATGAATGCAAATCAGAATTTAGTAAATTGGAAAAGTACAAAGGTGCACGTGAAAACTTGTAGAAGGTTGGAATAAGGTATGAAATGATGAAAATGTGGAATTTAATGCAAACTGGGACTCATACACCAGGCTGGATGTATCAGTCTTAGATTAGGGGTTTTGGGTGGAAACACGAATTTGGAACAGTTGAATCAAGATCTATAAAAAATATCTAAAAATAGGTATACTGGGACTCATATGCCATAAGTGGCATATCAATCTTATTTTGTCACGAATTATCCTAGGAGCAGAATTCTGAAGCAAAACTCTATGAGCCTCTGAAGATGGATCAAATAAGCCTTTCCCCACTGGTTTCATGTAGATAAGCTAGATATCTTGCTCTAGATCTAAGTTTTTATGAGCCTTGACAACTTTACATGAAAACTTTTGCAACATTTAAAAATTCACAATCTTGATACTTTTGAAAGCTTCAAATCCATTTTTTCTTCAACCTATAAACTTGCAATCACACAAATTGAGAAAAAAGTGTCGTTTTGTTAGGGAATAGGGGTTTTCCTTGGTCAAGCCCCATTCAGGTAATTGAATCATGTGTGGAAACAAGGAAACATGAACATGAAACATGAAACATGAAACATGAATAGTGATACCTTCAATGATGTCTTGTAAATCTACAATATAACATGAAATGGCCATGAAGAATGTAGATCTTGATCTTGAATTGGATATGAAACAATACTTAACTTGGATCTCGAATACTATATCACAACACTAGCTCAACAACATGCTTGATGCTTGATAACCTTGATAAGAAAAGCACAAAGCTATGTCACACTTTATAAAGGAAACAACTAACACTAATCTAACTTTTAAACTTGAATCACTAAAAAGTGGTATATATGTTTTGAATTTTGAAATGATGTAAACTAATAACCTATGTATTTTTTCGTATATTTTATGTTTGTATTTAAAAAAAATAAAAAATAATTTTAATATGGTTTTTTATAAATTTACACTATAATTTTGTTGCTGATAAAATGTAGAAAAATGAAGTTACATGAGACGTCAATCTTTTTATATTAAATTTTATTATTTTTCCTTCAAAATTTATGTGTATTTATAACTTTAAACTTTAATGCATGAATTTTAGTTTTCAATTTTGATAAATATATTTTTAAATAAATATTAAAGTGTGTGAGTACTGAAACACAACTGTTTCCATTTGATGTCAACTTTTATATTGATTATTTATCTAAAGTAGAAAAAAATTATGCCATCTTGATATAGATTCTTTTATCTAGTGCATCATATTTTTTTCAATATTTTTTAATAAGTTTTAGTTTTTTTCTTGAGATGGTAATTAACCTAATATTTTTGTGTTGATAGCCTACTTTTAATGAAAAATAAAAAATTATATATATATATATATATATTTTTTTTTTTAAATTACATTTATGGATCTACAAAAGGGTTTTTTCTTTTTTAAATGTTATTTACATGACTAGGAGTTGTCGAAACATCAAGTTTTTTAAATAATTTATTTTTTCGGTAAACTGGTTTCAAATTGGTGCTACATATGCATTTATCTAACAATTTTAGCTAGAAAATTTATGGACATATATAAGTTAGCTAGAATGAATCTTACTAGATTATATGTTTGACAAAAAATGATTTTTATTTAGTAATACATCAATTTAGTTGTGTTGATAAGTTGGCTAAAAGAGTGACACAACTTTGTACTTTTACCCCAACATGTTAATGGATGTTGAATTGCTACAACAAATGATGAAGAAATCTACCCTTGAATTCCTTAGAAATGATCATGAATACTCTATGAAGCTCTTATGAAGTCTTGGAATGCTTAACTCTTCATTGCTTAGGATGATATCATGAATGCTTAGGTGAAATAATGATTTGAAACCTTGTTTATATAGGTAATCCATCCAACTTACCATTTATTAGATCCCAGAAGCCGACATTCATGAAATTTGAACTTAAAACCCTAATTTCCCACTCAAAACCCTAAAAAGGGGCCAAATGGGACTCATATGCTACTTGTGGCATATAGGTCCCATCTGGGTTGGACTGATATTCCCAAGGTGGCATATGGATCCCACTATGCCTTTTTAGCTTGAGGAAATGTTAGGGAGTTAAGAAATTAAGTATATTTATTGATCTTGTCAGAATTTTGATTGAAATAAAGCCTTGAGATGCATAATAAAGGGTTTGAGGGGCCTATTAATTATTATATGAAGGTCATAAATGCAAGAGGTCCCAAAACATAATGTAAAGTTGTAAATAAATACACTTTACATCATTAAATTAAGGAAAAAATAGGTCTATTTAGCTTAAAAGAGCCCAAAACCTAATGTGAATGTGTAAAACACATTACAACACTAGATAAAGGAAATATTAGGTCCATTTTAATATTAACCATTCCCAAATTAAGTGTGAAAATGTAGAGGGATACATTTTTCTACACTACATTTAGCCTCCACTTTAGTGAGAGGAGGAACTGGCTTCAAACTCACACTAAAGTATACATTCAAGAGGGGTCCAAGTGTACCAATGCGGATAAAATGGGATGAAAAAGATAAAAGGAGGTGGCAAAGCCCCTAGATCCAAGATCCCACATCAAACCAACATAAGTACAAAGCGACACATACAAAGTGTATGATATGCAGCAAAACAAGATACATAAACATGCAATGTCAAAGGCATAAAGACGAAAGAAAAATAAATCAAAGGTGGATCAAGCTTTGACTATTTGTCTCGCATGTTGTGGATCAAATCTAAGATGTTTGTCCAAAAATACACATTCACAAGCTGAGGAAATAGAAATTTAGGTTGTCTACTGTGTGAGTATCCAAAAGGGTAAGACACATACACATATGGTTGGTATGCACTCACATAAACAACCAAGTGGCTATGGGAAAGTTGTTGGAAGTTGAAGCTTACATCAAATGGTTGTCATTGATTTCAATAGGTTGTCACTGATGTCAACAAAGTACTAAATGTATGATTTGTTTACCGAAAGTTATTTCCTATCGAAGATGGTCATTATAGGTGGTCTAGTGTGTTGGTTTTTAGGTCTGGTTTCTACCATGAAGACAAGCTATGATTCAGAAATCTAAAGATCTTGGTCGACTCAGTGTGTACAATATTTTATGTGGATATAAGGATGACCTAATTGACAAGCAAGATATATATACATATATATAGATACTCTTTGGGAGAAAATGTGAGACAAAAAAAAAAGAGACAGGAAAAAGAGCATGATGATAAGAAAGAGAAAGAGAGAGTACAACAGAGCAAAGTAAGTGAAGCAAGTGAAGACAATAAAGTGTAAGTGAAGACAATAAAGTGTATGATCATATCGGAATTAGTGAGAGATTACTGAAATGCAATACTATCTATATAGAGCTTCATCCATAACTGAACTCTACACAAGTAAGGTGTAATTTAACAGTTCACACTTTTGGTTGTAAGCCTTAACATGTATTCTGGCAGTTAGTCATCTTTTGTATCTCTATGGTAGTGAGGCTTCTAGGTTGTAGCCCTATTGGATAGTGATTCCTTATTATAGGTAATGACCCTTATCTTAGGCAGTGAGCCTTATCTCAGGTAGTGAGCCTTTCTGTAATCGGTTTTGATATTCTCTATAGTGTGAGTTAATAATCACCTTGGTTTTTTCCTCATTGACTTTTCCACATAAATCTGGTGTTATTGTGTTTGTGCATTGGATTTAGTTTTTTGTATTGGGATTTGATGATTAATCGTTTAAGCAATTTATGTATTATTTCTGGAAATTGAATTGAAGGTTATAATTTGTGACAACTGATTCACCCCCCCCTCTCAAATGTCCTATCCAACAATTGGTATCAGAGCTCGATCTTTTGGAATAAGTTTAACAACTTGAAGGAGATCTTGGTAGGTTGAACTAAATGATGAAGGGATATGAATTAGATGAAGAATTAAGAATAGAGACTTTAGAATCTGAAAATGTTAAGCAAGCATGGGAATGAATTCATAAACTAAGAAATCAACTCTAGAAGTTCAAGTTGAAACATAAAGAAGTTTACCAGGAACTAAAGGAAGCGAAGGAGACTGTTGAAAATCTAAGGATGAAACTAGAAGAAAGCAAAAGAGTGGAAGAGAACCTGAAATTAGAAATTGAACAAAGCAAGCCAGAGGAAGGATGCCTAAGAGAAATTATCAATCAAAAGACAAAAAGATGTGATAACCTGGTTGAAAAAGAAGTAGAAAGCCTTGAAGTTGATCTAGAAAGAGTCAAAGCTCATGTTGAAAGGTTCAAGAAAAGCTCTGCAATGCTTGATGAATTGATTTCATCTCAGAAACCTGCAAAGGATAAAGGTGGTTTAGGATTTGAGGAAGGACAAAATTCAAAAACTAATCTAGTTTTTTAACAAAGTGGACAATCAAAGGAAATTTCAAGGTAGTACTTATCAAGGAAAGAATCGAAGGATCAATACTGAAAGAATACCCATCTAGCAACCTAATGTTCAAAGGTACCCATCCTTCAATGGCTTTTGTTTCTCATGCAATAAATTTGGAAATAAAGCAATCAAATGTAGAAGTAGAGTGAAACAAAATATAATGAGTTAGAATGTTGGATTCTTTGCTAGAAAATGTTATAGTTGCAACAAGTTTGGATATAGAGCTACCATATATAGAAACCATATGATGATAAGAAAATTTAATACAAAAAGAAGAATTCAATCTTTTCAAGGCTACTGTTACATATGCAATATCTTTGGACATGAGGCTAATTAGTGTGGGATAAAGAAAAAACAAATTCATTTGATCTTGGATATGTTATGTGCTACACTTGCAACGAACTAGGACATATCTCAAAATTTTGCAGAACTGGAGTTGGGAAGAAACCGAATCCAAAAAAAAAAGAACAAGCCTATGAACAAGGTACATCCATAAGAAGGAAGGAAAGAAATGGAAAAAATTTGGAGAAAGAAGGAAGAACCTGAGAACAAGGATGAATGAAATGATCCTATATCTACATTTGGTGTAGATACCTCTTATAAGGAATGTACCGAGTAATGCTTTCAGGGGGAGCATTCATAGAAAAATCTAGAAAAACCCCAGTATATGAGGTGTCATGTGAAGACACATGGATATGTGATGAGAATCTCTATTTTTGAAGGTGTTGAAGAAAATTTTGATAGAAATGATGTAAATCAAGAAATCTATGGAACCCCTCTTGAGTCACAGTATTTCTCAAAGATAGTTGAAAATTTAAAAAGAAAAATAATAAATGCAAAATTGATGCGGAAGCTTTGGAAAAAGAAGGTACTGACAGACTGAAGTATAGATGATGATGTCATAAGCAATACATTATCTTTTATGATGAAACCCTAAAAGCAACAAGTTAAATATGAAAGATTGAGTAGTCATTTTTATCATGAAGTGGATGAACTAAGGATAAAGAGAAGTTGAGAAATAAAGAGTTAGGGTTATTGGCAAGTGAAAGTACAAAGAACAAGGCTAAAACAATGGAGTTGAAGGCAATGGTGATATTTAATTCGTTCAAAAATGAATTGCAGAAATTGAGTAAGTTACAGAATGATGAATTTGATCATGAAAAGATTCAAAATTTTGAAACTTCTCTTTTAGTTGAGCAAATACAAATGATCAAGAATTGAGGGCACAAGGGTTTAGACATTTGGAGAAAATTTCCATACTTTTCGAATGTGGACATTGTTTAGTTCATCTTAAGTAGAATTCAAGGTGATCAAATGATCTTCGACAAACCCTATGAGATCACAAAGGAAGCAATTGCAAAAATAACAAGATTATGCAATAATTGACTGGTGCAGGAGCACCCAAGCCCTTCAAGGAACTCTTCAAGAGACAAGAGAATGTTGGGGTCATGAGGACCTATCAAACATCTCAGGACATCAATTATGACATCTTGAAGCCTATAATGGCTTTTGAAGTGGATACATGCATTAGAGGAATCAAAAGTCATGAGGGTCCTGATAAGGACCCTAGGACCAAAATACATTGTAATTGGAAAAATAGTGTCTTAGGAATTTAAATGGGTTTTATTAATGTTAATTAAGGTTTAATAATGCCATGTAATATTTTATAAGCTTTATAGTTCATAGGAGTTAATAAATTTCAAGTTGGAGAATTCAAGTTTTTCAAAATCCAACTTTGGCGGGAAAGTGTGTTTTTGATGATTTAGCACTAATAATGTAATGAAACCAATTCTAATCAGTTGGGACAGTTGGGGGAAGGGTTTTTAAGGTTGGAAAAGTCATTTTTACGGGATGTTGGCTGATATTACAAGTGTTGTATGAACTGCTACAGAAAAATCAATAAAAAACTTCAATCTTTTTGCATTTTCCTGAGTTTTTTGATGAATCTTTGATTCCTTTTGAAGTTATACTCATTTGGATGGTTTAGGAACTTGTTTTTACATGTTTTGAAGCCATTTGTATTTCCTGATAAGTAATATCAATTAGTTCTTTGTACATTATTGCTGACTGTCCACAAAAAGTTCAGATTTCTCACTAGTTTTGAGAGTTTTTCTTGGATGTTTGATCCATTTCATGGTAGAATTCTGTTGTGACCTATGAAATGGATCATTCCTAACATTTATCATACATATATAACAAAATAATGTGCAAGAAAGAGGAGTTCCGTGGTGTACACCAAGATTTGATAATGAAAAGTGCTTGAAGATGGAGGCTAGGGTATAGCAGCAGAAGATCTGCCTTAATGAGGGGTGTGTTTTTGAGTTGGGATAGAGTAAATATGTTGTCCTAATGGTGTAGAGTCAATGAGAAAGTTCTGGAAGTGATTGGAAGGTTAGTTTTCAAGAAGCCCTAGTTTTGAGGCAAGTTTTGGAGGGTTTTGTGTTTGAGCATGTTAGGGGTGTCATAGAAGACTAAAATCTTTAAAATACTTGGTTTGGGAAAATTTTAAGGGACTGTTGAAATTTTCATAGTCAGGGGTTGAGTTTAGAGAGGGGTTTCTTTGAAAAAGAGGGCTAATTAGGCCTAGTTTTTGAGGAAACAACAGATTTTGGAGAATCTAATCCAAAAAAGTGGCAACAAGATTTGGGTATGTTGTGTAGCATCACAAAATACATCTTAATCAGTCATTTATTTGGGGATTCATTTAGAAAAGTTTGAGAGAAAAGTCAAAAATCCTTCGCTAGAGGCCTAGTTGGGCTAGAAGGCCTAGTTAAGGTGGAAAAGTGGATTTTGTTCAAGATAGAGGTTTGGGGATTTGAGTTCATTTAAGACAAGTGTAATTGTGTCTCTTAAGATAATTCCTAGGGTTTGGGTCCATAAGGAAGGAAAATAAGTCATTTGGTGCATTATTGAGGCCTTATCTCCATACCGGTGCCTATTTGGAAGGTTGAGAGTGAATCATTATTAGCCTTAAAACTTTGTGTTTCTTTCAAAGTCCCTACCCTCTGCATCATTGACCCATTCCAGTCAAGAAGCCAGTAAATAACAAGGATTTTGAAGCCCTAACTAGAATAAAAGGAGGTCAAAGGGAACTTATAATTCATACTATAATCGACTCGGTGATAAGGTATGCAGCATGTGACATTTCATATAAGATTTATTTCAGAAATAGGGAAGGCTCTACTTCGACAATTGTCATTTATGTTACACATAAAATGGTTGAGAAGAAAGAGGATTTTGATTTGTGTGAGTTACTAAGGAATAAATTAATGGAGAATATAACTATGAAAAAGAATGACAATTACCCTTTTGCTTTTGAATCTTTGGTTGTATGTTTGATGATGTATTTTATGAAATCATTACCCTTGAAAGAAAATGTTATGTGAAAGTTGGTTATACTAGTTGGGAAGAAGGTCTACTGATATCTGGAATGTCTAGCAGAAAAAGAAAAGTTTTGTAAAGAATACTTTTTAAAAAAAAATGTATGTAGTTCTGGCATGATTTCCAGTCTGATTGGGATGTCTAAAGTAGGATCCTCCTCTAGAAAGAGGAAAGAAAGAAGAATGATCTCAAATTCCCATTTGAAAATAAAGATGCTGAGGTCAGAGGAAAAGGAAGAAGAAAAAGAAGAAAATATTACAGAAGCAATTGATTTGGCATCAACTGATGATGAAGAAGGCTTTACGAAGGAAAAGGTGTTGAAGATTCTTGAGCAATCTGGTGGACTGAAGAATATTGCTGATGAATGGTAGTTACAACCATCATATGAATAGGATGAGATTATAGATGCCCTGGCTACTTACATAATTCATAATGATATTGATGTGACAAGTGCTTTACTGTAAGTATTCATTAAGCAAATTGAAGAAAGACTAATGGCACAGTCACCTACTGAAACTGTAGAAAAAATATGAAATTCAATTAGCCATGGAAGAAAGATGTCGAAATGCACAAAAGAAATTGACTGAGAGTATAAGTGAGTTGAAAATATACATCAACAGTGTAAACAAAGTGTACAGTTATTGTCTCCAATGACCTACTGCTATTGGAAACTATAGAGAAAAAATCAATGCTATTAAGCTCAAACCAAATTCCATTGGAAAAACATATGATATCCTTAATGACAAGGATGTGGTACAAAAGAAAAGGATCAATTCCTTACAATATGAACTTGGAGTCATTATGGTACAACGGGATGGTATTGTGAAGACCTTTTGGAAAGTTAAAGAAATAATTGAACTGAGATTGGAACAACTTTCTGGTCTCTTGGTAGAAGCTGAGAATAATGCATAAAATATTGGTATTCTTGATACTCTTCTAGAAAATAATGATTTAATAGCGAAGAACAATAGTATTTTTTTAAACATTAGGCTGGTAGTGGTTTCCTGGAAAACATATCTTCTAGAACTGAAAGAAAAATACGAGATATTTTAAGGGAGAAGGATTGAGGTAAAGAACCATTTTTGATATCCTTTTTGAAGACTTTTTTTTCCTAAAGTAAGGGGGAGATAGATCTTTTTCTTGTCATTGATGTCAAAGGGGGAGAGGAAGCATGTGAAAAAAAATGAAAAAAAATTCATCTCATCAAAACAATTACAAAGGTTATTGTTGTTGGCTTTTCACATCTTGTGTTGCCATCAATGACAAATGGGAAGATTGTTGAAAGTTGAAGCTTACATCAAACAGTTGTCATTGATGTCAATAGGTTGTCATTGATGTCAACACAATGTTGAATGTATGAGTTGTTTACCGGAAGCTATTTCCTATCAAAGATGACCATTATAGGTGGTTTGGTGTGTTGGTTTTTAGGTCCGGTTTCTACTATGAAGACAAGCTATGTTTTATATATTCAAAGATCTTGGACGACTTAGTGTGTTCAATATTTTATGTGGATATAAGGTTGAACTAATTGACAAGTAAGATATACATACATATATATAGAGAATCTCTGGGAAAAATAGTGAGACAAAAAAAAAGAGATAGGAAAAAGAGTATGATGATAAGAAAGAGAAAGAGAGAGTAGAATAGAGTAGAGTAAGTGAAGCAGGAAAAGACAATAAAGTGTATGATCAGATCAAAATTATTGAGAAATTACTGAAATGCAGTACTATCTATATAGAGCTTCATCTAGAACTGAACTCTACACAAGTAAGGTACAATCTAATAGTTCACACTTTTGGCTATAATCCTTAACTCTGGTATTCTGGTAGTTAGCCATCATTTGTATCCTTGTGGCAGTTAGCCCTCTAAGTTGTAGCCATGTTGGACAGTGACTCCTTATTGTAGGTAGTGAGCCTTTTTGTAATTGGTTTTGATATTCTCTATAGCATGAGTTAATTGTTAGCATGGGGTGATCCCACAATACTGGTTTACAATTTTTGGCCAAACTGTACATTGAACTAATTTTTTCTAACTAAATCTTCACTTTCAGGCACCTATAGCGGCTAAACCATGAGGAATTTGAAGATGATGCAAACTAGTGATTTGTGACATTTTTTCTATAGATTCTAAATATATTTTTTCAAAAATTTTGGAATCAAATTGCACTTATTTTTCCATCTCCTTCGAAAACTATTTTTTTTTAGTAAACACCATTTTTAAGGAGTGACACTCACCGTATAACACAATTTTTTTTTCCATGAAGGATAAAATTCTACTTTTTTTCTAATGCTTCCAATTGGTTTCATAGTGTTTTATAGAATATTTTTTCCTTAACCAAGTTTTGAAGTCAAACCAATTACAATTCAGACACAGGAAAACTATATAACAACATTTTTTGTATGTATCGAAATTCATTTTTTCTTCTTTTTTTGGATCAAGGACTTCAATATCTAGTGCACTCATATTTTAAAAAAATTAAAAAAATAATCTTCTATTTTTACACATGTGCATAATAGAGAGCTTGATTTTCGGTGAAATACCTACATTCACAAGAAATAAAAAATAAATATAATAATTAAATTAAATTTATTTAAAATTATGCTTTTCTGGAAGCTTATAATAAGGACTACATACCTACAAAAAATAAATTTTAAATGAATTCATTTGATCCCCCAAAAGGTAAATCAAATGTGGTTTTTTATTAGCATTTTGATAGGTGTGAAGGAGACTCTATTATACATATGGTTTAAACTAGTGGGGTTCTATCCAAGGGGATTTGATCTAAGGTAGTTTGATCAAACCCTGTTCAATTGGAATGCTTTAAGTGTAAATTTTTAAGGCTTAAATCATTATATTTTCTAAACATATGTGATTTCAACAAAAATTAGAATCTCCCAGAAATTGTAAACCAACTTTGTGGGATCACCCAATGGTTTTTCCCTCATTGGGTTTTCAATGTAAATATGGTGTTATTGTGTTTGTGCATTGGATTTGGGTTTCTGCATTGGATTTTGATGATTAATCATTTAAGCAGTTTGTGTATTAGTTCTGGTAATTGAATTGAAGGTTATAATTTGCGACAACTAATTCACCCCCCCTCTTAGTTGTCCTATCCTACAAAAGTCACACCTAAGATCAAATCCCATACGTACAACTAGACCAAAGCTATACCTCCTGATAAATTTGATAAGGCACCACACAAAAATGAACTTTGAGATTCATGAGGCAAGCAAAGGTTCGTGTTGGTGTAATTAAAAGTGTTGTACATTGTCCTAGGTCATAATTACACCTTAGTTAAGTTTATTTAGGGACCACATAGGAGGTAGTTGGATAATTTCCACTTTTGGTGGACTTATCATGTTATTACTTTATCACATCCACCTTTCATGGACACATCATGTGATTACCTCTCCACCTTTTGTGGGTGATCCACCATTTGTGGTGATTATCACATTATCACTTCTCCACTTTAGGTGGAGTGATAGGTTTTCATAGTTGTCTCATGTCATAAGATTACGTAACTTGTCATAATATTATGCCCTTCTATGTTCTCACCTTGGCTATATAACCAAGGGGTATGGACTATGTACTTTTTCATAGCATAGCACATTGTATTCTATTTGTATCATTGGTAGAATACAGTTTATTCTTGTCATATTGCTTCTATCTCTCTTATGCTTGTGCTTTCTATTAGGCCTCTAGATCTTGGGTGGCTACCTTCATAGCCAATTATTACAATTCACATACTTGATACACATGAACAAATAGGATGTCTCCATAGCCTGAAAGCAAAGTGTGTTATGCAAGGTGGCCATATAACTGATATTGTAAATGCAAGATAGTGTAGGGTACGTTCAAAGGTATTTTTCTTATTTAATGTAAGGTCTCTTCTTAGGGAACATTGTGCCTAATGTCTCCAAGAGATGACAAGTCAAATAAATATCACATGTGCTCTCAGAGAATATCAATCCCAATGACACCACCAACAAAAGGACACATCACAAAAAGAAAGAAAATCACTCAATGAAATGTGAGTGTCGATGTATGCCCCTACTTTAAAGTAGTTGCTAACACCATTGTTGTGAGCAATTGCTTTAATGTAGAATAAGATATGAGAGGTTGTTTGGAAATCCCTATGCCAAGTCATATGTTTTTAAATGAAACTAAATCATGGATGAGTATGTCACATGTGATCCAACTTAAGGTATGTCATCCACATCCCAAGCTTACTCTTATATATGTTCATGAAATGGATTCAAATAGCCAATAGAGGAAATGACAAGTGACATATGAGGAAAATGCTACCTAACCCCTTGCCCCCACTTAGTGCATGACAAGGATGATTCGAAATGAAAATTAGTATCAATTAGAGGAACGAGGTGCTTCAACATAAGGAAGAGCACCACAATCCTTAATATGTTGAATTTGATTATTCAAAGCCTTGCATTCATTAGTAGAATGACCATTAACTCTTTGATATGCACAAAATGAATTCTTGTAGTAAAATTTATTTCATGTTCTTGGAGGAAGAGATATCAAATGATCTTGGAGGAGTCTCGACAAGATGCTCTCTTGATCAATAGTAGACAATGCTCTTTTATTTTGTGACAAAGATATATCTTGCTTAGTATTAGGTGTCATACTTACACAAGACTCTTTAGATTGTGAAATTTTGTACTCTCCTTTACAAGAGGGTGTAAAATCTATCAAATTCGAATCATTAGTGTTTTGCATGATGACATTGATGTTAAGCTAGGATTTCATTGTTTCTTTCAATTCTTTCAAAGGATAATATTCAAGATCACTAGTGTCTATATCAGTTCAGGATGCACTAATGTTAAAGTTGGATTCAATGAATCTTTTTTAAGAGTCTTAACATTAAGTAAAGGATTTCTTGTTCCTTTTGAGGGACAATAACCAAGACCACTATTATTTTCTTGTGTGTGAGGATCTATAGGAATGTGGATACCCTTTTCTCTAGCACGACATCCTTTTCCACTATACTTAAGTTGTTTCATAAGCTCATAACATTTTCCATAAAGCTTTTTTATTTATTTTGGATTCGGTAGTTGTTCATAGTCAAGTTCATCAAAGTTTGTTGTATAATTTTTCATTTCTTCTAAAGTGGTTGAGGTGGCTGCTTTTGAAGGGTCTTCCAAAATTTGAGTTGACATTACCACTTGTTCTTTTCCCTTTTCAGAGTCTTTGTTTATGATCGTGTATTCTCCCATGAATGATGTGAAATCTAAGGAACCCCAATTATCTTCTAATAGCTTTGTGACTTCCTTGATATGTTTTTCTTTGTCTTTATGTTGCATGGGTTCCAATTGTGTAGTTGATGTTAATGTTTCCAAAGGATTCTCCTTACCCTTCTCAATGTTTAAACAATTGTTTGGTTTAAGGTCAACTTTGATTGTATATACTTTGTTAAATTGTAGACATATTTCATGATACGATGAAGGGTAGAAGGCACCACATGCATCTCATGAATCCATGGTCTTCCTAAAAGGAGATTATATGAAATATCATGAGTAATAACATGAATAGGAGTTTGTAATGTGGCCTTTCCAACTATAATAGGCAATGTAATCACTCCAAGAGGTTTTTTTCCTACATTGTCAAATCCCTTAATAGATAAAGAATCAAATTGAATTTTTTTTTTATCCATTCCAATTCTATCCAAAAGGGTCACAATACACACATTAATGGAATATCCATTTTCAAAAATGGATATTTTTATTCCCAACATATTATAGATAGCTATTATCATGAAACCATCATTTTATTTTTGCACTTCCGAAGGAGGGAGCTCACTTTGGTGGAAAACAATGTTAGCATTTATTTCTTGAATCATGGTTTCTATGACATTTTGTTGCACACTAGAAGGGACGGGAACTTATTGTAAAACATTTTTAATCATGCTATGATAATAAGGGGATCCTTAAATAAGGTCCCATAAGGATATCTTAGCAGGAGTATTCTTTAGTTGTTCAACGAGATTATACTCCTTTCCACTTTGTGGAGGCAAACAAGGAGGACCTGGTAAGATAGGCTGAGGTAATGGGAGGGATGTTGAAGGTATTTTTCTTGGTTGTGGATTATTTCTAGTGTTGTATGTATGAGAAATGATATTATAACTCAGCTATTATGAAACATTATTCTTAGGTGGGTAAAGGATAAGTTTGGGTTTGTTTTGAATTTGTGGTTGTTGTGAGGGTGGGTAAGGAGTTAGAGGATTCTAAGGATGCCCCATAGGATACATAGGAGGTCCATTAATTAAGGTGGATCTAATGGAATTTTGTACATTCATAACCTCAGTGGTTTTGGTTTGATGTCTTTCAAATGAAGGGGAGTCTAGTGTCATGTTTTCACTATCATCTAAGGATGTCATATCACTATTGTTGTCATTTTATTGCACCATGATATCTTCCCTTGGAGGAGAGGTTTTTAGGAGAACTACAAACTATATGTTTATGAAATTCAAAGGTTGGTTCTTCTAAAATGGCTTCAGCACAAATAAGGGGGTTATCAATGGTTAGATTGTCTTGTTTATAAATAATGTGTTCGTAAGGGGGAAGAGAGGCAACTAGGATTCTTGTGACTCTTATTGCTTTAATCTTCTAACATCAAACTATCTTCTTCACCAAAAGGAGAGATAATAGGAGGAGAACAAATGTGATTGTCAAGATTGTCCAAATTTTCACTCCTTTGTCCCATAATGTCTTACAAAATAGGAGAGTTAGGGGAAGAAATATAAACAGGGTTGTCATATATCTTAAAGGTTTGATTATCTAACACCAACTTATTCTCATCATTTATAACATTATCAAAAGAGGGGAAGATGTTGGGAGATGAATTTTGACTAGTTGAAGTGTTATGTATGTATGTTTCAATGGTCTCTTGTTGTGTCATGTGATAATCATGATTACCTATGGTTGTGTCTAATTTTTAGTAGTGTCTTTCCTAATAGGAGAGGTAGAAGGAGAGAAATAACTAGGGTTCTCAAAAATCTCATTGATTGATTCTTCTATTTCACCGAAATATCTTCTTCACAACTAGGAGAGATATTAGGAGAAGAACAAATATGATTGTTATGATTACCCAAGGTTTTATTCTCTTTCACTAGACTAACCTCACTCATAGAAGGGATACTAGGAGTGGGGTCAATGACAAACAAAAAGTGAGGGGAGAGGACTTCATATTCATATGCACTTAAGCCAACTTCTTACAACACTCAAAAAGATCTAAAAATAGAACATGAAGTATGATAACTATATATTTTTGTAATTAAAACATGATGTAATGATTCTCCTATAAATTTGAAATGCAACAATGATGGATAAAACATGCAAAAGGATAATGCAATTTTCAGATTTTGAACATGATAATTGACTGATTTTGTTATATAAAAATCTACAAAGGAAATGTTGTAAATTTCAATTTTAAATTAAGCAATGCATTCAAAATGAGCCAAATTAAAGTTAGATTTAATGAAATGCATGTACCAGAAACTCAACCAACCAAAGTAGATAACTAAAAAAAACAAACAAAAACATAGAAACAAAGTTTTTAAAGTTGGAAAATGTAGTTTCAAATCTATAACAAGAATAAATCACCCAAAGGAGCATGAAATAATGGAAATAGGGAGAAGAGGGTTTCTATCCTTGAAGAGATAGGGCTCCTCCTATTTCACTCAAGTTTCACTCAAGGAAACCCTAGAGATCTCAATCCAACGAGGGAATGCTGGAAAGAGATTTGCTAAAGGTTGTCCTAGGATTTTATCAATGAATAAAGAGAGGTTCACCACCAACCTAGGGCTTGGAAATACTTAATGTTTAAGCCTAGTGCAATGCAAAACTTCACTAAATGACCTAGAAATGCATGTAAATGAAAACAAAAACTTGAGATATCAAAGGTGTGCACACTTGTAAACTTGTGAGATCTTGAACGAAGATCTAAAATGTTGAATATGCTAAAATTAATTTCTACTGAACTCATAAGCATGTTTGGGTGATTTAGTCCCAGTTTAGGGTTTTTGGGAAGGAACAAAAATTTGAGAGAGATATGTCTAGAACTCTTGAAATCTACAAATCTAACTATACTAGGACTCATATTCTAGAAGTGGCGTATCATTCCAGTTTGACTTTTTTGGAAATTCAAAGTTTGAATTTACTCTTCAATCTTTGCTCTATCTTCTCCACCCAATTTCTGGGTTTGAAACTCTGATTTGCAACCTGTAGATGTCTTTTAATGATCTTGGAGGTGATGTGACACATTTGAAAACTTTTAACACTTAACAACTTTTCTCCAATCTTGCTCCTTAGAAGGTCTTCAACCTAGATCTAAAAATCACATACTAAAGAGAGGGAAAAATGTTGTGTTAGTGGAAAGGTGTTTCCTTGGTCACACCTCATTTTGGTAATCAAACCTTGTAATGAAATGAAATTAAATGAAGGAACAATGAATGAACAACATGCAATGTTACAACTCACCAAACCCTAGCAATAAGGTGTTGCAAACATGTGTGAAGTGGCTCCAATGGATGTAGATCTTGACTCTTGCTTGAATTTGATATATCTTAAATTGAATGTTACCTTGAATCATGAAAACCTACATCATAATTGTTAGCTCAAAAACAAACATGATGCATGATGACTTTGACATGATGATTGAATCATGAATACTGCTCCAAAATGCTTGATTATCACCTTTTGAATGCTCTTGTGAGCTCATTTTTTCTATAAGGATGCTTACTCAACTTTCTATGTAGAAAAATGAGTGAAATAACCTTGTATTTATCCTTGTTTGTGCCCAATTTCTTGAAATTACAACACTACAAACCAACATTAGATCTAGGAGAATAAAATCCTGCCAAGAATTTGATCTAAATTTGATATTGGGCCAAATAGGACTCATATGCTTGAAGTGGGGGATGAGTCCCATTAGGCTTAACTATGGGACATATTTCAAAAATGCTTAGATTCATGTGAAATCAAGATTGGGGCCCCAAAACCTAGGTGGGACTCATACACCCAAGGTGGTGTATGAGTCCTAGATCATTAAATGTAGGCCACATAACCTAAAAAGACATGAATTATGATTGGATGTTGGTTTATGTTGGTATCATCCTTAGAAATATGCATTAATTAAGGCTCGTGGATGCAAAATAATGCAAAATAAGGCATAGATAATCCCCATTAATATTGAAAACCCTATAAAAGTGTGAAAGTGTGGAGCAACACTTTACAACACCTTCAATAAGGTATAATTATGTTCACCCATATTACAAGGGCCCAAGATCTAATGTGAATGTGTTAAACGGGTATGTCTAGGATCATGATGGGCCAAAAAGTGGTGATATGATGGGTATGTGTAGGGTATGTGGCAGACAACTTCTTTTTTACCCAAAATTGATGAAAGGAAAAGTGTTTTTAAAGGAGATTCTTAACTTTTCACCAATATAGATTATGCTTTACTTTGAATTTAATAAATAATTATTATTCATTTTCTATTTGAATTACGACTAAAGTCCTGATTGATAGGCTGACTGAAAAACATCTATAGCTTTCAAACGGTATCACATTTTTTGAATCTGAAACATGTGTTACATTCCATGCTTTGCATACTATAAGATTGAAAAAAAATTTGAATTTCATGAATTTTTGACCAAGTTAAGGTGGTTAGACATACTAGTTTTTATATTTTGTAAAATTTGTAACAACAAATTCATAATTAATTATTTACTTGGAAAAAAAATACAAAAAAATATGCATCACATTGGGAAATGAATGCTCTACATACATCTAAAATATTATAAAAAATATTATCATTTTATTGTGGTTAGAGTGGTTAGACAGACACCTACTTCTTATTTTTTCCCTAAAATTTAAGTAGTACTACATTGAAATTTCAAATTTTCATGAAATAGAATTTTGTTTTTTTTTTAAAACCTTGTAGTTTAGAAAGTACTTTCAATTTGCTAGAGATTCTATTCTTACATATTTTTGAAATAATATAAATAACTTATTCAAATTTTTACGTCAAGTTTCCTAACTCTGATTTTTCTAATTTTTTTGCCACTTAAGGGCCTATTTTTTCCATGATGATCCTACACATACCCAAACACATTACAACACTAAATCAAGGTAGCATTATGCTTAATTTGACAAGGATGGCATATACGAGCAAGAAAAAGTAGAGGGATACTTTTTCCATTGCATCAAGGTGTATGAGTCCTAATTAGGTGGTTTTAGGGATTTAAATGTTGAATAACAGTCACCACAGAATACCCAAAAACCAAGCAAAACCACCTGTACTGGAACTAAATCGCCCAAAGGGGCGTATGAGTCCTAGTTAGTGTTTTTGCACAATTTTCAACAAATTTTGTGTAAATGTTATGTTTTCTATTTTGAATGATGTCTCTAGACTAAGTGCAAATGCAAATTTCAAATGAAATTCAATGATGCAAGGGACAAAAATGCAACCTATATGCATTTTCACTAATGTAAGATTTAGAAACCCTGGATGCCATTTAACGTATGCAAAATATAATGCAATGTTAATTCAAGCTATATCTAGGATTATGATGCACTCCAAATAAAAAAATAAGGTGTTCTAAATGCAGGTTCACCAAAATGAAATGTAGGAAATTATGGGCCTCACCTTTGGGAGATAGAACCACCAATTTTCTTTAAGTTTCATTCAAGGAAACCCTAGAGATCTCAACCCAATGATAAAATGAGGGAAAGAGATCTGATAAGGGTTGTCCTAGGGTGTGATTAAAGACTAAAAGAGGGTTCACCACCAAGCTAGGGCTTGGAAAGACAAGTAACATGCAAGACCCAATGATCAAACCTAATGATGTGCAAGACTTGAATAAATGACCTAGAAATGAATGCAAATTAGAACAGTAAACTGGAAAAGTATATAGGTGCACCTTGAAACCTATAGAAGCTTAGAATAAGGTCTAAAATGTTGAAAATGTGGAATTTAGTGCACATTGGGACTCATATGCCAGGATGGGAATATTAGTCCCAGATTAGGGTTTCTATGTGGAAATAAGAATTTGGAACTGCTCAATCAGGATCTACAAAAAATACCTAAAAATAGGTATACTGGGACTCATATGCCATAAGTTGTGTATCGGTCCCATTTTTTCATGAACTGGTCTAGGAGAAGAATTACAAAGTGAAACTTTTTCAGCCTCTAAAGATGGATGAAATAATCCTTTTCCCATTGGTTTCATGCAAATAGGTTGGATATCTTACTCTAGATCTCAATTTCTATGAGCCTTGACAACTTTTATAACTTTGCAATCTTGATACTTTTGAAGGCTTCAAATCCATTCTTTCTTCAACCTATAAACCTAGAATCACACAAAGAGAGAAAAACGTGTTGTTTTGTTAGGGAATATGGGTTGTCCTTGGTAAAACCCCATTTTGGTAATTACATTGTATGTTGAAATAACGAAACATGAAACATGAAAGATGAAACATCAACAATGATACCTTGAATGATGTCCTGTATATCTAGAATCTAACATGAAGTGGCCAGGAAGAATGCAGATCTTGATCTTGAATTGGATACGAAACAATTCTTAGTTTGGATCTTGAATGCTATATCACAACACTAGCTCAACAACATCCTTGATGCTTGATAACCTTGACATGATAATGGATTTTGAATTGCTACAACAAATGATGAAGAAAATTTCCCTTAAATGCCTTAAAAATGATATTGAATACTCTATGAAGCTCTTGTGAAGTCTAGAATGCTTAACTCTTGATTGCTTAGGATGATATCATGAATGATTATGCGAAATAATTATTTCAAACCTTCTTTATATAGGCAATCCATCCAACTTACCATTTATTAGATCCCAAAAGCTGACATTCATGAAATTAGAACTTAAAACCCTGATTTCTTGCTCAAAACCCTAAAAAGGGGCCAAATGGGACTCATATGCCACTTGTGACATATAGGTCCCATCTGGGTGGGACTCATATTCCCAAGGTGTCGTATAGGTCCCACCAGGCCTTTATAGCTTTAGGAAATGTCGGGGAGTTAAGAAATTAAGTATACTTATTGATCTTGTTGTGAATTTAGTTGAAATAAGCCTTGGGGTGCATAAAAAAGGGTATTAGGGGCCTATTAATGATGATATGAAGGTAATAAATGTAAGAGGGCCCAAAACTCAATGTGAAGGTGTAAATAAATACACTTTACATCATTAAATTAAGAAAAAAATAGGTCTATTTAGCTTAAAAGGGCCCAAAACCTAATGTGAATACGTAAAACACATTACAACACTAGATCAAGGCGACATTAGGTCCATTTTAATGTTAATCATTCCCAAATTAAGTGTGAAAATGTAGAGGGATACATTTTGCTACACTACTTCAAATATATCCACAATTATAAATGAAGATACATTATATATATCCATACATACATACATATATATATATATATATATATATATATATATAAACATATTTGGGTATGTGTAAGGTATGTGGCTAATGATTTTTTTTTTACCCAAAATTGATGAAATGAAAAAGGTTTTTAAAGGAGATTCTCAGCTTTCCACCAATATAAATTATGCTTTACTTTGCATTTAATAAATAATTATTATTTGTTTTCTATTTGAATTACAACTAAAGTCTTGATTCATAGGTTGCTTGAAAAAAATCTATAGCTTTCAAACGGTATCACATTTTTTGAATCTGTAACTTGTGTCACATTCAATGTTTCACATACTATAGGATTTTAAAAAATAATAATAAATTTCATGAAGTTTTGACCATGTTAAGGTGGTGAGACATAAGAGTTTTTATATTTTTTAAAAGTTGTAATAAAAAATTCATAATTAATTATTTACTTGAAAAAAAATTACAAAAAAAATATGCATCACATTGGGACATGAGTCCTCTACTTATATCTAAAATCTTATTAAAAAATATTATCATTTTATTGTAGTTAGGGTGGTCAGACAGACACCTACTTATTTTTTCCATGAAATTTAAGTACTACTACATTGAAATTTCAAATTTTCACCAAATAGATTTAAAAGAAATAAAAATAAACCTAGTAGTTTAGAAACTACAATCAATTTTCGATAGATTCTATTCTTACAAATTTTTGAAATAATATAGATAACTTATTCAAATTTTTATGTCAAGTTTCCTAACTCTAATTTTTCTGAATTTTTCACCACTTAAGGGCCTTTTTTTTCCATGATGATCCTGCACATACCCATTTCATCAATATTTAAATATACATTAACATCTTTCTGTATGTCCACTTATATATATTAGTACCTATATTTAAGTATATACATCTATATATGTGACAATTGATATATCAACAATACATAAATATACACATATTTAATACATGTAGACAAGCATGTATATAAGTACCCAAGGATATTCATTAATATATATATATATATATATACATATATTAATACATATGTATATACATTTATATTCATGTAATAATACACACACACAAACATATATATAATATTATTTTAACATCCATACAAAAGCACATATACCCATATATTCATTGATCATCATATATACATGAAGTGTATATACTTCATCGATTAGCATATAGATATGAATGTGCACAAAAGAATGATATACTCTAAACATAGATTCAATCACATAATACAATCTAAAGAAACAACCATACTAATCAAAGATGACCACCTAAATATCCCAATAAACCAAGATTATGACTAAGGGTTCACTTACCAAATCCAAACAAAATCGACTTAACTTTACCAATACTAGGTTGTAAGTGTGTGTGTATACTCAGTTAGGCTAAATCAATGGTTACTAGACCAAGCTCCTCTCCTAAGTGATACTCCTTCTCTCTTCGAAAGGTTAGAACCTATTCCTACATTCAACTTAGTGCAACACATAGGTAGTTATCCATTCACATGAAATCCATTAGCATCATAAATCATTTCAATTATTAAAGCATTAACACAATCATTTGCAATACATAATCATTCATCACATTTCTATTAGTATAAAAAATATTAATTCCTTCAAAAGCAATAGCATATTTTAATGCATACTTTAGTATTTCATTCACCTTCTAAACATGTATCAAAGTCATGATTCTCATTTATTGTCATATTTACTCATGAAGGTAAAAGTAACTTGGTAACTAAGAGATGGGTTGTAATACACAAATACAAGCTATAAAATAAATACACACAAGAAAGTAATCAAGCATGTACAAATGATTAAATAAATGATAAATAGATATTTTACCCTTGATAAACCTAAAAGATAATGATTAATAACTTTTGTTATTAGGACAGTATTTTTGATGTAGGAATAATATAGATCCTAATAACAACACAAGGAGTATGAATGATGTATTTTGATGGTTTTTTATTTGTTTGAAACTTAATAAGATTGAGATTTTTAGTAGACTAAGGGAGAAAAAATTGTATTCTTCTACATAAGGAGAATAATTTTCCATTTTTAGTTGGAGTTTTCTATGTTGTTGTTGGTTGTTGGATAATTAAGAGAAATATAGATATTGGAGTGGCTACGACATACCCATGCTTATGGTGTTAGTGTGAATGGGGTTATTTCCTGTAGTGTCAAAAAAAGTAGTCCTTTTTCACACTTGATTTGGGAATAGTTGAAATTGAATTAACCTAATTTTGCTTAGGTTTAATGTTGTAATGTGTTATAACACATTCATATTAATCTTGGGCCTCCTTTTAATAAAATGAACTTAATGTGTACCTTATTTAAGTGTTGCTAAGTGTTGTAGCACACTTTCACATTTATCTAGGGAATCCTTAATTAATTGTGGCTAATTGGATTTAATTAACCCTTTTAATTATAATTTAAGCCTTATTTGTGATTCCTCTCAAGGATCTATCCTGACACCCACAATTCAAATTACATAACATTTAATTGGGAAATTTCAAGGTCCTGGAAAATGGTGCTAGGACCCATTCGCCTTAGGTGGCGAATGGGTTCTCCCTCTATAGGACCCCACTTTATCAATTGATTCTAAATGGGTTTTTAGTGTTCTTTAATTCCCCGAAGGAATGGTCGTGGAAAATAGTGCCAGGACCCTTTCACCCTAGGTGGCGAATGGGTCCTCCCTTAATGAGGACCCCATTTTTTAATTTCATTCTAGCGGGAATTTAATAATGTTTATCTCCATATCTATGTTGGAATATGTGCCTCAAATTCATTGGTTAGACCCTAATTTTGGCCATGACAAGTTCATGTCATTCCAAGTTATGCATTTTCCCTCTTACCGTTGTCCCACGCCAAGCCTTTGGCATTCTTATGATAGTGTGGTGTTACCACCACCCCACACATAGAACACAAAAAAGTTGGAGGTATGGCAATACTGCTAACCCGTAGGAGTGGACTAAAGGTGTTGGAAATAGTGCGGTATTCATACCACCTTACTGTGACAGGGTTTTGGAGATACCTACAATTTTGTGTTGGGCATTTCGTGTGTTGAATGTTGTAACCCGCTAGCCTATGATGTGTTCGTGAAACCCCTGGCTGGAGAGAGATGGTTGGTTGCAAAGAATTGATGGTTAAATGAAAATTATTTGGCAGATGAATTAGACATCAGAGAGACTTGATGTTATCAAAGAGCACATGAAGGGAGTCTTTTTTATTGCTCGACATGGTTAATGAAAATTGGGAATTGAATGGTTGGTTTCCTGGAATTGAAGTGACCATGGTTGGATGTTGATTATACATTATGATACTCTACAACAAGTAAGGGTTTGATTGATCAGGTGATGTTCTACATTGTATGCTATACGAGCATTGTAACAGTGTGAGAGAAAAACTATAATCAAAATTTGTGTACAGGGTTGATCAGGGAAATTATGCTACTATGAATTGACACTTGAAAGTGGAGTCTGTAACTCTGTATGTAATCCTATTTACTATAATACAAAGTGGCTTTACTTGGTGTGTGTGGGTTTTTTCCCTTGTAAGGGTTTTCCCACATAAATCTGGTGTTCAATTCTATGTGTTCTCTAATTGATTTACTCTATTAATTTTGTTAATGTGCATCTTAATAATTTGTAACTTGAATTAAGTGAAGTTTTCTGCATTTCTCTTCTATGGATTTTTCATTTGGAAGGCATTTCAACACCGAGCTTTCCTTACAATCTGGTGTTGGCTTGAATTGTTTGAATTTCGGTGTTAATCCCCTAGAATTTAGTATAAATAAGGGTTTAATTCAAATTGTTTCTCCTAACAAGAGCTAGCAATTCATTCTTAGTCTCCAAGAATTCAAATTTACAAGCATTAGAGCATTACAAGAGAATTTTCAAAGGCATTCCAAGGTAGATTTTTAAGGTTTATTTCAACAATTCAAGATCATATCATCATGTCAAGGGTTTAATCCATTCATGCATGTTGTCGAGCTAAGAATTTCAATGTAGCATTGAGGATCTACTTGCAAGCATTGTTTCACATCATATTCAAGGATCAATATCTACATTATTCATGGCCACTAAATGTTAGATTGCAGATTTACATTACAAGACAATATCCAAGGTATCTACATTGCAAAAAAAATTGTTTCATGCTTCAATTTCATTGTCTCATCATTTGGTTTAATTACCTACAAGGGGTTTTACATAAGAAAACCCCTATTCACTAACAATCAACAAGTTTTTCTTCCCTTGAATGTGTGTTTGCAAATTTATGGGTTAAATATCAAGTGGAGAGAAAGTTTGGAGTGAAATTGTCAAATTTTTCAAGTTACAAAAGTTGTCATTTAAAGTGCAAGAATGAAGAATTGAAGCTACATAATTAAGTATAGGTTTTTAGGAGCTGACAAATGGGAATCTGAGAGTGCAGAAACCAAGGAAAATAACCTAGATCTCAATTTTAGAAACCATAACAGGGACCCATTTGCCACTAAAGGCGAATGAGTCATTTGTGCCATAAAAAAAGGCTTCTTACAACAAGGTACACACTTCTTTGAGCTCTAAAAACTCCCATCATAGTTGGGTATGTGTAGGATCATCATGGAAAAAATAGGCCCTTAAGTGGCAAAAATTTTAGAAAAATCAGAGTTAGACAACTTGACTTAAAAATTTGAATATGTTATCTATATTATTTCAAAAATATGTAAGAATAGAATCTGTAGAAAATTGAATGTAGTTTCTAAACTACTAGATTTTTTATTTTTTAAAATCTATTTGGTGAAAATTTGAAATTTCAATGTAGTAGTACTTAAATTTCGAGGGACAAAATAAGTAGGTGTCTTTCACCACCCTAACCACAATAAAATGATAATATTTTAGATATAAGTAGAGGACTCATGTCCTGATGTGATGCATATTTTTGTAATTTTTTCCCAAGTAAATAATTAATTATGAATTTTTATTACAACTTTTAAAAAATATAAAAACTCGTATGTCTAACCACCTTAATTTGGTCAAAACTTCATGAAATTCAATTTTTATTTTTTTAATCCTATAGAATGCAAAACATAGAATGTGACGCATGTTTTGGATTCAAAAAAGGTGATACCAATTGAAAGCCATAGATGTTTTTCAATCAACCTATCAATTAGGACTTTAGTCGTAATTCAAATAGAAAATGAATAATAATTATTTATTAAATTCAAAGTAAAGCATAATTTATATTGGTGGAAAGTTGAGAATCTCCTTTAAAAACCCCTTTTTGTTTCATCAATTTTTGGTTAAAAAAAGGTTGTTAGCCACATGGGCCATCATATCACTTACATATCACCACTCTTTGGCCCATCATGATCCTGCACATACCCAGTTGCTATAAGAGTTAGGTATCATTTTTTATTCTTATTTGCATGTTTTGACCCTCATAATTGAATGTTCCATAGAGAAAACTAAGTGAATCATCATCTTGATCCATTCATCTTGGTGGTAAACCCTATTTTTCTATGTTTCATTTTGGTGGACCTAACTCATTGAATATTGAAATTTTCTACTTTTGAAGTCTTTCATTGCATCCTAGGGTTAGATCTTCCATTCACTTGCATCTCATTTACATTGAATTAAGATCTCATTTAGGGTTTATTGCATTTCATTCAGAATTGCATCTTATTTAGGGTTTAAATTTGCATTGTTTATCATCTTTTTAAATCTAAAAAATAAAAAAACAAATTAGTCATTGTGCATCTCATTTAAATTTCATTTATTTTATTTTAAAAATTAAAACAAAATTGCATTTCAACATCTAGGTCCTTTCATCCATCTTTTCATTGCATTTTCAACTTATATTTTTTGAAAATTTGAAATTGAAACTCACTACCTCAGACTTGGAATTGAAAGACATTGTTGAAAGCTTGTGAATTATTAAAAAATAGTTTAAAAATACCTAACCAAGACCCATTCTTCCTTACTAGAAAATGAGTCCCTGGTCAGGTCAAATATGAACCTTTTGGCATTTGAGAAAGCATTAAAAATTTCCCTAAAATCCACAAAAAACATCTTAGAAAAACTTAACAAGGACCCATTTGCCCTTACTGGCGAGCGAGTCCCTATTAACTACTAATCTACATTTTCTGGATATTAAAATATTAGTTTTAGTATTCTCTTTGGTGTTGTTACTTTCTTTTTTTAGTTTCTTGATTTGTTGTTTCATCAAATTCATTGCATTTAGCTTAAATTGATTCATTTTAGTGCATTGTTAAAATTCAAAATTGTATTCAAAACATTTCATTGTCTAATCAACAAATTACCATGTTAAGGTCTAAAATTTTGAAAATGGATAATTGCTTAAGCAATGTGTGGAAGTCCTTGTTCTCTTTGGTTGATGTTTCAAGTTGTGCTTTTGGAAATGACTCTAATGAAATTGAACTCACTCATGCCCTCA
Organism: Sequoia sempervirens; assembly: GCA_007258455.2. Classification (NCBI taxonomy): domain Eukaryota; kingdom Viridiplantae; phylum Streptophyta; class Pinopsida; order Cupressales; family Cupressaceae; genus Sequoia; species Sequoia sempervirens. The sequence continues at coordinate 117,327,935 of VDFB02270651.1, forward strand.
CAAATCCTAATACATGTCCTCCTTATGATGTTGACACCATTGGAGAAGATGATGATAGTATGAACAACTTCATAAATGATTGCCTTGACAACCTTGAGAATAATGCATCCTTTTATCCATCCATGAAACAACCAACACAACTTGAGATGTTTTCTCTTTTACATCCTAAAATGGATTCACATGTTAAGCCTATGTTCCCTCCCATACATGAACATAGTTCCTCTATACAAGAAAACATTCAACCATCTTATGTTAACAGAGTAATTAACACATCAATCAACCTTGAGGAGACATACGGAAAAGGAATCTTGATCTTAAGAAAACAAGGATGTGATACAACAAGTGAACATGAAATTCATCAACTCCTAGAGAAAATACCAATTGAAGATTAAAAAGGATTATGATATCAAGATCCTCCTCCTGACATAAGCAACCTCCTTCCTAAAGAAACACCAATACCTCATAACGATGGTATGATTGTCTTAGATCCTCCTCCTGACATAAGTGTTCTCCTTCCTATAGAGCAACCAATGCCTCCTAATGGAAATGATAAAGAAGACAAGGTCATCTCAAGTCCTCCTGCCCTATATCCACCAAGGGAAATTGGTGAATCTAGCAACCGCAGAAGGCCTTACAAGTTACAAGAACTAAAATTCCTTTATCCACCACCTGAAAGTGAAAGAAAATTACAACTACTTCTAAATCAAGAACTTGTAACATTACCACCCATGAAAGAAAAGAGAAGATTATATCCTAAAGGTGCAAATATTCCACATTGTCGATACCACAAAACTCTTGGACATAGTACTGATGAGTGTCGCAAATTCAAATTAATCTTAAAAAACTTTCATTTTGATGGAAATAATTTTTATCGAGTGATTGTATAGCATGCCCTTCTACTCCTTGCCATGTAATGGTTGTATAATCACACCATTCTCACTATTGTATGTTTCATATTCATTGTGAGTCATTTCAAAACACAAGGAGCTCTTTCCCATCACCTCTCTTGACTCATTATTTTCTTGCACTAAATGGGGGAAATAATTAGATAGTATTGTCATGGTAATGCATTTGTTGTAGTCCCTTTAGCTAGTTGTCTTCCTTCCATTTATGCCAAACGAGATTGGGATACGAACGAAATGATTTAGGTTGACTTGCATGTACCTTACTAGTATTTTGTATTTCCATTTTTTCTTTGTGTGATTGCATGTGTGTATTGTGATCCACCATGTTGTTTCATTTGATGTATCTATCTCTCTCTCTCTTGTGCATTCCTCTATATGTACCTTTAATTATTCTATATGTCATAATCATTTCATTTGTCTTGTGTTTTCCTTTTGGGGATGATGCAAGGTGTCAAGATATTTAGGTCTCTTCCATGTTGACCCAAAAGCTTTTTCTTTATCCTTTTCATTTTTCTTGTGTTTTCATTTTGGGGATGATGCAAGGCATCGGGACATTTAGGTCTCTTCTATGTTGACCCTAAAGCTTTATCTTTATATTTTTCATTTCTATTGAAATTTCCTTTTGGGGATGACACAAGGCATTGAGACATTTAGGTCTCTTCCATATTGAACCAAAAATATTTTTCTTTAACTTTTTAATTTTTCTTGTGTTTTCCTTTTGGGGATGACGCAAGGCATCGAGAACTTTAGGTCTCTTCAACGTTGAATCGAAAGGATTTTTCTTTGTTTTCACTCTCTTTTTGTCATTCCTCTAGTTTTGCGAGTATTTGGGGAATGATGACAGTTCCATGCTCTATGACAACATTGTAGCAAAGACATACTGACCCCAAATCCATAGATCCCTTATGTATTTGTGGGGGAAAACCTTCTTTCCTATTTCATGATGCAACTTATCTTGGAAACATATGAATTGGCATAGGGTTTTCTGAGGAAAGCTCTCATCTTAGGCAAAAAATTTGGCTACTTTAAAGAGATTGCTCCTAGTAATGGTGTAGCAACCACTTTAAAGTGGGGGCATACATTGATGACATCTTTCGACAAAATTTCATGGCATGAGTTTTCTTTTTTCTTGTGACGTGTCCTCTTCTTGGTGGTGTCATTAGGTTTGATGTTGTTCAAGAGTGTACATTCTACCATCATGGCATGATGCAAATGAGGCATCCCATGAGTGATGATCTAACACATTGCCTTGTCCTCTCTTGGAGACATGAGGCACAATGCTCCCTAAGAAGAAGACCCTTACTCAAACAAAGCAAAATACCCTTTAATAAAATTTTACATGACGTTTAAAAGAATTTATAGAATTAGATTGTGGTGCCTTATCAAATTTGTTAGGAGGATAACTTCAGTATGGTATGAGAGGCTAATATGATTCTCTCATTTTCCACTTCATTGGGACAACTCACCTAGTGGACAAACTAAGGTTCCACTACCCTAGAGTGAGCAGCATATGTTATGGAAAAATAGCCTAGATGTCTTCCACATCGTGTTGGACCATCAAAGCTTGATACTTTTTCTTGGACAAACAAACCCATCCCACATTGTGTTGGGACGATTGTGCTTGATTCTTTTGTTTTTCTTTATCTATTTTGGCCTTTGACAGGGTATGGTTAGGCATCTTATTTATTACTACATACTTAAGTGTCTTGAATGTCTACTTTAGTGTGAGTTTAACATGGAGTCATCCTCTCACTAAAGTGGGGGAAAAATGTACTGTCAAAAAATGTAGTCCTTTTTCACACTTGATTTGGGAATAGTTGAAATTGAAATAACCTAATTTTGTCTAGGTTTAATGTTGTAATGTGTTGTACACATTCACATTGATCTTGGGCCCCCTTTTAATAAAAGGAACTTAATGGGTATGTGTAGGATCATGATGGGCCAAAAAGTGGCAATATGATGGGTATTTGTAGGGTATGTGGCTGACGACTTTTTTTTTACCCAAAATTGATGAAATGAAAAGGGTTTTTAAAGAAGATTCTCAAATTTCCACCAATATAAATTATGATTTACTTTGAATTTAATAAATAATTATTATTCATTTTCTATTTGAATTACAACTAAAGTACTGATTGATAGGATGATTGAAAAACATCTATAGCTTTCAAATGGTATCACATTTTTGGAATCCAAAACATGTATCACATTCTATGCTTCACATACTATAGGATTGAAAAAAGAAAAAATGAATTTCATGAAATTTTGACCAAGTTAAGGTGGTCAGACATACGAGTTTTTATATTTTTTAAAAGTTGTAATAAAAAAATCATAATTAATTATTTACTTGGAAAAAAATTACAAAAAAAATATGGATCACATCTGGACATAAGTCCTATACTTATGTCTAAAATATTATAAAAAAATATTATCATTTTATTGTGGTTAGTGTGGTCAAATAGACACCTACTTATTTTTTCCCTAAAATTTAAGTACTACTGCATTGAATTTCAAATTTTCACCAACTAGATTTTTTTCTTTTAAATAAACCTAGTAGTTTAGAAATTGCATTCAATTTGCTATAGATTCTATTCTTAAATATTTTTGAAATAAGATAGATAACTTATTCAAATTTTTACGTCAAGTTGCCTAACTCTAATTTTTTTGAATTTTTTGCCACTTAAGGGCATGTTTTTTCCATGATGATCTTGTACATACCCTAATTTGTTTCTTATTTAAGTGTTGTAAAGTGTTGTATCACACTTTCACATTTATCTAGGGACTCCTTAATTAATTGTGGTTAATTGGAGTTAATTAAGTCTTTTAATTTAAATTTAAGCCTTATTTGTGACACCTCCCGAGGATCTATCCCGACACCCACAATTCAAATTACATAACAATTAATTGGAAAATTTCAAGGTCTTGGAAAATAGTGCCAGGACCCATTCACCCTAGGTGGTGAATGGGTCCTCCCTCTATGGGATCCCCCTTTATCACTTGATTCTAAATGGGTTTTTAGTGTTCTTTCATTCCCTAAAGGAATTATCCTAGAAAATAGTGCCAGGACCACTTTTCCCTACATGGCGAATGGGTTCTCGCTTGACAAGGACCCCCCTTTTTAATTTCATTCTGGTGATAATTTAATAATGTTTGTCTCTAGATTTGGTGTCATCTTGAATTGTTTGAATTTCAGGGTTAATCTCCTTTAATTTAGTATAAATAAGGGGTTAATTCACATTGTTTCTCCTAAAAAGAGCTAGCAATTCATTCTAAGTCTCCAAGCATTCAAGTTTACAAGCATTAGAGAATTAAAAGAGCATTTTCAAAGGCATTCCAAGGAATATTTTTACAGTCTATTGCATCAATTCAAGATCATATCATCATGCCAAGGGTTTAATACATTCATGCATGTTGTTGAGCTAAGATTATAAATGTAGCATTGAGGATCTACTTGCAAGCATTATTTCACATCATATTCAAGGATCAATATCTACATTCTTCATAGCCACTACATGTTAGATTTCAGATTTATATTACAAGATGATATCCAAGGCATCTACATTGCATCATTTCATGTTTCATGCTTCAATTTCATTGTCTCATCATTTGGTTTAATTACCTACGAGGGGTTTGAATTAGGAAAACCCCTATTCACTAACAATCAACAAGATTTTTTTCCCATGAATGTGTGTTTTTAGATTTATAGGTTGAAGATCAAGTGCAAAGAAAATTTGAAGCAAAATTGTCAAAGTTGTCAAGTTGCAATAGTTGTCATTTAAAGTGAAAGAACAAAGAATTGAAGCAACAAAATTAAGTACAAGTTTTTGGGAGTTGACAACTGGAAATATGAGAGTGCAAAAATCAAGGGAAATAACCTAGATCTCAGTTTTAGAAACCCTAATAGTGACCCATTTTCCACTAAAGATGAATGAGTCCTTTCTGCCCCAAAAACAGGCTTCTTGCAGTAAGGTACACACTTCTTTGAGCTCTAAAATCTCCCCTTATAGTTTCTATAATAGTTAGGTATCATTTATAATTCTTATTTACATGTTTTGACCCTCATACTTGAATGTTTGATAGAGAAAACTAAGCGGTTCATCATCTTGATCCATTCATCTTGCTGGTGAACCATATTTTTCTATGTTTTATTTCCTAACTAGATACTAGTGAGGACGTATTCGCATCATTAATAAGTTTACTTAGGAGTTAGTTTCCTAGATGGCATTCTAGAAACTAGTATTTAATGAGACCATATCTCATTAATATGCACATAGTTATCTAGGCATTTAATATATTTCTCTCATGCATTTATAACTATGCATTAGGAATTTAATGATTGCAACTAATGTGGTTATCCAACTACCTCTCAAATTTCATATGTAAGAAAGGCTCTTGTACATCTGTAAATCATTCTAGATCGATTCATCATAGATCATCATTTGATCAAGTTATCTTCTCGGTCATAGTGCACTACTTTCTTGTTCATGTGGATGGAATTCTTCTTGATTGATCCGTTGAAGTGTGTGCAACTTCATGTGGGTTATTGTTCATATTTCCAACATTGTATCAAATCTTAGGCCATAAGAGATCCATCTCATATCAAGAAGTTGACTTGAGGAGATCATTGCAGGTTGAATGGTTTTCTTGAAGTGCTAGTTGTTCTCATCTAGGAGACAACTAATTTTTGAGGCAATTTGAGTTAGATTTGGCTCCATTGTTGTGTTCAGAATGCCTGAAAACCTAAGGATCACTTACCCATTCAACAAGATTCAACTTCATCATTTAGAGGCCATTAGAGGTTTTTCACATCAAAGGTTTTTTGTAGCTATATTTATGGGGAAAATTATGGATCATGCAAGTGTTGGAGAAAAAAAATCCTCCCCCCCTTGTAAAAAAAATTCTACCTTCGGTTGGCATATTATATTGTAGGTTCAAAAAAAAAATTCCCATTTGGGATTTTCTTCTATAGTTGGAAAAATATTTATTCATTGAGGTGTTGATTTAATATTGGGTCGACACATTATAGTTTTGGGTCTAAATATTTTATATTCAGTGGGCATATTTTATTTGGTGGTCAGTATTTAATTTTGGTCAACATATTATACAATTGGTGGTAAAATATTTCTTCTATAGACAATCTTAATTAATGGTGGTCAATTTCAAATTTTCAACTGTTGGCTTTCATAGTTTATTAAATCTATGGGTTTATTTTAAAAAGGTGATTGAAATTATTTATCAAAGTGGGTTTGAAATTAAATTGGTATATATAAAATATTTTGATTTCTTGTGGCAATATCAAAATCTTTAAAGTTCATTAAATTGTTTTGTTTTTCCAAAATTTGCATTGAAGATATTGTTTGCACGCTAAATTTATTACCTTTGCAGCAATTGAGTACACCATCTACAATACATTTAATGCTTGGAGCTCGTGTCTTATTAGCTCACACTATCTCTTGACGTTCCACTCCTACTGGGTTTTTACCAGTGACAACTAGTCACCATTTTTTCCACCTTTGATCATTGTGTTTGTCCCACCGGTGCCCATGATTTCTTTCACTATCTAAGCTCTTAGCCCCCACCATAGGTTATATTGTGAACCAAGAGCTCCACTTGTGGGAGCGATGTTGCCCCAACTGCTGCCATCTCTCCACACTATCGTCGCCAACACTGGAAGCATGAATTTTTTGCTAGCATCAAACCCTTAGTCATATCAGTGACTAGGGGCTTACTCTTTTAGTCACGGTTGCTTAGTTTTTGCACCTAGTTAGCCTGCACCCCTCAATAGGGTAGTTTATTTCAATCGAGCATAACTTTTAACCAGGATGTCAGATTTTCACAAACAAGATATCATTGAAAAGTTCATTTCATGTACTTCACCGCTGTGTAGAGTATTCTACCAATTTTTTTTGAGTATAAATTATATCGATTTAAATTCAGTGCTTCCTTTTGGTCTCTCAAGCTCGTATCTTTTCACCAGTTTGTCAAATTTTTGAGATTCTAGCGGCATTGAGAAGGTGATTCAAAGTTCTATCATTTTTTCCATACACTTTTTTCATATTTAGCACTAGGTATATTCTATCAAGTTTTTTAAATTTGTGGCATTTTCTTGATATCTAAGTAGTACTAGGATGGGTGACCTCTCGGGAAGGCCCAGTGCTTCACCTCTATGAGCATCACCCAGATGCAATGTGTGCTAAGTGGACCATTCATTATCATGAGACATGGGTTCTTGTGAACCACTACTCATGAAACGTGGGTCAATGAGTTTGATTCGTAAAACTACACAGTTGAATCTTGATATAAATATCATAATTTGACATGATTTGGAAAATACCTTGTACTTAACATTAGAAGTATTGTTGACAATGGAGAGATGTTACTGAAGGTCTATAGTATATCTTATGCTCTCTCTTATTTTTCCTGATGAAGCTTGTGTCGCTTAAAAAGAAAAATTGTTCTTCACAAGTTGGTTAAGTGTTCTTGGTTCATTAAAAGTTGCATGAAGTCTTCCTAGCAAAATGATCCTCATTCCTCCACTATTGAAGATATTGTGTTGTGCTTTGAGATTCAAAGTCAGTGTATTGTGGATGTTGCTCTCCTATACTTTTAGGTCACCAGTGTTGCTGAGGATATTTCTATGAATTGTAGAAGGTTGATAGTGTTGGTTGTCTTGATTGGTTCGGAAAGTGCTCCACATTTCTCCACATTGATATATCCTCTCTTGTGACCTTTTGAATGTTTTCTAAATGTATGTGTTGTATCTTAGTTCCAATTTCATGTGTTGATGTTCTCTACACGTTGATATGTTAGTGTTATATCTCTTGAATGAATTGTATGTGCTTCCTAGATGAAGTATTTTTCTCCTATTTGGTTAGTGGTGGTCATGACATTATGAAAGTAGCTTCTAAAAGTATTGTTGGATTTTCATTGAACATCTCTATTTGATACACATGTTACTAATTGGCCTTTTGGTTTCGCATTATGTCTTGGGTTGGTTTTCTAGGTTATTTGTGGATATCCAGATGACAAGGCTTGTCCCTTCACTTGCAACATGTTATTCAGGATTTGTGCCAACATTTGAATATGCGATAAGTTAGATTTGGGTCTTGACCTATCTTGGTTAGAACTACTTTGAGAAAATTCATTTGGAAGTATGTTTTTGGGTCTGTGTCATAGAAAAATGGCTCCTTGTCATTTGCATGGCCTTTTAGGTCTTGTTTCTTGGTGTTGGAGCTATGTTGCTTTGATTTTATGTTGTAACATGGCTTGAACATGCTTATTTAGGTACTAAAACTCAAAGAATGATTTCTTGTGAAGGTGTTGTGAAGTGTTGTAAGACATTTCTACATTCTTCTAGACTCTATTTAATACAATTCACCTAAAAATCACCATTTTCCTCATCAACAAGTCCTATTATGAAGTGTTGTAAAGTCTTGTAACAAGATTTCACACTTTTCTAGTCACAATATCCTTATTTACACCTTTCTTATGACTTAATTGACAGATTTATGCCCTCACATGACTTAATTAAGTTTATTTTTGGATATTATCCCAACAAACAACATTAAATAAAACATATTTCCCAACACTTGTTTTTAGGTCCTAGGTGGGACCCATTTGCCATGGGTGGAGAATGAGTCCACTTTGGCCCCAAATTCAAAATATTTTAAATTTCCTTTTGGGATTTTATTCAAAAACACTTGATGTCACCTTGTGATGAGGTATGAATGGATAGTAAGGCACAAGAATTGTACAAATAGGCAATTTTCATCTCATTTTACATCCTCCAGCATTCACATATCATATTCAAATAATATTAACCATTCAAGCATTCTACATCATCAATTAAAATACTTTTCAAGCACTTTGAAGCTACCATTAACATTACATCGGAATTACAAGATCAAGAATTAGGTTAGTTAATATAATTTTCATGTTATTACTTTATCTTTCTCTTGCATTTCATTCTATTTTCAAGGGTTTAATTACCAAAAGTGGGGTTTGAACAAGGCAAACGCCTTTTCACTAACCCTAATTATTTTTCCCCTTTTACTTGTGTATTTGCAGCCTTTTGTTTGCATATTTGATAGGTTATAAGGTCTTGAATATTTATTTTCATGTCAACTAGGTACTTCAAGTCAACATAAGTCAAATTCAAGCTTGGAGAGACTTATTTGTCCATTTTCTATAGATTTGACTTCGACAACCCAAGACGCAGACATTCCCAGATTTGGTGTTACAGAGTTGTCTCCTAGTTTTTTAGAAATTTTTGAGAGGAATGACTCACCACCTATGGTGAATGAGTCCCACCTTAGGACTAGAAACTTGAGTTTTGTCAGATTTCAGATCCCGACAGACAGAAATCAACTTCCAACAATTTTTAATCAGTAGGAGGACTGATTCGCCACCCTAGGTGAATGAGTCCCACTGTGAAAAATCAGTAAAATTTATCAGCATTCCAGATACTCCAAATAGCTTATATTTCATCCAGGTGCAATCATATTTACATTTGTACCTTCTATTTTGCATAATTTTTTCATTTTCATAGTTATTTGCATATCACAATGTGTTTTTAAACATAGTTTAACTTGCACTTTGGCATTCATTTTAGTTCATTTTAATCAGTCAATTGCATTTATTCAAGTTCATTTATATCATATCACATAGAACACATCCTAATTTGAGTGTTACATAAGCATTTTGGACCTAAATCTCTGTCCTTTTAGGTGAAAAACCCTATAAGTGCAAGAGCAAGCATTTAGGTTCCCAAAATCTATGTCACATTTTGGTGAACCCAACTTTTGAACATTTTAAACTTCTAATTACATTCATATCTTGCATCCTAGTTTTCATTTGCATTAGCATTCAATTAGGGCATTGATTTGTTATTGCGTTCTATGACATTTCATTTTGCATTAGTGAAACATTCATTTAGTTTTCATTTTTACATTCCATTCCATTGAAAAAAGTAAAAATCTGCATTTTGCATCTGTATTTCCATTTTGTAGAACATTTAAATCATCCTTAAAATTCTAAAAACTATAAAACAAATTGCATCTTGGGACTCATTCGCCACCCAGGGCAAATCAGTCCCTCTGTACTTTTTAGACAATAGTTCTATGCTTTTTCTGGCATTTTCCTACATTTCTATTTTTTGTATTTGCATCTCTGTTACAATTAGCAAATTTTCTGTTATTTTCATTTCACATTCTTAAATTAGCTTTCATTTCCATCAACCCTTCCTTTGTGGTCCTTGCATGAGTTTTTGGTGCCCCATTGATAATACTTTAGTGAGACAAAGTTCTAGACTCATGGCATCCCATGATAGCACTTTCGTTATGGACCTTGGGATCTCACAAGCTCCTACTCCTGGTATGGACAATGGTGCATTAGGCCCTGACAATACCACTTCCATGCCTTCACCTTTCCATCCTATGCATGTTGACAATAAAAAAAATCCCCTTTCACAAGAAAAAGGTCATTAATATTCATGAGGACTTTGCACATTTACAATAATATTTTTCACTCGAAAACATTTCCACCACTACTATACCTGCTATTGAGAACCTTCATCAGTTAATTGAGAGTGATGATGGCTTGCAAGTGTTGAAACAAATTGTTGAGATTTACAATAAACATGCTTCTTCAACTACTCAATCCACCAACATTCATATAAGCCAAGGAGCATATCAAGTTCCTCCCCCTTCAACTATAGCTTCCATACCAACTTACACCAATCCGCAAGTCCATATAACTATGCATCAACCAAATTATGTGGCTACTTCTTTCCCGATTTCCACTAGCATTCCTACTTCTTTTATGGCATCGCAAGCTCCTTCCACCACTTTCACACCCCTTAGCATTCCTTTCACCTCCCCTAATATCAATTACACTCCATCACTATTTTTCCTTCCACCTCAACCCAATTATCCTAATCCTTTTATTACACAACTCCTCAACATTGTTTCATCTATGCAACACCAACTTTCCACCAATAGTCAAGGTCAAACCGCTCCACCCACATATCTTGTCCTCAACAATCCCTTATCATTAGAAATATTACGTACCTCAATTCCACAAGGGATATAAATGTCGATATTTGAGAAATATGGAGGAAAACGAGACCCTATCAACCATATCAATGCTTATAGCACTTTGTGTAGTGACTTTTTCCTTGACGATAAACTTTTAGCAAAAAAATTTCCAAAGACTTTGAAAGATACTACTTTAGAATGGTTTTCCAACTTTCCCAATCATTCCATCCATTCATTTAACGAATTGGTGGAAGCTTTCATTAGTCACTTTCAAGTGCACATGACACCTAAAAAGAAAATGGCTGACCTTATGAGATGTAGACAAAACACAGATGAAAAAGTGACAGATTTCATCTCCCGTTACCAATTCTTATATGCTCAAGTTCATGTCAAAATTCTAGATGCACATCTGCAAAAGATGTTTATTGAGAATTTGCACAGCAACCTTCAGGATAAACTTACCATAATGAAATTTCCTTCATTCATGCATTTGTGTACAACCTTATGTGATTATCAAAATTCGGTTTCAAGTCGTGAGTCAAAATCCACTTCTAGCCAAGTTGACAAACCTTGACATAACAATCTAAAACAAAACAACACAAAATTTCCGCAAACCTAACTGAGGCTTTTTACAATTTAATCCACCTCCTTCACCACAATTGCAACCAACTCCACAAGTTCAAAATTCCATGGACGCTACTAAGACAAGTCATGCCTTATCATTATGTCGATTCAAATAGACACTTCACTCCTTTACTTGACACCCTACATCATACAATGAACCAATTAATTCAAAAATGCATGCTCACCTTACACTTAGTTCAACCACTTGATCCTAATCAACCCTTACCACCTACCTTCAAACCTAATGCTTATTGTCATTTTCATCATCAAAATGGCCACGAAACCAAACATTGCAAGCATCTTAAACATTTATTTTTGAACAAGAACTCATTGATTTGGGTGAATTAACCATTATGGGTAATAATGATCATGGTAATAAGTGCATTGCACGGTCTCCTAACCAAAATTTTCAAATTTTGACCAATCCTATGCCTAAACACACTACCTCATTCATCAAGGCTGGTGAACCTTCAAAGGATGATGTAATGACTATTGATACACACAATGAACAACTTGATACACCTCCTATTGTTACACAAGCTAGTCCTGTGGATAAACTTGTAGCTACGATAAACATTATTCCTCGTAAGGGCCAAAACACTAAATCTCTTGATATTACTTTTTCTGCTAAAGACATACTACAAAAGCTTCTTGATGGTCCTCTCTACGTAGTCGACAAAATCTATGATAAACCTACTAATGGGATATTCATAGATCCCACTTGTGGTGAGAACCTAATCAAAGAGGAGTTTCTGGTATTACATGATCTATATCAAGATAACTATAATAAAATAATTGCATGGATTAAGAAACATAATGGTTTTGCATTCCCTACGATTGGATCGATCATGCTACCTTTACAAATAGGACCTAAGACTTTGAAGGTAACATTTTTTATTATTCCACAATCTAACCAATTTCGTTTATGGCTAGGCCTTACTTGGCTTTGCTCAATGAAGGCGGTCCCATCGGTTGTTCATAAGTGCTTGAAGTTTCCACATGGCAATGAGGTATTCATTGTACACCATAGTGGATTTAATCCTTTATCTTCCAAAGGTAACTTTTCATTAGAATCCTTTTGGCCTGGACCCATGGAATCTATCACCCCTCATAAGGACTTCTTTTACATTACTTATCAAAAGTTTAAAGCCAAAAAGATTGCTGAATTATCTCTCTGTAACACATCTTCGTCTACCTGCACTCATCCTATCCTCGATGAAACCATGATTACACCCAAATATGATATTGAAAAAACCATCAAACCTTTTGAACATATACCTCTTGACACTTCCCCGCAATCAGTTAAATGACCAAGGGAAAATGAAATAACTCTTGTCCTACCTCCTCACATCAAACAAGTGTATAAAGAAAAAGAGAAAGTGGTTGATCCATCCTCTTCGGTTTCTCCTACTCTTCCCTCTTTAGATGCAAAATAACGTATAATGACTCAATCCACTCTTACACCTCAACAACACCAAAATAGAATTAAACGGAACCTTGGTGCTCGTGAACGTAAGCATCATCATCGTCTCCTTGCTCTTCAATCTTGTATGGAAGACAATAAATAAAACCAACATGCACCCTTCACAGAAGTAATAGATGACCACCTTCCCTCTCCTAACCTACCACAAAACCAACCCATCCAACAACCAACACTCTTGATACATCCATCCTTAGAAAATCACCTTTTTTCATCTCATCATTATTAATCTTGATGATGATGATGTGAAGATTGCTAAAATAGACAAAGAAGTACACAATGATTTGAATTCTTTATTTTCATCTACAATAAGTTTAAATGATAAATATTTTCCACCAAGTGACAAACCAGGTTCAACTCCTAGTTTTGCACAGTTTGTGATTCTTTCTTTGGACAGTCAACTGCCTGCACATTAAACTAAAGATGATTGGGAGGTAGATGACTTGTTAGATACTTGACTTAGCTAGCCTTTGATCTTTTCCTTTTTATTTTTATTTTCATGTGTATCATGTTCCCCCGTAACATGTGTTTGATGTTTCCTCTCTTTGTAACCTTCTTCTATTCATACCTTTATTCTTCTATTCATCATGCTTTGTTTTGTGTTTTCCTTTTGGGGATGGCAAAAAGTGTAGAGACACCCTATGTCTCTTCCATGTCGACCCAAAAAATCCTTGTCTTTTTCATTTTTTATTTGGCGTTTTCCTTTTGGGGATGATGCAAAGCATAGAGACAGCCTATGTCTCTTCCATGTTGACTCAAATGGTCCTTTTTTTTTCCTTTGTTTCCTTTGTCTTTTCTTGTTTTTTTCCTTTTGGGGATGATGAAAGGAATTGAGACCGAAATGTCTCCTTCATGTTGACCCAAAAGCTTTTTCATTTTCCTTCACCTTTTCATTTTCTTTTTGCTTGCATTTTCCTTTTGTGGATGATGCAAAGCGTCGAGACCACAATGTCTCTTCCATGTTGACTCAAAATGGACTTTGTTTTTCCTTTGTTTTCACCATATTTGTGTCATTCTTCCAATTCTATGTGTATTTGGGGAATGATGACAATTCTGAATTCTTTCATGCAAACATTGCAGCAGCAAGCATACTAACCCCAGATTCATAGATCCCTTATGTGTTTGGTGTATTCTTGGGGGAAACTCCCTTTCTTTGTTTTTCATTTTTTTTCCTTGACATGATGCAGCCTAACTTTGAAACATATGACTTGGAATAGAGCTTTCCAAGTTGTCTCTCATGCCTTGTTTTCTTTTTGTATTTTCTTTTCTTCTCTACTTTCAAGTAATTCTCATTGCAATGATTTTTGGCTTTCATTGTGTAAGAATTTTTGCATCAATGTTTTGGATCACACTCTGTGATCCATAATCAGGATGAGAGTAGAGCTAAAGGAGACATTGCTCACAGAATGATGTGTAGCGATTCCTTTAAAGTGGGGTCCATACAATACCATTATTTCATTATGCACTCCTGCTTCTTAGTGTAGCCTTGTCGTTTATGTGATGGGCTAATCTCTTGGAGACATTAATCATAATGTTCCTTAAGTGACTGACCTTGCATAAACTGAACAAGAATCCTTTGAACAATCTTGCACATTACATTTTTGCATTTCTTGGCCACCTTGCATAACACAACTTGCATGCCTGTAGTGTTGTATTGTTTAAAGCTTAAAATTTACATTTCCTTTTTCTTTGTGGCACCTTGTTAAAGTTATCGAACTGCTATAGCTTTAGAATGGTTGACCGGGAAGCCCAACTAGTGGAATGACTTTTCCCCATAGCCACTTTTGTGTTTGTGAGTGCATACCAACTAGCATATGTATCTTACTTTTTGGGCTTTCTCACCCCGCGGACAACTAGTTTCGTGGCCCCAGAGTGAGTATACATTCTCCTTTTCAAAAAACAAGCCTAGATCTCTTTTCACAACTAGTTGGATAGACGATTGAAGCTTCATTCAATTTTATCATTTCAACACTTATGTGTTCTTTTTTCCTTATGCGTAGTTTACCATGGGATCTTCATCCTAGGGGCTTGATCATCTCTCTTGATTGTTGTATTCCATCTTGCTAGTGTAAGTACATTCGAACCCTACCCTTGATGTTCATGGCTACCTTAGTGTGAGTTTGAAGTAGGTTCATCCTCTCACTAAAGTGGGGGATAAATGTGTCATAGAAAATGGATCCTTGTCATTTTCATGGCCTTTTAGGTCTTGTTTCATGGTGTTGGAACTATGTTTCTTTGATTTTATGTTGTAACATGGCTTGAACATGCTTATTTAGGTACTAAAACTCAAAGAACAATGTCTTGTGAAGGTGTTGTGAAGTGTTGTAAGACATTTCTACATTCTTCTAGATTCTATTTAATAAAATTCACCTAAAAATCAACTTTTTACCCATCAACAAGTCCTATTATGAAGTGTTTTAAAGTCTTGTAACAAGATTTCAGACTTTTCTAGGCACAATCTCCTTATTTACACGTTTCTTATGACTTAATTGACCCCTTGATCCCTTATATGCCTTAACTAAGTGTATTTTTTGATATTATCTTGACAAACAACATTAAATAAAACATGTTTCCCGAAACTTGTTTTTAGGTCCTAGGTGAGACTCATTCACCATGGGTGGTGAATGAGTCCCCCTTGGCCCCAAATTCAAAATATTTTAAATCTCCTTTCGGTTTTTTATTCAAAAACACTTGATGTCAGCCTGTGATGAGGTATGAACGGATAATAAGGCACAAGAATTGTATAAATAGGAATTTTTCGTCTCATTTTACATCCTCCAACATTCACATATCGTATTCAAATAATATTAACCATTCAAGCGTTCTACATCATCAATTAAAGTACTTTTTGTTGGAGCTTCTAAACTTCTGGTGAATTTTTTCATTGTCCTTGGATCCATTTGTCCCTTTGAATAAACCATTGTCCCCATTTGTGAGTAGGGTTTATCCTCTTGAGCTTTCAAAATTTTCTAATTTTGCGTTGACCGCTTTTCCCAGTTACTGGTCCTTTAAGTCACTGTTTGAGCCGTTATTTGCATCTATTTAAAGGCCCACTTTGGTTAGAGTACTGGTCATTCAACTCGCTCACTGATGTCACCAATTCCCTAAGTTGAGGTTTTAATTTTCCCAAGGACTTAAGCTTAAGTCATCAGTCTACAAGGGGACATTTCACTGGTAGCTTAGCCAAAGCCCTTCATTAAATTCTAACTATACGATATGTAGGTTTTTGAGATTCAAGGATATTGGAGATGATCTTGTTCATACCCCACCATCTCGTAGACTTAAGGTGTTGGCCAATTATTTAGTGTGAGGTTAGCGATACGCAGACGCATGTCCCATATGGAATGTGGGGCCCAACCTCCACTACTAAGCTTGTGGCCCATGGTTTTAGACCGACGGCCAAGATCAAAGGCTAGAGTGAATCTTTACCATTCCCCTCTAGCTCACAAGAGGAAAATGGAGGTTGGTTAAAAGTCGTAGGGTCAGCGAGATTGCAATACATGGCTCCAGCCTTTCATTTTGCAAGATTTAAGGGGCCTGCTGACAGGGTAATTAGTGTCTACGATGGATTAATATTATTGGTCAGAGACATGTCAACGATGCTTCACTAGTTTTCAAACCCAGCTAGCCTGGGATAAACCGTTCAATCTACCAACTCTTAATGAGATCAACAGGCAATATTCAAAGTTTAAAAAAGGAACATGGTAGTCATTCTCATCTACAATTAGTGAAGAATTGATGAATTATTCCTTGTTTGTGCAATCATGTTGATCTCAATCCGTGTGGAGATGTAATTGTTGGAAATCATGAAGGGTGATCCATAGATTCCCATGCAACTAAAATAAAATGGTGATAGTACACACACCACCAAATTGCCATGTTTGTGCATGTGTTTTTACCAAAAATTGATGATGGTTACCATTGCCTCACATGATAAATATAGGAGGAGTTAACTACTAATTGTGTCATTCATTTTTAGTAGTTAGCAAAATTTTTGAGTCGAGTCTGATCAAGTTTGAGTGCTTGTCTAATAGAGAAAATGAGTAAGCTAGTGAGAAGTTCTGCTCATTTGAGTTCTCAAAATCTCGGTCCTGTAATTCATGAAGGTGCTTCGGTCAACAAGCCAGAGCTTGTGCCCACTAGGTGTAGCAGAAGATTGCAATTCAAGGACATTGCTACTCAACCAGTAGATGATAAAGGCAAGCAACTAGTGCACTTTGTTACTAGTGTCGATAGGATAATAAGGTATGGGCGTGGCTCCTTTGTGTGTCAAAACTCACCCACTGATCTTACAAAATTATAGTCAGATAGTGAGACTGAGGCAGACCCCAATTATCAAAAATATCTCTTGACTCTTGGCCCTAGGTGTCGAGATATTTTCTATCCCTCCACTGGTTGTTAAGACTCTAAGTGGACGGACTGGCACTATGATGCACTTGGGCGAGGATGAGGTGGAGGCTCCCTCTCTATCAATGACTTCGAGCAGACATGTGTATTGGGATATGGGTATTGTTAAAGGAAATGTGGTTGGTTGGTAAGGAATTTCCATGTGGGATGGAATTTTTTTTATTCTAATGTGTTGTTGCGGCATGTAGTTTCTTCTTCAGCATATGTGATAGTTACTTTCTAGGTTTGGCGTTCAATGCATGCCCTCATGGAAATATATATGCTTAGTTTTTTGTGGCGTGGATGATGACAAGGGGATTTTGGCAGCACTTTTGGTCTCGCTTTTGATGGCGGTTATAATTTTGGCTTTCCCCATTTGCACCGTATGCTTGCAGATTCAACACATGGGGAATTTTGAAATGCAGTCGCAATGACAGGTGAAATGAAAATATTGTATTTGACATGCATTTGGGCTTGAAGCTTGTCACTCTATTATTCTATAAAAGGGAAATGAGGGCTCACTTACAGAGGAGATGAAAATTCTGGCTAGGTTTTGGGTGGAATGTATATGGGTATATTGATAGGAATAGAATAGATAGTTAGTTTTGAGCCTATGTGTAAACTTATGCAATTATCTTAAATTTTTCTACAGATATGACTCATAAATACAAGTACACATATAATTCTAATACATTTCTCTCCTTCTGCAAGTTCAAGTGAATTTTGAATGAAATATTAATGGTATTTCTATTCTTCTTTGAACATTTGTTAGAATGTATGTCTCAGTTTCTATTTTGGTTCTAGCAATCAATTAAAATACTGAAATGGGGTCATCAATTTACATTTATTTGCAAAGGATTTGATAAGCAATAACGTATCAGAAGATTGAGCTCCATGATGCAAAGTTATTATGAGAGTAGTCCATTTCATTAAACTCTTAGGTCATTTCTGTTTTACTGGTTCTTGTATGTGTGACTCCATTTGCCTGATAAATAGAGCACTAATCTATTCCTTAATGATTTACCTAAAGGGTTAATTAGGAAATTGTTAAATGACCACCCTAAAGTCAGGATTTAAATTCATCTAGAATTCATTAATCTTGGTGTCAATTCTTACTAAGGATGTCTTTATTTTAATGAATGGGTAGCAAGTTACTTAGAAACTAGCCAATTTCATAGTAACTATTGTAAAATTATCCTTTATTGAAATTGATCTATGCAAATGATGTGTTCTAAAAAGCATAACCTTAAGTGAACACACTAGGAACACCCTCCTTGGCTTCACAGAGCCTAAAGTGTATAATATCTTAGTCATTGACTAGATCTTGTTAGTTGGCCATTCATTACAAGAGTCTTGAGTATAGGAATTGGTTATTCCTTAGAGATTTCTTAGATGCAATGGAAAACACCAACAAAATGGTGATTCTACTAGGGAATGCACTCAGAAGCCCAATTGTAGATTGTCTTATCAAAGATTCATTCCAATCTTGAAATATGTTTGTAATTGGAGGTTTAAAATTATTGTGACGCCTTATTTTCCCATATGATTCACCAACAGAATGGTGACTCTGCTAGGGAGTTTTCATTCTCCAAATACACAGATACAAAATGCAGAGTCAAATGGTGATGTAGATTTGAACATTTAGTTCAAATATTGTCAAATTCTTGAACCTGGTATACAATCTGAGTGCAACAAGCATTGAAGGATCCAAACATGACTCTGTTGTGGAAGATAGCCCAGAACCTATCTTATTTGGCAAAGGAATTTTATTTGGTTTGAAGTTTTTTCCTTTAAAAGGAGGTTGTGACTTTGACTTAAAATAACTTGTTCAAGCACAAATCAATTTCTCAGATCTATCCCTAATGCTAAGAAACACTCCATAGCTGCCAACATATAAGTACTCTTGTAGAATATGAAAGAATTGTGAGAATATTACAGATAATATCATAATGAATTTCCAATGCTTGACATGAAAATGATTCCCTGGGTATGTGCAGGATCATGATGGGCCAAAAAGTGGCAATATGATGGGTATGTGTAGGGTATGTGGCTGACGACCTTTCTTTTACCCAAAATTGATGAAATGAAAAGGGTTTTTAAAGGATATTTTTAGCTTTCCACCAATATAAATTATGCTTTACTTTGAATTTAATAAATAATTTTTATTCATTTTCTATTTGAATTACGACTAAAGTCCTGATTGATAGGCTGATTGAAAAATGTCTATAGCTTTCAAAACAAGATAATATTTTTGAATTCAAACATGTGTCACATTCTATGCTTCACATACTATAGGATTAAAAAGGAAAAATTAAATTTCATGAAGTTTTGACCAAGTTAAGGTGGTTAGACATACGAGTTTTTTATATTTTTTAAAAGTTGTAATAAAAAATTCATAATTTAATTATTTAATTCGAAAAAAATTACAAACAAATATGTATCACATCCGAACATGAGTCCTCTACTTATATCTAAAATCTTATAAAAAAAATTCTCATTTTATTTTCGTTAGGGTGGTCAGACAGACACCCACTTGTTATTTTTTCACTGAAATTTAAGTACTACTGCATTCAAATTTCAAAATTTCACCAAATAGATTTTTATTTATTTTAAATAAACCTAGTAGTTTAGAAACTAAATTCAATTTTCTACACATTCTATTGCTACATATTTTTGAAATAAGATAGGTAACTTATTCAAATTTTTACGTCAAGTTGCCTAACTCTGATTTTTCTGAATTTTTTGCCACTTAAGGTCCTATTTTTTCCATGATGATCCTGGACATACCCCCCTACTAAGTGATTTAGCACTAGATTAGGGAATATTCTAGATATTTTGGAATGCTTCATATGTAAGTTGAGATTTATGCATGCCATACTGTAGATATTAAGCAACATTTGTATGGAATACTTATGCTAGGAGCTTTGGATCATATTTGTATAAGGAATTGAAATAGTGTTGTATAAATTGCATAAATATTTTAAAATTCCTTTTCAAGAACTAGGGTTGAGTTGTAAATTTGTGCCATCTGGTACAAATATGGAAAAAGGAAAACAAATCAAGCAGTCTTCGACCCATCAAGATGAATTTTGTACTGATAGGTACAGAGCTATCAGCTTTCACAATTCTATCCTAATATTGTACCACCCAAGATTAGGGATAAGATACCAAAGTTTAGTGGTGAGAAATCAAAATAAGAAAACAAACATCTACAAGAATTTGCAGATGTGATGGGTGATTATGAAATTGACTTCGAAGATGTGGTGATTAAGCTTTTTGTCCAATCATTAAAGGGAGATGAAAGAGACTGGTTCTCTTTTCTTCCCACTACCTCTATACATTGTTGGAGTGAACTTAAGGCTACTTTCATGGAGCAATTTGGTGAAAGGATCAACCCAAGTATGGCAAGGAGAAATTTCATGGAAATCTCTAAAGATAGAGAAGAGTTGGTTCCTGCCTTCAACCTTAGATTTTCCAAAGACATAAGGGAAATCCCTGAATATTTAAGACTAAATGATGTAGAGTGCTTGTTTGTATATTTAGGGGAATTTGATAGAAAAATGAGTTTCCTATTGAGGGACAAAGAAGTGGTTACATTACAACAAGCTTACGAGGAAGATGTAAATATTGAGAATAATCTTAAGTACTCAATTATGAGGATACCTACAATGACCCGTGCTACTAGCTCTAGTAGTATTTAGGCAATTCAACTAGGTCAACTATTTAATAAAAGTGTTCATCAGGAGGAGGAATCTCTAGATAGTGTACTTGCATCATTTTCAAGAGATGCAGAGCAAGAGAAAGCATCAACCTCTAGTTAGCCATGCAAGGGAGGGATGGAATTGATGTTATCTATTGGTAAATTGTATGAAATAAAGAGGCATACAAATGAGTCAGCATATGACTTGTTTTCAAGATTCTTGGATATTCTGATGGAAATTCTCATAGGGCTCAGACCTAATGAATTGATGTGTATTAACCTATTTTGTGAAGCGTACTCACCAAGATCAAGCCAATAGTCTAAAGATGTGAAGCCTCAAAGCATTGAACAAGTAGTAGATAGGATAAGTATGGTCGAAGAGGCTGAGCATGGTCATATGCATCCCATTGTTTCCCACAATGAGGATAATGCTTATCACAGTGAGGAGAACCAAATATTAAAATTAACGAGTCAACAAGAAGCATTAGTGTCTAGAAAATCAGCTATGGAATGCTATCATTTCACAGACAGTCTAGAGACATATGCACTTAGGAGTGATGAGGGTGAAGAAACATAATGCGAAATCAAGGAGGTCATATCTCCCTACTTCCTTCTAGATGCCTTAAACCATGATCATGTGTAGGAAATGCATGAAACTACACAAATGGATTCTACTGAAATCAATCATGTGTCACTCAGTAATAGGGTTACCCCTGGTGACTTCTGATAGGGCACAAGTAAGGAGTCAAAGAGGTGAAATTAAATTTGAACAATTCTTCACTTGAATATGATCCCTCTTATGAATTAGAGTTAGAATCCATGGCTTTTAGTAATGGGTATGTTAATAGCCTTGAAGGGATCCACCTTTTATGTAGTGAACAATTTTCCTCATGTGAAGAATTTTTAGAGCACAGATCAATTGTTGTAAGCACAAGTGATAAAGAGGATGGTCAATGTGCTTCTCTTTGCTCCTCAAGTGATTATACTGATTTTGGGTGCTTGGAAGACCAAGGTCAAGGGATCCTTCATGACATAGATGATGAGATACATCCAATTATGTCCAAGATATGGAAAAAATATTTATTTGATGAGCCCACATCTGAAATTGAGGGTACAAAGAATGATGTTTATTAGTGTAGAAGCAATCCTTTGTTTGAAGAAAACTTTGATGAATACTTATCAAGTATTACTAGCACATACGTTGGAAAGGGAATACACAAGTGTCAAGGGGAAAATGCATTTGAAAATGTCAGGCCTGATTTTATTATTCACCAATTAAAGGGAGAATTGAGAGACATAGATATTGTGAGGATTGTCTGCCAACATGAGGTTGAACAAGTTCCCTATGATGAGCATGTTAAAGATAATTCATGTTTGTTGGAACTTAGGGATGGTAATGTCTTAGGTGTTGAAGAGAACTATGATGACAATATTAGATGTGACATTGTTGACAATGCAGATATAGATGCATGTGATTATTTTCTTGCAACAATTAACAATGCGTTTGAGAGGAAGGTTGAATTACCACTGGCCTATGATCTACATAGCAGTAAGGGGCAGGATATGGAGGGAAAATTTCTCTTCAGTGACCAGAAGACTAATCAAATTGAATGCATGAATGCTCAAATAGTGTCATGTCATGTTGAAGAGGAGCATCATACTGATCTAGCGCGCATATTTGATCCACGTGATGAGCAATATGAAAGTACAAATAATCATTGGAATTATGCTTGTCAGTCTGAGGTTGTAGTTGATTTTCTTGCAGATGCTCTTTCCCTTCTTGATATGATTTGTGAAATTTCTTTTACCTACCAAAGATAGTGTTGATGAGAGGTATATGAAGGGAATGTATGGTTTTGTTTTCTTTTTTCCTAATCTCATTGAAGAATCCCTACATGTAAGCCATAGTGTTTATGAGGTTTTTAGATTCTATGAACAAATTGGGTGTGATATTGCACCTCATTATGGTGCAAAATATGAGAGTTTTTTTTATTCAGTACAATTTGATGAATCCATGATGGGAAAGGATGACTTTAGCAGTGTTATTTCAAGTGTTATGGGAAATACTGATTGGGATGATGCTAGATGCTTGGAATTGCACAACATTCATGATAATCCACTGCTAGTGAAACAAGCTAAGGTGTTTGACAAAGGAAATAATAATCCCTTTAAAGGGTGATCCCACAATAGTAGTTTACAATTTTTGGCCAAACTCGACACTAAAATAATTTTTTTTAACTACATCTTCACTTTCGAGCACCTATAGTGGCTAAATCATGAGGAATTTGAAGATGATGCAAACTAGAGTTTCATGAATTTTTTTCTATAGATTCTAAATATATTTTTTTCAAAATTTTTGGAATCAGAATGCACTTCTTTTTCCATCTCCCTTGAAAACTAGTTTTTTTCAGAAAACAACATTTTTAAAAAGTGATGCTCACCGTATAACACATAACTTTTTTTCATGAAGGATAAAATTCTAATTCTTTCTAATTTAGATTCATAACTCTGATATCTAGTGCTTCCACTTGGTTAGATAGTTTTTTATTGAATATTTTTTCTTTAATCAAGTTCAAATTCAAACCAATTATAATTCAGACATAGCGCAACCGTATAACACATAACTTTTTTTGTATGTATCTAAATTCAATTTTTTTTTCTTTGTTGGATCAAGGACTTCAATATCTGGTGAACTAATATTTTTAATTTTTTTCTTTTAATAATCTGCTATTTTTCCACATGTATAGAATAGAGAGCTTGATTTTTGGTGAAAATCCTACATTCACGAGAAATTAAAAAATTACAATTATTAAATTAAATTTATTTAAAATTATAATTTTTGGGAAGCTTATAATAAGGACTACATACTTATAAAAATAATTTTTAAATGAATTCATTTGATCCTCCAAAAGGTAAATCAAAAGTGGTTTTTTATCAGAATTTTGATAGGTGTAAAGGAGACTCCGTTATAGGTATGGTTTAAAACTAGCGGGGTTTTATCCAAGGGGGTTTGATTTAAGGTAGTTTTATCAAACCCTCTTCAATTGGAATTCTTTAAATGGAACCTTTTATGGCTTAAATCATTATATTTTCTAAAAATATGTGATTTCAGCAAAAATTAGTTCCTCCCAGAAATTGTAAACGAGCTTTGTGGGATCACCAATTTTGGGGGGGCATGAGCCTCCAGTCTAAGGACTGAAGCCAAGGCTTCATATGAGGCTTCTAAAATGGACTACAATGTAATCTTTATAAATAGTGTACATATAGGGTTTAGGTTGCTTGTTTCTAGTTGTGTCTGCTTGCCTTGTCTAGGTAAGCTTTTCTTTTGGTTTTCTACCTTGGTCTCCTTCACCCGAGATCTATTTTTCACCATACCCACTAGGGTTATGCATCCCTGAGCATGAGCCACTGTTGGAGCTTCTAAAATTCTGGTGAATTTTCTCATTCTCCTTGGATCCATTTTTCTTGTTGAATAAACCCTTGTCCCCATTTGTGAGTAGGGTTTATCCTCTTGAGATTTTAGTTTTTCTAATTTGGTGTTGACTAGTTTTCCTAGTTCCCAGTCCTCTAAGTCACTTTTCAAGCCATTATTTGTATCTGTTTACCAGCCCCCTTTGGTTAGACTATCGGTCATTCAACATGCACACCGATGTCACCAATTTCCTAAGTCAGGGTTTTAATTTTGTTGAGGACTTAAGCTTAAGTCATTAGTCTGAAAGGGGTCATGTCACCAGTAGCTTAGCCAAAGTCTTTCATTAAATGCTAACTATGTGGTATGAAGGTTTTTGAGATTTGAGGATATTGGAGAAGATCTTGATCGTACCCTGCTAGCTCGCAAACTTAAGGTGTTGGCTAGTTATTTAGTGCAAGGTTATTGATATGCGAATGTGTGTCCCATATGGAATGTGGGGCCCAACCTCCTCTATTGAGATTTTTTCCCATGGTTTTAGACAAATGGTTGAGATCAAAGGCTAGAGTGAATCTTTACCATTCCCTGCTAGCTCGCGGGAGGAAAATGGAGGCTGGTTAAAAGTCACGGTGTCAGCAAGATTGAGACACATGGCTCCAACCTTTCAGTTTGGAAGATGTAAGGGGCCCGATGATAGGGTAATTAGTGTCCAAGATGGATTAATATTATTGGTCAGAGAAAGGTCAACGATGCTTCACTAGTTTTCAAACCCAGTCAGCCCGAGATAAACTGTTCGATTTGCTAACTCTTAAGCAGACCAGCAAGCAATATTCAAAGTTTACAAAAGGAACATGGTAGTCGTTCTCATCTGTAATTAGTGAAGCATTGATGAATTATTCCTTGGTTGTGTGATCAAGTTGATCTCAATCCGTGTGGGGATCTAATTGTTGGAAATCATGAAGGGTGATCCACAGATTCCCATGCAGCTCAAATCAAATGGTCGTAGTACACATGCCACCAAATTTCCATGTCTATACATGTTTTTTTACCAAACATTGATGATGGTTTCCATTGCCTCAAACGATAAATATAGGAGGAATTAACTACTAATTGTATCATTGATTTTTAGTGGTTAGCAAATTCTCTGAGTCAAGTCAAATCAAGTTCGAGTGCTTGTCTAACAGAGAAAATGAGTAAGCCAGTGAGAAGGTTTTCTCGTTTGAGTTCTCAAAATCTCAACTTGCAATTCATGAAGGTGCTATCGTCGACAAGCCCAGGCTTGTGCCCACCAGGTGCAGCAGAAGATTGCAATTCCAAGATGTTGTTGCTCATCTGATAGATGACAAAGGCAAGTAGCCAGTGCATTTTGTTACTGGTGTCGACATGAAAATAAGGTATGGGCGTGGCTCCTTTGGGCATCAAAACTCACCCATTGATTTTATAGAACGCCAGTCCGATAGCAAGATTGAGACATACCAAAATTATCAAGAATATCTCTTGACCCTGGGAAAAACTTTGGCCCTGAGAGTGAGGAGATTACATCTATCCCTCCACTAGCTATTAAGACTCCAAGTAGATGAATTGGAATTGTGATGCACTTGGGCGAGGATGAGGTGGAGGCTGAGGTTTCATCTCCCTCTCTAGGAATGACTCAGAGCGGATGTGTGTATCGGGATTTGGGTATTGGTAAAGGAAAGGTGGCTGGTCGGTAAGGAATTTCCATGTGGGATGGAAATATTTTTATTCTAATTTGTTGCTATGGCAGGTAGTTTCTTCTCCAGCGTACGTGACAGTTACATTTTGGGTTTGGTGTTCAATGTGTGCCCTCGTGGCAATATAGATGCCTAGTTTGTGGTGGCGCAGATGTCAACAAGGGGATTTTTGTGCTACTTTTGGTCTCCCTTTTGATGGTGGTTATAATTTTGGCTTTCCCCATTTGCACCGTGTACTTGCAGATTCAACACATGGGGAATTTTGAAATGCAGTTGAAATGATAGGTGAAATGAAAATGTTGTATTTGACATGCATTTGGGCCTGAAACTTGTTGCTCCCTTATTCTATAAAAGGGAAACCACGGCTCACTTGCAGGGGAGATGAAAATTATGGCTAGGTTTTGGGTCGAATTTGTATGGGTATAATGATAGGAATATAATAGATAGCCAGTTTTGAGCCTATGAATAAAATTAAGCAATTATCTTAAATTGTTCCACATATATGACTCATAAATACAAGTACACATATAATTATGATACATTTCTCTCCTTCTGCAAGGTCAAGTGAATTTTGAATGAAATATTAATGGTATATCTATTTTGCTTTGAACGTTTGTTCAAATGTATGTATCAATTTTTGTTTTGATTCAAGCAATCAATTAAAATACTTAAATGGGTCATCAATTTACATTTATTTGCAAAGGATTTGATAAGTAGTAACATATCAGAAGATTGAGCTCCAAGATACAAAGTTATTATGAGAGTAGTCCATTCCATTAAATTTTTGTGTCATTTATGTTTTGTTGGTTCTTGTATGTGTGACTCCATTTTCCCAATAAATAGAGCACTGATATATTCCTTAATGATTCACCTAAAGGGTTAATTAGGAAATTGTTAAATGACCAACCTAAAGTTGGGATTTAAATTCATTTAGAATTCATTAATCTTGATGCCAATTCTTACTAACAATGTCTTTATTTTGATGAATGGGTAGCAAGTTACTTAGAAACTAACCAATTTCACAGTAGTTGTTGCAAAATTATCCTTCATTCAAATTGATCTGTGCAAATGATGTGTTCTACAAAGCATAACCTTAAGTGAACAAACTTAGTAACACCCTCCTTGGTTTCACAGAGCCTAAAGTGTAAAAGATCTTAGTTATTGACTAGATCTTGTTAGTTGGCCATTCATTACAAGAGTGTTCAGTATAGGAATTGGTTATTCCTTAGAGATTTCTTAGGTGCAGTGGAAAACACCAATAGTTTTCAAGCCCTTTGAAGATGCCATTGACATTACTTCAAAATTGCAAGATCAATAATTAGGTGATTTAATATCATTCGCATGTTATTAATTTATCTCTCTTTTTCATTTCATTATCTTTTCAAGGGTTTAATTACCAAAAGCAGGGTTTCACTAAGGCAAACCCCTATCACTAACCCTAATCATTTTCCCCCTTTTGCTTGTGTATTTGTAGCCTTTTGTTTGCATATTTGATAGGTTATAAGATGTTGAGGATTTATTTTCATGTCAACTAGGTACTTCAATTCAACATAAGTCAAATTGAAGCTTGGAGAGACTTATTTGTCCGTTTTATGTAGATTAGACTTTGACAACCTGGCAAGTAGACATTCCCAGATGTGGTGTTGCAGAGTTGTCTCCTTGTTTTTCAAAAATTTGGGAGAGGAATGATTTTCCACATGTGGTGAATGAGTCCCTACCTTACAACTGGAAACTTGAGTTTTGTCAGATTTCAGATCCCGATAGACATAAATCAGCTCCCAATAGTTTTTCATCAATATGAGGACTAATTCGCCACCTTGGGTGAATGAGTTCCACTGTGAAAAATCAATAAAATTCGTCATCATTCTAGATGCTATAGAAAACTTATATTTCATCCAGGTGCACTCATATTTACCTTTTTACCTTTTGTTCTGCATAATTTCTTCATTTTCATAGTTATTTGCATATCACAATGTGTTTTCAAACATAGTTTCAATTGCACTTTTGCATTCATTTTAGTTCATTTTAATCAGTCAATTGTATTTAGTCAAGTTCACTTACATAATATCACATAGTACACATCCTAATTTGAGTGTTACATAAGCATTTTTGACCTAAATCTCTCTCCTTTTAGGTGAAAACCCCTAGAAGTGTAAGAGCAAGCATTTAGGTTCCCAAAATCTATGTCACAGGGTCATCTAGTTATGTGCTTCATGTTTCATCTACACATTTCCTTGATTCCAAAATATATTGATGTATACCAACATGTGAATTATTTTAGATCACATTGGAATATGTAATAAGTTTGTTATTTTCTTCTCTATCTTTTGGATAGGACTGCATGATGCCTTGGTGGCTGACTTGTTGAATTAATTGTTTATCTTCTTCCTTGTCAACCTAATTAAAGTTTTAAAGAGTTGTGATGGATATAAAAGCAATAAAATATTGGATGCAACAAGATGGATAGGGGTACAAGTGAAAATAAGTGTAAATGTGGATGTATTGAGTATACAATAGAGATAGTGCTAAAGTGTGTAGAATAAAAAGATTAAATATGCTTTAATACCTTAGTCAACAGAGTGAATTTTTGACAAATATTGTAATCTCTTACAAACTTTATGTATCCTACTCTTAGATAGTGAATCTCATTATGTAATCTATATCTTTCCCCTGGAGTTGTATTTTCTTTAGTTTTGAAAGTCCTTTGTATCTTTCTCTAAGGTAGTGTTCCTTCGTTTGCAAGTCATTTTTGGTAGTGAGTCTTTATATTATGAGTTAACTCTCATAGTGGTTTTTCCCTCATTGGGGTTTCCGTGTAAAACTGGTGTCTCCTTGTTCATGTGTATTTTCTTTGTTTCTTACTTATTTTTGTTGATCAGATTAAGGATAGAATTGCTATATATTTCATTGCTAAAGATTTCCAATCTTGATGAGGGTTTAACTTCGTATATCTTCTTAAGGGTTTTGGTTGAGTTAAGGAGCTTTTATTTTGATAAAATGTTTCTAAACTATTTTAGAAAGGTTTAAGTTTTTGATAAGAGTGATTCACCACCCCTCTCAGTTTCTAGGTGTGTTCAACAACTACAATGTAGAGAAGGAGTATATATGGAGAAGTAATGAAGATTGTAGTAGAAGTAATTGGATTAGATATTATAAAGTAGTGTATATATTTTATGAGGATGAATTGTTAATAGAGAAAGAGAATTATATGAAGATTAGGTTTTGTGTGATGGACTTAGGTCAATCCTAAGATTTTTCAATAGAAGTTAAACAATTTCTAGAGGGTGTAGCACAAGTGAAGCATGTTTGGAAATGATGAAAGGGGACTATGGATTGTTAAAAGAGAGGAAGGAAAATTTAAAGAATGAACATAAAGGTGGAATAATAGAATAATATTTAAATATATTTCACATTTGGGAGGATAAAATATATTTTTGATTGGGGTAGGAATGATAATGGACAAGGTACAAGGAAAGAGCTAAATGATATTTTCTATGATAGAGGAAATGAATGGTAGTATAAAGGTTAGAAAGGAAAGATGAAGTAGAAATTAAACATAAGGTTGGTGTAAACTTAGTAAAGAAGATTCTGGAAATGGATACAGAGAAAAGACAATATTAGAGATGCAAAGGTATATAAGTATGTAAGAAAGATTATCAATATGAAAAAAATATTTTGGGTGGAATTGATCTATAAAATAAACTAAATGTAGGAATAACATATTTTTTTGATGTTTGTTTCTTAGGTTTCTAGCTTAAGTGCCTTGGTACTTTCTGGGTCTATGAGACCTTTTGTTTATTTTGGTTACAGTTCTATTTTTTGGTCTTTATCACTCGTAGTTTTTCGTAGTTCATTTGCCATTTGGAATTTTGTTGTTTCATCCTATGTTGGTATTTTGGTGTGTGGTGTTAGTTTGTAATTTAGGTTTTTTTGTTATGTGTTGGTAGTTCTACTGGCCGTTTGGCTTTATGGTTGTTCTCTATTTGGGTTCATGGACCCTTTCCCCTGATTTTGTAATAAAAAATATATTTCATTGATGTGAATAGGGAATATGAAAAGGATAATTATAAGTAAGAAATAATGTAGAACAATATGCATTACAAGATGGGATAACTAGTAGATGTGTGAAAAACTAGAAGATGTTGTAGAAGGATAATATCTCAAGAAAGCTAACTAAAGTTCTATTTAAGGTGAATTGATAAAAGAAAAAATTGTTGATATGTACTAAAATATTATGATAGATAAATACAAGGGGTATATGTAGGTATAAGATGATATGGTTGTGATATTTTTAAAGGAAGATAAAAAAAACTTATAAGTGGATATTACTGGGATAGTTGTAGATAGTGAAAAATTGGAGAATAATAGAAGTTGGAATCTTGTAGTGATTTGTTTTGGCCCTGGAAAGAAAACAAGAATCATGTATGTGAATATTTAAGAATTCTATAGTGTGAGAATGAAGAGGAGTTTGAAGTTTCATGATAAAGGAAGGTGAAGAGAAAAATATGATAGAGGGTGGCATGAGATGGTATTAATTAAGATAGATAATGCTTGAAAGCTATGGAATGAAGATAGTAAATTGGTGGCATATAACTAGTAGAGTAATGTGGAATATGAATTAATATGTGGGAAAATATAATGTGAATTTTAATCCTAAAAGAATTATTTCTGAGCATTATTCTCACAAATCATCTACCCTAAAAATTTGATGTAGGGGCATCCTATTGGTTTATAGGTTCTTAGATATCATGTGTTCAAAGAAGAATTAATTCTAATAGGATACATATATGTTAGATAAAATTAAATCATGATTGTGACTACTATATATGTGTGTTTGACTTTTCTTTTGAACCTTTATTGGATTGATACACTTGCATTGTTTACTATTCATGACTTACACAAATGACGCAGCCATGGTAGGAGGGTTCTCAGAGAGAACAATCCAGACCATGCAAAAAGAGTAGCACAATGAAAGCAACACCAAATATAGAGGAAAATGCAGATGAAAATATTCTCATTAATGATTAACTCAGTTACATTCAGCCAACAACATCTGGGTTTCCAGATTCAGCTCACAGGCCTAATAAAACATGCTCAGGATTCCAACATGCTCCTATATGTGAGCAAAATATTACATATCAAGTCTATATTCTCTCAATCTAAATCCTCTACTTCACTCTCCCTATCCTAATGATCGATTACAAGCTTTATAACATATCCAAAATTTTGGAAACATCCATGTCGACCAAAGATCATCACATTCTACATTGAAAGAAAATGTAACATGCGCATGAATAGGTTAGCCTCAAATTTGAATTACTCTCCAAAAGGTGTGTAAGATGAAGTGTGGACCAAAACTAAATGTTGGGGACACTCCATGGAATAATTAAAATCACACCATTAAGATCCTCAAGTCACGGGGATGGTCCGCAACAATCGAACTGGCCGAAAAAATTGAAATTATTCCAGTGTCAATTCAAGAAATTGTCAAGAATTCTAGAAGCGATAACTTGTCGAAAAAGGATCCAATCACACCCAAATCTTGGAACAAGGAAAATGAAAATTTACATGATGTACACAAAATTCCACTGGGTTTGGTGAGCAATGATGACAAATCCACCAGCATGAACTGAGCAAGAACAAAACAAGAAAAAAAACTAAAAGAAAATATTTTTGGTTGATGCAAGATTTCCAAGAACCAAGGATGCTCCTGCATCAAACATTTGGGGTTAATGAAAACTGAGTCCCTCACTTATCTGTAGCCAAAGGAAAACCAAAACGGTCAACCTTAGCTTGATAAATCCAAGAAGAATCCTCAACTGGTCAACCTTTCCACTTCACAAGATATTCTAGTATGTGCAAGATCATCATGGAAAAAATAGGCCCTTAAGAGGCAAAAAAATCAGAAAAAATTAGTGTTAGGCAACTTGACATAAAAATTTGAATAAGTTATCTATATTATTTCAAAAATATGTAAGAATAGAATCTATAGAAAATTTAATGTAGTTTCTAAACTACTAGGTTTGTTTAAAAAATAAAAAAAAACTATTTGGTCAAAATTTGAAATTTCAATGCAGTAGTACTTAAATTTCATGGAAAAATAAGAAGTAGGTGTCTGTCTCACCAGAAACTTGTATGTCTTACCACCTTAACTTGGTCAAAACTTCATGAAATTCATTTTTTATTTTTTGAATATTATAGTATGTGAAGCATAGAATGTGATGCATGTTTTTGGATTCAAAAACTATGATATCAGTTGAAAGCTATAGATGTTTTTCAATTAGTCTATCAATCAGGACTTTAGTCGTAATTTGAATAGAAAATAAATAATAATTACTTATTAAATTCAAAGTAAAGCATAATTTATATTGGTGGAAAGCTGAGAATCTCCTTAAAAAATCCTTTTCATTTCATCAATTTTGGGTAAAAAAATAGTCATCGGCCACATACACATCATATTGCCACTTTTTGTCCCATCATGATCCTGCACATACCCATTCTTTGTATTATCTTCCATGAATCTTCCTCCCATCTCTGATATCCAAAATCTCTTCAATCTCATCTAACTGCTGTTTAGGAAACTGACTCTCCAATTCCGCTCTACTCTCTTCACTGAATTCTACTTCGTGATACTGATATAAATCTGCAATGTTGAATATAAGTGATATACCCATACCATCCAATAACTCTACTTCATATGCATTTACTGAAACAAATTTCCTCAAAATATTACAAGGTCCAAACTTCCTCATCTTCAACTTGTTTTATGTGCCAATTGGAAATCTCTCCTTCCTCAAATACACCATCACTTCATCTCCAACTTCAAATTCCTTATGCCTCCTCTTCCCATCAACTTTCTCCTTATACTTATGGTTCATGTCTTCCAATTGTTGTTTCACTTGACTATGCAACTTCTTCATGTGTTTTACAAATTCTTCTACTTTTGCACTCCTCTTGTCTTCTATATTGATGTCTCTCAGCTCTGATATACCTCTAGGATGAACTCTGGTAACAATCTCAAAAGGTGCCTTTCATGTACTCATTGTTATAAGAAAAATTTGCTTGTGCAAGGGCTAAATCCCAACTTCCAGCCTTCTCTCCAACCAAGCATCTCAACAAATTTCCTAAACTCCTATTTACTAGTTTTGTCTGTCCATCAGTCTATGGGTGAAACTTGGAACTGAACTTCAAATCCATCTTCAACTTCTTCTAAAGTGTCCTCCAAAAGTAACCAACAAATTTTACATCTCTATTTGAAACAATACTTCTAGACCTGTAATCCATGCAATCTAACCACTTCTTTGAAAAACAATTCTACTACATGTACTGCATCTATTGTCTTCTTACAAGGTATGAAATGTGTCATCTTAAAAAATCTATCTACCACCATAAATACAGAATCATTACCTCTTTGTCTCTTCGACAAACCAAGAATGAAATCCATACTAATATCTTCCCAAGGTCTCTTTAGAACTGTCAAAGGCTTATACAATCCAACATTCTGACTACTCCCTTTTGCAGGTTGAAAAAATCTGCAACTCTACACAAATCTCTTAACATCCTTATGAATCTATGGCCAAAAGTAATTTTCACTCACCAATGCCATTGTCTTATCAACCCCAAAGTGTCATGACATTCCTCCACTATGCTTCTCCTCCACCAAGTTATCCCTCATTGAAATCTGGGGTACACAACTGATTACCTTTGAACAACATATCCTCTTGAATGAAATAATCCAACCATTGGCTTCTATCTTCTGAAAATGGTTCTTTGCAAGCTCTCCAAGGTTCTACAAAATTTGGGTCTTCCTCATACAAGTTCTTCAATTCATCAAAGCCTAATACCTCCCCTCTCATCTTTGTCAGTAAATTCCTTCTCCTAATCAAAGCATTAACAACTCTATTTGACTTTCCACTCCTATGTTTCAAAACAAAAGTATAACTCTGCAAGAACTCTACCCATCTCATGTGTCTCTGATTCAACTTATGCTCACCGTTCAAATATTGCAATGACTGATGATTTGTATACAACACAAACTCCTTAGGCAACACACAATATCTCCACTTCTTCAAGGCTTGAAAAATGGCATAAAATTCTTGATCATACATTGAATATCTTCTTGTAGCATCATTCAACTTCTTATTGAAATAAGCTACAGGTCTTCCCTCTTGACTTAACACTACTCCAATTGCATTTCCACTTGCATCATAGTCTACTTGAAATACCTTATTGAAATACAATAAAGCCAACATAGGCTACTCAGTCACCTTCTACTTTAACAATTCAAAACTTCAGTTTGCTCCAAATGTCCATCTAAAATCCTTCCTATCTCCTCTCATTGTTTTTGTCATAGGACTACAAATAGAACTGAAATTCATAATGATTTTTTTGTAGAAACTAGCCAATCCATGAAATTATCTCACCTCCCCAATGTTATCTGGTGTAGGCCACTCAACAATCACTCTTACCTTATCAGGATCCATCTTGAATCCATCCATATATATCATAAATCCTAGATATACCAACTCCTCCTTCATGAAACTACACTTCTTAATGTTTATCAACAATTGGTCCTCTCTCAACCTTTGCAAAACTTGTCTTATGTGCAACAAATGTTCTTGTCTACTCTTATTGAAAATCAAAATTTCATCTAGGTACACAATCACAAACTTACCCAAAAATTTCTTCAATACTTCATTCATCAGCCTCATGAAAGTACTCGGTGCATTTGTCAATCCAAAAGGCGTAACCAACCATTCATACAATCCTTCATTTGTCTTGAATGTTGTTTTTGACTCATCCCCTTCTCTGATTATGATATGATGATATCCACTTTTTAAATCTATCTTTGTAAAGTACTTAGCTCCACTCAAACAATCCATAATGTCATCCATCGGGGG
This sequence comes from Sequoia sempervirens, assembly GCA_007258455.2. Taxonomy (NCBI): domain Eukaryota; kingdom Viridiplantae; phylum Streptophyta; class Pinopsida; order Cupressales; family Cupressaceae; genus Sequoia; species Sequoia sempervirens. Next base: position 117,363,082 of record VDFB02270651.1, read on the forward strand.
AAAAGGAAACCTATACTTCACCGTAATCTTGTTTATGGCTCTAGAATTTGTACACATTCTCCATTCTCCATCCTTTTTAGGTGCAAGCATAGTAAGTATTGCACATGGACTAAAACTTTCTCTGATCAAACCCTTCTTCAACAATTCTTGTACTTGTCTATTCAACTCTTTATTCTCTGTCAGTGTCATCCGGTGTGTTGCTTTATTAGGAAAACTAGCTCCAGGAATCAGATCCATACAATGACTAATACTCCTCATAGGTGGCAATCCATCAGGTACATTATTTGAAATGATCTCATATTCTGTCAGTATCTCTTTTATCTCTTCCAGGTGTTCTTCCAAAAGCTTCAAATCTTTAGTCTTCTTAGGAACTAATGCATAACACACATTCCCATGTCTTAATCCATCAAGGAATCTTCTTCCATCAACTAGAAAAACCCTAGCATTTGGGTATGTGCAGGATCATCATGGAAAAAACATGCCCTTAAGTGGCAAAAATTCACAAAAATCAGAGTTAAGCAACTTGACATAAAAATTTGAAGAAGTTATCTATATTATTTTAAAAATATGTAAGAATAGAATTTGTAGCAAATTTAATGTAGTTTCTAAACTACTAGGTTTGTTTTAAAAAAGAAAAATCTATTTGGTGAAAATTTGAAATTTCAATGCAATAGTAGTTAAATTTCAGGGAAAAAATAAGAAGTAGGTGTCTGTTTGACCACCCTAACCAAAATAAAATTATAATATTTTTAATAAGATTTTAGATATAAGTAGAGGACTCATGTCCCGGTGTGATGCATATTTTTTTATAATTTTTTTCCAAGTAAATAATTAATTATGAATTTTTTATTACAAATTTTAAAAAATTTAAAAACTTATATGTATGACCACCTTAACTTGGTCAAAACTTCATGGAATTCAAATTTTCTTTTTTTAATCCTATAGTATGTGAAGCATAGAATGCGACACATGTTTTGAATTCAAAAAATGTGATACCATTTGAAAGATATAGATGTTTTTCAATCAGCCTATCAACTAGGACTTTAGTCATATTTCAAATAGAAAATGAATAATAATTACTTATTAAATTCAAAGTAAAGCATAATTTATATTGGTGGAAAGCTGAGAATCTCCTTTAAAAACACTTTTCATTTCATCAATTTATGGTTAAAAAAAGTCATCAGCCACATATCCATCATATTGCCACTTTTTTGCCCATCATGATCCTGCACATACCCATTCATACAAACTTCAACTGTAGGAACATCTTCCAATGGAAAAAAAATTTGCTTCATCCCATTAGCAACATTGGTATTGTTAGCTCTAATGATTTGCACCCAGGCTGAGATTAAATATAGCAAATCATGAGCAACATGGGAACTTTTCTAGGACTGTGGGTGACCCTTTAATAGAAAATTACCTCCAGAAAAGTTGGATCTTGTTGAATTTACCTGAAACTACTTGTATTTTTGAGAAAAGGGTAAGAAAATGACCACACTGAAATAAAACAAAAACTCTGATACTAAAGGTGAAATACCTAAACTGACCAAAAGCATGCAAACTCGATTATATTTGCACTTTCAGTTAATAGTTTGAAAGAGAATTCACACAACTAATCTCTGTATATGAATATCTACTTGCACATCAGGTACTTTTGAGAATATAGGAAAAGAAATACAAGGAAAGCATAAATTTCACAAGTATTTTATTAATTTCAATGGCATGTACTCTGACAAAGCAAGCAATGAGAAAGTAAGCTATATGAATACTATTAAACTTCAAAAGGAACTCACAGTTTGCATGATTGCATAAAATACAAAATGATACTGAGTTCTGATGATGAACAATCTCCAAAAATCTGTCTATTATCAACTGCTTCTAAAATAAGTTACAAAGCATTATTTTCTTCAATGGACTCACAAGAGTCACAGAGCAAAAAAATACAAGTTAGAACTACTTCACAAATGAGTAGTGAAGTCAATATATGCTTACTCAAAATAGTTCCTCCAAAATAGGAACTAGAAAACCCCATGAATTCGTATGTCTCAATAAAGCCTTAAAAATAGGCCTCAAATTCTCTCAAAAATAACTCCAATATATTGAAAAAGGTCAAACTGACCATGACCAAGATGATGGAAAAGGATACTGCACTTAAAAACTCTCATGTGTTCCCAAGAGGATAAAAAATCTCTCCTATATTCCCTCTTTATGTCTGCAAACCTCCTTTAACCACCCTATATGCCCTCAAAACATGAATATTTTTAATAAAGCCTACAAAAGTGCAAAAGATACGCATCTTGCACCCTTGCTTTGTATTAAAGTAGCTACATGAATTAATGATTTATAATATTACCACTAAGTCAATGTGCTTTACATTTAATTTCAAATATCAAAAGATCATAGTTGATCTTTAAAAGAAAATAGGGTGAAAATATGAACCAAAGTTTACATGACATGCAAGATATTAGGCACAAGACTCCAAAACCCAACCCACGACATGCATTAATTGGTGCATTTTTTTTTTAAACAAAGTGATAAAATGCCAAAAAAATTGATCGACCAGCAATTAGGTCAAGGAAACCCTAAAGGGAAAAAACCCAAAAGAAACTTACTCATTCTTTCATTTCACATTCCTCTTCACTAGAGCACCACCATGCCTCATGCACAAGTTAAGATTTCTGAAGCTGGAGATCAAAGATTCTTTACTTAGACTAAATTGAGTAAGTTTTATTTGGTGCAGACATTGTATCATTTTAATCAACTATAAATGGCTCTTGTTTCAAGCAATGTTTTCTATTTTTAACTGATGATTGCCACAACTAGATCTCTGTTGCAAAATTTTCCACTACATTCTTTGATTTTGGTATCATTGCATTTTGATTTTCCTTTGTATAGATATGCATTCTTTGTTTTTATGGATATATTAAGGATTTCGATATGAAATAAAATCCTCTCTATAGACACAATGCTATGGTAGTATACTTTATTTTGTTCATTTTGTTCCTAACATTTATGTTTTCCCTAAAATAAATGAAGGAGAGTCTCACCTCTAGGCATGATAAAATCTTGCAAGATTACAGTATAACTGAGAGAGGGAAGATTACTATTTCAGTAAATATTGTCTTGCGAAGAAATATATTCTTGCAAAAAACTCAAAACCCTTGCATAGTACAAGTATCATTCTAGGGTTTGATATATTTTTCCAACTCTTTAAATTTTTGGGTATATATGTAAACCCGCACCACTATTATGAATGGAAACACTACACATTTTCCAAGTATGATTGTGATGTTGCAGCCATATTTCTCCTAAATCCATATCATTTGCTATTATCTTCTTTTGTATGTGATTACTTTCAATCTTGTAGTTTGACATGTATCTCAACAGCCAAGGCCTTACTTGTGACCTTTGTTTTCCCTAGCAAATTCATGTTGTTATGTGAGAGAAACATATAATTACTGTATGACCAAATGTCGCTGCATAGTAAGGGTAAGCTTTCAAAACACTATACATCTTTAAAATGTGTTGAGACTTGTGTTCTTCATTTTTATTGCAACATGAAGCTTTATCCACTATAGCATGAACATTGTTCATTCATAAAATTGTACCCATAACTTATAAGAAGGATTGTGCAACTAAGACCTTTCAATTATAACTTGAACCTTTATATCAAAGATTTTCCCTGAAACTTGATATTGCATTATTATTTACGTGGTTTTAAAAGCCATGAGCTTTTTGCACTTTCAACTCAATTGTAATGGTATGCTTCTTTTGTCTAAAATCATGATGATAAAGCAACAAGTTGTCCTATTATGGGAACATATATTCTATTACTAAACATTTGATTGCCTTGTTGTAGCCAATGGCTCTTCACAGCCTATAAATCATCGCAAACAAATTAATAACTATTATAGCTTCTTGTGAATTTATTATGCCTGTTATGATTTTCAATAGGTTTTCACTAACCTCTCCTTCATAAGCTAAGGACAATGTTGTAGTTATGAATCTGCTTTGTGTACTTAGTTGAGATTAACTTTTAACCTCGCTGCTCCAGACCCTTAATGTAATCAAACAACAGTTATATTATGATAGGCCCCATGTACATACAAAAAATAAAATTGTTACTAACTAATCCTCTTCCACAGAGTGCCTTCAATTTTCTGATGTTAAAACAGCTGTGACTCTCATGTATATTTGCTTGCATTTGCATTATATCTCATATAACTTATGTTCCCCTATCATGATCTTATTCAAGGATGATTTTCATGTATTTTGTTATTACAATATGCAAGTTTCTTTACTTAACTATCATGGCATACCTTCCATGAGTGTATGATATTTGCCAGGTTAAAGTTATCATAACTCTCTTTTTTCTTTCCTCTAGCAGATTTCAAACTGTTTGTATCCCCATGGTGCATTCTCTATATTGAAATGCTCTAGATTCTTGTACCTTTAAGCCACTAATGAGCATATTTTCTTTACATGGTTTCATGATTATATTGTTCTTAGATAAAATATGCAGATCTTTTGGATTTCACTATCTCTTTTAATAAGCATTTTGAACATAAAAATTTCATTTGCTTTTTCTATCATGCCCCTTATGCATTTACTGTTGATTCCTTCAACAATTTGAAGATGCAGCTTGACATTAAAACTTTCCTTTGTATGATGAATAGCACAATCATCTAATATTGAAGTCTATTTTCCATGAATAGGTTAAATCACCAGTCCTTTTCCTGAGACACACTAACTTTAAATCTCTTTTTGCTTGCTATATTTTAACTCACAATCATATTTGTTATTGTCAGGACTATTTCCATATCATGAATTTCTATCACCATTATAGAAGTAATGCAATTCTTTTGTGGATGTGAATCCCCTGTAGGAAAGAGCAACTTGTGATTGAAACCTCCATACATGTCTCAACCCTATGTGGTCATTTTCGCTTTTGAAAATGTTTTTCCCCAATACGTTCTTCTAATATTGATATCTGATTTCATACTTTATGATTTCCATGAATGATTATGTATCATTGTTAAAAGCATGTCAATAAGCACACTGAGCTTAACCCTTGTGGGAGCCACGTTTCGTCCCACATGCTAAAACTTGATAAATTAAGAACATTGATTTCCTTGTGTCTGCACATGGAACAAATAGTTAGAAAAATAAAACATGTGAATATGTTTGGAGGCTTACCGATTCCTTTTCTATCTTTTCTAATGCATGTAAAGGATAGTCTATACATTGATGGATGAATTTGTATGTAGTGTTAGAGACCGTCATTGTTTAGATCTTTTCTCTAGAACCTATTACAACTCTTTCAAATTCAGGACATGGAAACAGAGAGTTGCAGAGGACACAAAACAACTTGGAGCTGAGGATCATGTAGGACAATAGACTTAGACCAGTCATCAGGAAATGACTAGCCTCTTTCTCTATATATGCATCTTCTATTCTTACAATCCATTTGTGTATACATATTGCATTTTATCTACATTTGACAAGCTATATCTCATGGCTTGTGTAAGATATATTTGAACTTTTGAATCAATAAAGATTTTTCTTTTAGCAATGTTTTTATAAATATTTTCAATATTGTATACATCTATAAAAACATAGCAATCTATTACTGAAAGAATAATCCCTTTTATTTTTATGTTTGTACATTTGAATGCAATATGGGGAAGAATGATATGAAATGTACCATATTTTCAGTTTGCAAACACTTAAAACTCACTCATTTTGACTAGAAATAAAAATGTGCAACATGTATATATATTCTTCTTTCCATGATGAATAGCCTGTCTATCATACTTCCAAGGCCTACCCAACAAAACATGGCATATATCCATAGGCATGATATCACACAAAAATTCATCATGGTAATTTCCTATCTTCAATTTCACCAAAAATTGTTCACTTACCAGTATCTTCAACCTTTCCAACTTCAATTTAGTCACCATCTCTTCAAAAACCATGTTCTCAGAACTTCCATTGTCAACAATCGCTTTGCAACATTTTCCAGCTACCTTGCATCTAGTCCAAAACAAATTCTTTCTTTGCAATGGTTCTTTTCCCAACTAACTTTGACATAATACTCTCCTATTCACCAACACTTCTCCATCTTCTAGTTTATTAGGTGATCCAACATGATCCTCCTCAACAAAGTTTGTTCTTCTATTGTTCTTTGTCTTCTTGCTTGTCTCTCCTTGACTACATTCAAATGCTCTATGCCCTTCTCCACCATGCACTTAAAACAAGTTCCTCTGAATACTCTTTTCTCCTATCCTCTATCATCCCTTCTATAACCTTCATTTTGGTAACCACCATAACCTCCTCTTATGTAAGAGTTTCCATCACCTCTCTGGTATGAATTTTCTTTCTTACTAATATCCTTGTCCTTATTATGTTCTGGAAAATATCCTCTTCCTCCTCTAGTAAAAGTTCTTCCTCTTTGTCTTTACTCATGTCTTTTATTCAACTTCTCCTCTACTTTTAGGGCACACTGATATGCCTCTTCCACACTCTACAACTTGATCAAACTAATTTCATCTTGTATGGATGATCTCAAACCATTCATATATGGCTACTTGCTCAATATCACCCTCCAAATGTCTAGATCTAATATTCAACTTATAGAACTCCTTAGTATACTCTGTCACACTTGATTATTTCTTTTGTAAATTTTGCAACTTCTTGAATAAACTAATCTGATAGTCTGCAGGCATAAATTTTTACTTCAACTTATTCACGATCGGATCCCATGATTTTATCTTTTCTTTTCCTCTTCTTTTCCTATCTGTCTGTAAATGTTCCCACCAAAGGGATGCATGTCCTCTCAACTTTGTACAAGAAAACTTCACCTTCTTATCTTCAGTAGTACCTTCAAATTCAAAATACTTTTCCATTTCTGTTATCCAATCTAACAATACATCTGAATCCAACTTACCACTATAATTCAGTGGATTGAAATGGGGTCTTGTATTCACTTTAGTTAGGGCTCTTATGAGGGTATGTGTAGGATCATCATGGAAAAAATAGGCCCTTAAGTGGCAAAAAATTTAGAACAATCAAAGTTAAGCAACTTGACATAAAAATTTGAATAAGTTATCGAAATTATTTCAAAAATATGTAACAATATAATATGTAGCAAATTGAATGTAGTTTCTAAACTACTAGGTTTATTTTAAAAGAAAAATCTATTTGGTGAAAATTTGAAATTTCAATGAAATAGTACTTAAATTTCAGGGAAAAAATAAGTAGGTGTTTGTCTAACCACCCTAACCACAATAAAATGAAAATATTTTTTTATAGTATTTTAGATATAAGTAGAGGACTCATTTCTAGATGTGATGCATATTTTTTATAATTTTTTCCAAGCAAATAATTAATTATGAATTTTTGTTACAACTTTTAAAAATATAAAAACTCATATGTCTAACCACCTTAACTTGGTCAAAACTTCATGAAATTCAATTTTTATTTTAATTTTATAGTATACGAAGCATAGAATGTGACATATGTTTCGAATTCAAAAAATGTGATACCATTTGAAAGTTATATATGTTTTTCAATCAGCCTATCAATCAGGACTTTAGTCATAATTCAAATAAAAAATGAATAATAATTATTTATTAAATTCAAAGTAAAGAATAGTTTATATTGATGGAAAGTTGAGAATCTCCTTTAAAAACCCTTTTAGTTTCATCAATTTTGGGTAAAACAAAAGTTTTCAGCCACATGGGCCATCATATCACCTACACATTGCCACTTTTTGGTCCATCATGATCTGGCACATACCCATGAACCTCTCTTCTCCTTGATCTAAGCCAGGTTGCTCATCTCTTCCTCTTTCTTTCTGTACTTCTACTTCCTCATCACTCATATCATCAACTAGTCGACCTCTTCTCTAGGTGATTTCAATTGCATCTAATCTAGCAACAATTCCTCTTAACATCTCCATCATAGCTGGGTCTACATTTTCCATGTGCTCCATTTCTACCATTTCTTATTCCCACCATATTTACATAATTCCTCTATAGCTACAGGTCAGATCCTCAATCTACCACCCACAACAAATCTTCAACAGGACTTTGTAAACTCTGATGATCTCGCAAGGAATGAATCTAGCTCTGATACCAATCTGACACAACCGCGGTAGGAGGGTCCTCAGAGAGAACAATCCAGACCATGCAGCAAGAGTAACACAATGAAAGAAACAAAGAAGATGGAGGAAAATGCAGATGGAAATATTCTCATTAATTATTAACTTAGTTACATTCATCTGGCAACATCCAGGCTTATAGATTTGGCTCACAGGCCTGATAAAACATGCTCAGGATTCCAACATGCTCCTATATGCGAGAAAAATATTACATATCAAGTCTATATTCTATCAATCTAAATCCTCTACTTCACTCTCCCTATCCTAATGATCGATTACAAGCTTTATAACATATCCACAATTTTGGAAACATCTGCATCGGCCAAAGATCATCACATTCTCCAATGAAAGAAAATGTAACGCGCGCATGAATAGGTCAGCCTCAAATTTGAATTACTCTCCAATAGGTGTGTAAGATGAAGTGTGGAAAAAAAACTAAATGTTGGGGACACTCCATGGAACAATTAAGATCACACCATTAAGATCCTCAAGTCACAGGGACGGTCCATAACGATCGAACTACCTGAAAAGTTTAAAATTATTCTGGTGTCGATTCAAGAAACTGTCAAGAATTTTGGAAGTGATAACTTGCAAGAAAAAGATCCAATTAGGCCCAAATCTTGGAATAAGGAAAATGAACATTTCCACGATGTACACAATGGTCCACTTGGTCTGGGGAGCAAAGATGACAAATCCACCAGCATGAACTAAGCAAGAACAAAACAAGAACAAAAACTCAAAGAAAATATTCTCGGTTGATGCAAGATTGCTAAGAACCAAGGGTGCTTCTGCATCAACAAATGTCTTGGAGGTTTACAACATAAATGGAATTCTTAGAGAGATACATGATAGGTCTAGGAGGTATTTTTGTTAGAACTACACAAGGATCTCCTTTATTTCATATTTATTGCATCCAATTGGAAAGGTTCATCTTCACACTTGTTTGACTTTTTCATTCATGTGGTGTATGATTTTGTGCAACCTTATGGGTAATTTATAATCATTTCAAGGTCAATCCATGATTATATATATACCATCCAAGATTATTTTAAGGGATTATCAAGAAGGGTAGCAAGTAACAAGTTAGAGGAAATAGAATGAGTGCAAGGATGAGAGTTCACAATGTAGATTGACATTGATGTTGATAATGATGATGTTGGAAGTGTGACATGTAAGAATATAAATTGAGTTTTATCTCAATAGATAAATTATTTTTTAGCGATAAAATGGCTATGAAGTAGAAGATATGAAGTCCATTATAGAAATTGTGTAGTTAATTGATGATAAAGAAATTAATCAATTTTTTGTTGTAATTGAGCTTGCATTGTGATATTGTGTATATTATTATGGCTACATGGTTGGACATAATTTTTGTTCCATGATTGTATCACATGTATTAGCAACTACACCTGCACATAATTTTTTTACCATGCTTTCCCGAATGAGTACCCTCTTGACCAGGCTCACAATTAATATTTAATTCATGTATTATACAAAATTTATTTTTCTAAGGGGTGTGTTGATATTCCTAATTCCTTTCTATAATAGTCCCCTTTTATAATATATCAAACTCTATAGAATAATAGTAAATTTACATCATTATCAATGCTCAACACCTTGATCTTTCTCCTAGTATATTTTTTTATGAGATCTTTTTACTCCCAAAACTAACTAAATAACTTATGTTTAGTCATGATAGAATACACTAATTTCATAGAATAATTGTTAATTATTTGAAACATTAGATAATTATTTTGATAATGAAGAAATATTCATAAGACTAAACATGTCAAAATGAATCAAATCCAATGGCCCAAAAGATTTATGAGATCTAGAACAAAATATAACATTATTTTTCTTTCCATGAACGTAATTCTCATAGAATTTAAATTCAAGATAATAATTTATAATGCTTTCTAGTAGAATTTTATTTTTCAAGGATGATAGACTAGTCTGACTTATATTCCCCATATATTAATTCCATATCTTGTTGGTGGGTACCTTGCTCTATAAGGTAAGAGAATTCTTGGGTACCTAAAATTTATCACCACTAAAACTTGAAGCTATGTACTTGTAACCAAACTATAACCTCATAATAATCTCAAATTATAACTTCTCTACAAGTCCTAAGGAAAATAATGAAGAATTGTAGCAAACCCTTAACTATTCTATAAGTCATGTTAGATGTACACAAAATATATTATTTTCTATGCATTTGAATGCATCAAGCTGAAAGAGAATATCGATTCAAGCACCATTCATGGGAACCACAGATCCTTTAACCATATAAAACATACATTTCATAAGACAATGTATAGTCTCATATCATTAATTTTACTAACAAATAATAGGTTCCATGTAAAATTAGGATTTTTTAGAAGTGCTAAAATAAATTTTATCCTTCCATTGGAGAATTAGTTCTTTCTCTTTCATGGCGAACAATATTGGTGTAATAGATTTTTTTGACATATACCTTCCCACCACCATCTTCTCAATATATAAAAACCACTTTTACCAGGGATTAATGTTGTAATAATTTCTTGAATCAACAATCCATGTATCCTCACATGTATTTATTGGTAAGGCTAGAAAAAATACATCTCCTACATCATTATAAGAATATTTACCATAATAAGATCATTAGATTCAACCTTTTTTCTTATGTATGTTCCCTTTGCACTCCTTTTTGAAATGGCCTAGCGGTCCATTATTCCAATTGTACATCCTTGGAAATTTTATAAGGATAAATAGATCTCCTATGATACTTACATTCACATTTATCCTTCTTCTCTTCAATTATTTTTCCTTTATCCTTCAAATATCAACACATAGTCAAAGCTTCCTTTATTGATTTAGTAGATTTTAACCTCATCTCTTTCAAGAGTAAAGTAACTATAAGGTCATCAAGAATAGTCTTTCAAGTAGTTTTCTTGATAGCCAATACCAATTTTTCCCATGATTCTACTAAATAACACATATGGGTCACACATAAATCTTCCTCTTATATTTTTATTGTGGTGTAGTATAACTATCTCACAACCATGATGAATTCATTTGACTACTCTACCACTAAACCATTATCACATATATTCAGAGTGTACCACTTCTACCACAAGAAATATTACTAAGGATTTATTTTGTATAGATTTTTTAACATCTCCTAAAGGTTTTTTTAGGTAGATTCATCATAGAAATTAATTAATCTTCCAAGAAAATTCTAATACAAGTTCTCCCCAAGTTCTAATCTAACACTATCCATTCTTCATATTTTATCAATGGAAGTTTGGTTACAGATACCAAAACCCATAGATATCAATCTATGAGTAGATTCTCCACCATTAACTTCTATATATTGAATTTATTACTATTAAATATCTCCATCTCTAGTCTATATGAACTTTCTACTTTCCAAAAACTAATTTTGTAGACTCTGAGTAAAAAATAATTAGTTTTAAAAGTATCTTTCTTACCACCTATGGCTCAAGTTAATATTGTTGTGCTACCAAATGAAATAGGACTAAAGTGTGAAAACATCTCCTATTCTAATCTAGGAGGGAAAATATGTATAAAATCTCAAACCTAACAAATTTTAAAGATAAAATCATACATGCAATAAGACACATTGACATGTAAGTGTGAAAGGAAGAAATTTTTTCATTTTCTTATGGTTTAGGACATAAAACAAAAATATTTTACATTCTCATTCAAGGAAACCCTAGAGATCTCAATCCAAGGATGAGGGTATGTGCAAGATCATCATGGAAAAAACAGACCCTTAAGTGGCGGAAAATTCAGGAAAAATAGAGTTAAGCAACTTGACATAAAAATTTGAATAAGTTATCTATATTATTTCAAAAAATATGCAAGAATATAATCTTTAGAAAATTGAATTTAGTTTCTAAACTACTAGGTTTATTTAAAAAAATAAAAATCTATTTGGTGAAAATTTGAGATTTTAATACAGTAGTACTCAAATTTCAGGGAAAAAATAAGAAGTAGGTGTCTTGTTTGACCACCCTAACCACAATAAAATGATAATTATTTTTTATAAGATTTTAGATATAAGTAGAGGACTCATGTCCCATGTGATGCATATTTTTTTGTAATTTTTTTCCAAGTAAATAATTAATTATGAATTTTTTATTACAACTTTTAAAAAATATAAAAAATTGTGTTTGACCACCTTAACTTGGTCAAAAATTCATGAAATTCAATTTTTTTTTTAATCCTATAGTATTCAAAAGCATTTAATGTGATAATGTTTCAAATTGAAAAAAAATGATAATCTTTTCAAAGGTATGTATGTTTTTCACTAGCCTATCAATTAGACTTTAGTCAATTCAAATAGAAAAATGAATAATAATTATTTATTAAATTGAAAGTAAAAGCATAATTTATATTTATAGAAAGCTAAGAATCTCCTCTAAAAATCTTTTCGCTTCATTAATTTTGGGTAAAAAAAAGTCGTCAACCACATACCCATCATATTGCCACTTTTTGGCCCATCATGATCCTACACATACCCATGACATAGAGGAAAGAGATCTGAAAATAGGGTGTCCTGGGGTAGGATTAGAGACTAAATGAGGGTTGACCACCATGCTAGGGCTTGGAAAGATGAGATATGCAAATGAAATGCAAAACCTAACTAGATGACCTAGAGAATGAAACTAAAATATAGAATGAAAATTTGAGAATGAATAGAGGTGCACCTAGAGGAAAGATGTGATCCAAACAAGCTCCAAAACCCTAAAATATTAACTCTCAATTCTCACTAGGACTCATATGCCAGATATGGTACATGGGTCCTAGGTGGGTCTTAAAGTGCTAAAAATTTGGAATCTGGAGTTACAAACTGAGAGGAACAAAACCCAAAAACTTTTCCCCGAAACCCTAACTGGGACTCATACGCCCTGACTATTATGAAGTGTCCTAGGAGCAGAATCTTGAATTAAAACTTTGCAAGCCTCTGAAGATGGATCAAATAAGAACTTTCCCACTAATTTCATTCAAATTGGATGGATATTTTCCCTAGATCTGAGTTTCCATGAGTCTTGAAAACTTTTTATGACAACATTTAGAATTTTGTCATTTTGGTACTTTTGAAGGCTTCAAATCCACTTTTCTTCAATCTATAAGCCTACAATCACACATTAAAGAAAGGAAAGCTTGTAGATTGTTAGGAAATGGGAGTTTTCCTTGGTCAAACCCCTTTTAAGTAATTTAACCAAATGATTAAATAATGAAATAAGAACGTGAAACATGAAACATGAAACATGAACAATGATACCTTGAATGATGTCTTGTAAATCTGAAATCTAACATGAAATGGCCATGAAGAATGTAGACCTAGATCTTGAAATAAGTATAGTGTGCGATGCTTAATCTTGGATCTTTAATGCTACATCACAACACTAGCTCAACAACATGCTTGATGCTTGATGACCTTGTCATGATAATGGATCTTGAATTGCTACAACAAATGATGAAGAATTTTTCCCTTGAATGCCTTAGAAATGCTCTTGTAAACTCCCTTGACACTCTTCTGAAGTCTTGTAATCATAAAATTTCTATTAGGAATGCTTTATTGAAATTTTTAGGTGAAAATGAGTGCAATAACCTTGTATTTATACTTGTTTATTCCAAATTTCTTGAAATTACAACACTACAAGTTGACATTAGATCTAGGAGGATAAAATACCACAAATAATTTGAATTAAATTTGATTTGGAGCCACATGAAACTCATATGCTAGAAGTGGTGTATGAGTCCCATTAGGCTTAACTGTGGGACACATTTTTCAAAAATGCTTAGAATGATGTAAAATCGGGATGGGGGCCCCAAAAGTTAGGTGGGACTCATATGCCAAAAGTGTCGTATGAGTCCCAGATCACTAAATATGGGCCACAAAATCTAAAATTACGTGAATTATGATTGGATGTTGGTTTATGTAAGGATTATCCTTGGAAAGATGCATTAATTAAGGCTTGTGGATGCAAAATTTAGCCAATTAAGGCATAAAGAAGCCCAATTTATTAATGAAATCCTAGATTAGTGTGAAAGTGTCGTACAACACTTTATAGTACCCTAAATAAGGCATAATTAAGTTCATTTGGTTTACAAGGACCCAAAACTTAATGTGAAGGTGTAAATAAATACACTTTTACAACATTAAATTAAGAAAAAATTAGGTCAATTTAGCTTAAAAGGGTTGTAAATCCAATGTGAGTGTAAAACACATTACAACACTAGATAAAGGTGACATTAGGTCCATTTTAATGTTAACCATTCCCAAATCAAGTGTGAAATGTAAACAATGACATTTTTCGACACTACAAAGTGATATAAAATATACATAGAATTCACTAAACAAATACAACCATAACACAAAGGCATACATGGGTAAAATCATTTCATGAGAAAAAAAACAAACTCCAAGGCATGAAGCTAATTGTATTATGCTAGCAATATAGGAAATTACAAACTTAGACATATGCCCTTATAGAAGTATTAACAATATTAAATCTTAGAGTAATTTTGATAGGATAATGATGTCTCTACAACACACTATGAAAACTAGATATAAGGACCTTGATAAATAGAAGATACATAAAAATTAAATCATTTAATGGTTATGAAAATCCTAAGCCAATATGCAAGTAGCATGGAACCTAAAACCGACAACCCAAATTCCAATATCCCATAACAAGTTTTAATCATAGGAAATATTTATAATATTCCTTAAAACTATCAAGACATGTCATAACCTATCATAGTTACCATTCCAAATTAGGGAGCCCAAATTTTCATGTTCCTCCACTCAAGAATGTTTTATGACATTTATTATAACATTATCATAATATTGGTCAAGATTCCAATGCAACCCCCACAATAATACTTTTATTTATCATATAATCCATCATTCCCCACTTTTTACAATGTCATAAGATGTTGTTCTACATCATAATGACCTTAGACATTTACTCCTACAACTTCTTACACATATTCTCACTCAAAGTGGTGCACCCCATTTGTCATGTGAGGACAAAAATAATAAATAGATACAATAAATAAAATACATAACAATGAGAATGCAAGGTTGAGAGACCTTTCCAAACACTAGAAAAACCACTTTACTTGATGGCTGATTTTTTGTTTTCTATGTTCAAGGAAGTCCATAGTGTCTATGTATTTTTTTCTAGTTATATGAACTTTCATGTTCATCTAAATAAATTTATGATTAAAATCTTTATAGTTTCAATTGATAATTGGCCATTTTTATCATTGTATGTATCTTGCAAATATTGTCAAGGTGAGGTTTTCCAAGGGAAGAGCTAGCACATGGATTCCTTATTGTGGGAGTCAATTTGAAACTTAAATAATAGATGCATTAACTCTAATTTATCAATTGTTTATATGACATAGTTTGAAAAAAATCTCACTTATATACATATAATATATATAATTTTGAAAAATAAAATCTTAAAAGTTAAATGCTTACATAATCTATATTATTAAAAAAAGATTAAAAAAAAATGTTTGCAATTTTTAATTGATATTTTCCATTGCATCTTATAATTTATTATTAAAATAAAATCTTAGATAATAAATGATAGTATATAATTATTTTATTATTATTGTTTTCAAATGTATGTATATTGACAAAACTATTTTATTTACTTGAGGGTTATTTCATTTATATAAGACATTTTTAATTAATTTTTATCTGAAATTATTTTATTTTGTTAAGAATTATTTTAATTATTTTAAATAAATGTTAATCCTAATTTTTTTATTAACATAATTAAATAATTACAAATTCTTAATAGAGATACGAAATAATGTTTTCAATTTATTTTTAAAAATAATTTATTTTTAATTAAGATGAATAATTTTTAAGAAAGAATATCATCACCATATTAATTATAATTTTAATTAATATATTTATTTTTAATTAAAACCTCAAAACATTTAATTATATCAACACTATTTTTGGGACTTAATTCTAAATTATCTTTTATTATTATTAATCTTATCATGATTATTGTAATTAATAGCCATTCCATTCATGGTTGAGTGACTTAAGATTGAAATGTATACTCAAAATTAAATAAAGATAATACTTAGACTCCATAAAGAATAAAATTAATTTTTTTTTTGAAAGATTGTCATTAATGTTTTCAAAGTATTATATATATTATTTTAAATATTTATCTTTTATCAATAAATTTATTAATATATATAAAAATATTAATTTAATATTTAAAATATTTGTTAAATATTTTTGGATTTTTTGATAAAGTTAAATGAGTTTTTAAAAATTTACTTAAGAATTAAATTTATATAATGAATATTCTTTAAATATTGTTTTATCTTTTTTAGGAGGTTATAATTCATATATCTCATATCATTAAAAAATGACATAATAAATAATTCTAATTGATACATTCTAATATCACAAAAATGTGACATATTGAATACCTTTCAATTTTAATTTTTGGGACTTAAAATTAAACATTATAATACTTCATCCGCCCAATACCACAAAATAAACATATTTATCCCCAATAAAAAACTAAAAACAGCTCTTTAATATTTGTTTTGTGCAAATAGATTGTATACTAAATGATAGTGACAAATTGGACTTGGGATGCTATAAAGTCATGCTATGCTAAAATATCAAGTTGGAAAAAAAAGAGTCCAAGTCGAAGATTCTTAAAATGTAATGATTCAAAACCCAAATAAAAATACAAGGCTGTCACTGGGCTCTGGGCAGGATGGACCAGCAAACGTCAGGTGAGAGGCTTCAAACAACTGCAATAATGAAGAGCATAATATATAATTATGTGGAATGCAATTATTGGCTCAGAAGGAAAGGTATCTGTAATGTAAACAGAGATTTTATGCGTGGAATGTGGGTAAATGATAGAAGTAATCAGGTAAGAGAGGGAATACTAGGTGAGGGATGCGTAAACGTAGCTTCAATGGATTTTTGCATCATTGGTGATACCCTTATCTCGTCACAGATTGTGTCAAGCTGTCCCTTAACGAAGGCCAAAGGAAAAGCTATTGTTTTACATCCTGGATAGCAATGATTTGGGACGCAAGATTCCTGTAAATTAAAGTGATTTAAAGATCTATTTTGACCGGATATGAGTTTGGATGACAGCTCTTATCCTGCTTTCCTTCCGGGGAGCCCACTCAATTCGTAAAGGTAAACATGAAAATGCACCAAGGCAGGTACCGTAGATTTGAGTATGCAATATCTTGAAAAAGAGATATATGAAAATTTTACACCATTTGTACTGAATTTGAAAAACTGATTAAAAACTGGTTGATTTGAAAACACGGGCCTAAAAACTGTTGATGTGCAGAATTAACTCATTTAATTGATTAAGGTAGTAGTTTAATTGGTTGAG